>CM076574.1:53351949-53775113 GCA_034641835.2 Pinus albicaulis | reverse complement strand
TTGTGGTGGAGGGGAAGCCGTTGATCATCGTACTGTATGTAGATGATCTGATTTTGACTGGCGATGAGCAGTTGATACTTTCATGCAAGGAGGATCTTGCACGAGAGTTTGAGATGAAGGACTTGGGCATCCTTCATTATTTCCTGGGATTGGAGATTTGGCAGCGCAGCGGAGGACTGTTTGTTTCTCAGGGCAAGTATGCCCGGGAGATTCTCGAGAGGTTCAACATGCAAGGCTGCAAGCCTGTTGACACTCCTCTTCCTGGTGGTTGGAGGAAGGAGGATGCTACTTCAGCGGAGGTAGTGGATGCCACTGTCTATCGACAGTTGGTGGGGTCGCTTATGTATCTGGTCAATACACGATCCGATATATGCTATGCAGTTAACCAGCTTTCGCAAGCTATGGTTAAGCCTACCAAGCTCTTTTGGAAGGCAGGCAAGCATGTATTGCACTATATCAGAGGCACATCGATATGGTTCATGGTACGCATGTGAGGATCGGGCTTGAGGCAAAGATGGCTTCCGGCGCATTGGTACCATCATATCAGAGATTGTGTTCAGCGGAGAATCATGATGCTTTCATATGTTCCCACGGAGGATCAGGATGCCGATATCCTGACGAAGGCGCTCACCAGGAGCAAGTTCGAATTCCACAGAGGCAGGATAAGGGTTGCAGATAATCCATATCTTGCCGAGAGGGAGTGTTGAAAATGCAGCAAGATGATGGAGCTTAGTGAAATGAAGTCGCCTTCACTAAGTGGGCCCGCAGGCGAATTCTGGCGCAAAGTCTATTTTTAGACATAAGGAGCATGGTTCGTGGATTCCAGTTTGAGATTCTTGGAGCATTGGTCATGTTGGTAAAAATAGATGGGACTCTATTTTTGTGACCTATAGGTCGAAGAGGTCGAAGTCTATTTTTAGACTGCCTCTCCTAAAAATAGGGAAGTCAAATATTATTTACCCTTAATAATATTTAGACTATAAACTTTAGTTTACTCTCTTGGAGCACTTCAGTTCGAGCCTTGGAAGTGGCTCATGCATCTGACAGAGGAATTATGCTATTCCCAAGGGTTTGATGGCATCATGCATGGTTGACTTCAGTTAGGACTTCAGTGGCAGAAGTTTGGTGGAGTTAATGAGACAGCTAGTGGAGTTGTGTTCTGGTTATTTTAGTTGAACTAGTTGAGATTAGTTTAACTAGCTAATCAATTAGTTATGAGTGGAGTGAATTAAATATTATTTAATTCATTAATTAGTAACTCATTATTCAACTCAAGAACACATCAGGTCACTACAGTGCATGATCAGTTCAGTGGAGACCAGTGAAAGAGGTAGATGAAAGGGTGGAGTTAGCTATCAGTTGTGACTATACTGTTGCTATTTGCAACACACAGATAGGTGGAGTAAGCCCATGAGGATTGCGCAGTTCAGGCTGGTGGTTTATCTATATAAAGAGGCCATCCCAAAGCATTGAAACACGCAATAGAGGCAAGGCAATTGGCGGTGAGTTTTGAACCAGTAACCTGTTCAAAACTGAGCTAGATTGTGAGTAACTGTATGAGAAAGTACCGAGTACTTGTGAGGAGTATTGTACTGAGTTTGTTACTTGATTTCTCCATTATAATATACACAATAGCTGCGGGGTTTTCAGCTATAAGCTTTCCCATACATACTGTGTTTCGGTGGATAATTAATCACTATTTAGTAAATTTCTACATAGAGAGTTTGAAAAGGGCTTAAAAGAGAACTCCATAGTTTCTCTTTTTTGTAAGTTTTAACGAGTTCAAAAAAGTGATAAAAATTGTACTCATATGGTTGATTTTCAATTTAATTAACGAGAAAGAAAAAAAGAGGAAAGAACTCGGCATTTTCATGTGTTTTACGAGAATGAAAAGATAGCAAAAGAATCTCATGATTTTCATGAGTTTAACGAGTCTTGAAAATAATGACCGAAATGGACTCGAGATAGGTTTCATTTTTATACAAGCTTGAAATAGAGGAAAACTATGCTTCTGATAGGTTTGTTTCGTTTTTACACAAGCTTGAAACAGAGATAAAACTGTGCTTGAGATAGGTTTCATTTTTACACAAGCTTGAAATGTAGGAAAACTATGCTTGAGATAAGTTTCAATGCCCCCCAAGCATAACTTGCTAGAGCACATGCCCCCCCAAGCTTCATTTAATTCACCTAAGTAGACTACTAGTTACTAATAGCTAGATGGAATGAAGGTTCATTTACGAGATTAGATGAAAGACTCGACTTAATTAGGAGAGGATTTGTTTCATTTTTTAATGAGCTTGACACATAAAAAGAACTATGCTCATGGAACCTTGTTTCATTTTTTAACGAGCTTGACACAAGAAAAGGAACTCTCCTCATAGGGACCCGTTTCATTTTTTTAACGAGGTTGACACAGTAAAAGAACCATCCTCATAGAAAATTGTTTCATTTTTTAATGGCGTTGACACAATAAAAGGAACTATTCTCATAGACATGTTTCATTTTTTAACGAGGTTGACACAGTCAAAGGAACTATCCTCAAGGACATGTTTCATTTTTTAACGAGGTTGACACAGTAAAAGGAACTATCCTCAAGAGAGCCTTGATCATGGCTTCCAATTGGAAGAAATACATGTCAAGGGACCCACATCTATCATGTCTTCCAAGAGGTCTTCATCAACTGGAATAATAGTTCTCTGGAAGGAACCCATGTCAAGGGACTCAATAGGGATAATAACAAAGTGTTCAAATACCCCCATAGGTTTCACCATGTCAATGACCGTATCTAAGTTAAGGGAAGTCAAGAAAACAGTAAGAGGCTCACTTGCATTGGTAATTGAAAACATGGGACTCGTTGCCACATAATTAATCCGTGGCAGGGCAGATACCACTTCCATATAAGGAAAATTCAGGGATGT
Source organism: Pinus albicaulis (assembly GCA_034641835.2). Lineage (NCBI taxonomy): Eukaryota > Viridiplantae > Streptophyta > Pinopsida > Pinales > Pinaceae > Pinus > Pinus albicaulis. The sequence continues at coordinate 53,772,195 of CM076574.1, read as the reverse complement.
CAGATTATTGGTAGTCGAATCAAGACTAATGAGCGAAAGCTGGTCAACATACACAATGCTTCCATTTTGAGGGAAATATATCACACGAAAGAGTGTCGATATGAAAAATTTCATTGCATATACATAATCTTGCCCAAGGAGAAAATTAAAATCCAAGGGGCCTCAAACTACCATAAGATCAATGCAGACAGTTTTTCCTTTCAAGGTAATAGGAAACTTAGGAAGGATCCCTAAAGGTTCACTAATGGTTTTGTTAAAAGCTAACAGATTATGTGTAATAGGCACAAGCAGAGGGGAACCCAAAGCTTGCCAAGCAGTTGAGGATAAAATACTAACAGAAGCACCTTCATCTACATTTGTGCGACGCACATTCTTACCACAAGCCTTCACAATGATTTGGAAAGGGATGGAATAAGGAATACAAGGTTCTGTCAGTCTATTCCAATCAAAGGAAAATACCTCAGTACTTGGAGGGGGTTCTATAGAAACATGTGAAATTCCCCCTGGTGTAGAAGAATCCGATGTAACAAGAAGAACTTGAGCGATATGAATCTCACTCTCTACAAGGAGAGTGGGATCGACTGAATGTGAAATTCCCCCTGGCGTAGAAGAATTTGATGTAGCAAGAAGAACCTGAGCAGTATGAATTTCACTCTCTACAAGGAGAGTGGGATCGACTGAATGGGAAATCAAGTTGAACACTTAATCAAATAATGGATCATCAACCTGAGTGATATGAGTTTCACTCTCCAAAGTAAGAGTGGGATTGACTGTACTTGGAATTAGATCAATCACTTTGTCAATTTACAGTAGGTTGGGAAATTTTATTTTAACTACTTGGAAGTTGTTGTTGTGGAATAGTAAGGTTTTCCAACAATTTTGAGGCTTCATCCATGTGAGGGAAAATGTGAGTTTGATGACTCCTTTTGCATAACCTACAAGGAAACCTAACTTTACCCTTTTTCCCAGGAACCTGACTATCACTAGTTGATGGATCAAGAGTAAGTTGATATGATTTTTCTGACCATACTTCCAAGACCTTAGGAATAATAGGACAATTGATAAGTAAGTGGTCACCCTTACAAAGCTTGCAAGGGTATTTGGGTTTATGATGCATGTTGGAGGTTTCCTCAACACTACCAACACTTACAACCATGGTTGGTTGGTTGAATTCTTTCTTATCTTGCTTCTTCTTCTTCTTCCCTTTCTTCATCTTCTTCGCCACCTGGTTACTAGCATCAAGGATTTTACTTAGCGAAGAATAAGAAAGGGAGGAAGAAATGTTGGGAAAAGAAGGTATAGGGTCAACATGAGGTTGGTGATGTTGAAATCGTGAACTTTGTTGAGGTGAAGTATCCGGTTGAGGTGGAAAATTTTGAGTATTCGAGGCCAACGAAGTTGAAAATAACCATACCGGTAAACGTATGTTAAATCTAGGTAATAACAATGTAGCCATATAAGGAGGACCAACATTTCCAAAGCAAGGAAAAGTACTAGGATTCTCGTTAAGAGGGGTTCCTTGGTTGGTAAATTCTGGAACTGTTTCCATTAGATTCAACTGTAGTGAATTTTATTAACAATTCAAAAATATTAACAATTAAAATTCAAAATCCACACCTAAGGTCTCTAAAAAGTAAAAACAAACAAATGAACATGCATTATCAAATCTAGGAGTCAAACCACACGCAAACAGTTTGTTTTCATAGCGAAATCACTAGTTGGTGATGAAATCCAACATCGCAAATATCAATGTGAAAAAACTAGTGGTTGGAACAATTACCCTGACAACATGCTTAATGAAACAGTCTGGTGCAAGTAACTTCACTATGACATCTCGAAGTGAAGAGTACCCTTCGGAAATTCCAAGTGAGTCTAGTCAACGTCTGCTCCAGGTACAGTGGGACCCTCCCTCCACCGTTACCTTGGGAAAAATCCTAAATATTATGGCCACTAAGGTCACAAACTAAGACAATTGCACCTGGGGAACAGTCTTTGGTCTGATATACATGCAATGGCAGAGTATCAAAGCTCAATCCCCTTGAATGCTCCTCGACATGGTAAATTTGAGGTTTGCTAACAAGTGACCCTAGGCTCCTAAAAAATGGTTAATCCGAGGTTTACCATTTGTATTATGTGCACATCTATCTTCAACAATGAAGTAGGTATGATTACCTCACTGGGTCCGACATGACCTCATGCTTGACTCTTTTAAGAAGAGCTTCCCAGAGTACAAATGCAACAATTGGAATGTTTCCTTACCGCAAGATACTATTGTTTGTTTAGTTGCTCTGGAAAGTTAACTACTCCCTATTCCAAAGCACTAATCCTGAGCTAGATTGGTGGAAAGAGCCCCAGAAAATGTAAAAATTTCTAGATGAATTTTATTTAACACTGAGTTATTTTGGATGTTTTTTACTCAAAGGGTAAATGGATATGAAACCAATGGTGTTATGACCTAACCCAAAACTAAATGCAATCGAATAGGATAATGTAATATTTTTCACTTTGATGAATCTTAACTAAAGTAAGGAGAAAGGTTCCATTCACTTCCAACAATGAAAAAATTGATAACTAAGAGAAAATATAACAAATTATCTAATGCACTAATTCCAGCAAGAAAAAGTAATGCTAATCAATTCAAAACAAATTTTTTTTTTTTTAATTATTTAATTATTTATATGTTTTAAAACAAGCATAAAAGCATGTAAATTCAAATTAGGGCTATCTTTAAAATGAGAGACACTATCTTTTCAATCGATGAAATAATTCTTTACAATAGGCATAAATGAATATATGATGAGATTCAATGAAAGAAAAGAGATTCACAACCAATTCTAGAAGTGAAAGACACTTTTTTGATAGATCAACAAACCAACAAAACTCAAAACCCAAAACTGTAAAGATAAGTGATTTTCCTCAAAAATACAATCAAAGAAACTGATCTAAATCTACGGTTAATTTTTCCAGAATGTAAACTATGCATTTGTAATCTATGTACAATTCACTTGAAAAATGTGCAAGATAATTCTCAAACACAAGATGATTCCAAATCAGCGAAAAAACAACAAGAATATTTTCTTTCACCAATGTAATCTAAAGAATCAATCAAGTGTAACTAAAGAAAATTAGGTGATAATTTGAAAGGTCAAAAGTAAAAAAACACTCAAAGGTGATTAAAACTCAGACACAAAAGAAAAAAAGATGAAAAAAATGTTAAGACACTGAGACAAACCTTGAAGTAATGACTAAAGGAAATAAAATTAAGAATTTCTCAAAAAAAAGAATTCAAAACACTCAATTAACAAAGACTTAATGAGACTATAAATAAGATAATAGGATCATAAAAACAAAAAATACAGACTTAAATGAGAGAAACCTTAAATTTTTCAAAAATTTTACAGGGTTGCGCAGGTAAACAATAGAGTTCAGTGCACATGCGCATTATTTCTAAAGAAAAAATGCACAGATCTGCGCTTTGTTTCTGAACAGAAACTGTGCAGAGCGAGAAAATTAAGAAAAAAAAGGTTTCAAACTAGAATCAATTATTAAAAGGGTCTAAAGGCATCAAAGGTTACAAATGGACACGAAGGAGAACTCGTTCCCCAACATGGTCGCCAATTTTTTACCAGGATTAATCCCTCTTGCAGACAAGAGTGATCTCCCTAGTACTCCAACGAGTAACTAGAAACAAACAGACAAAACAATGGCACTTTCCTTAGCCTATAATTGAAACATGAAACATGTAGTATGCAAAATATCACTTACCTATTAACGAAGTGCTTTTATAACTCCTTTCAGCACTTTTCACAACTAGCTTTTCCTCAATGCTTTACAATCTCTCCAAATGCTTTCCACAACTTCTCCATGACGCGCCAAAAGAGATCTTCATAGACAAAAACATTCAAAGGGATCAAATCATCTCGCATATTAAATCAAAAGTAAATGAAATCCTTAGTCTAGCATACAACATATAAATGAATCAATAATCAGTTATAAACCATGTGAGTGATCAAGGAATCCCACAAATAACATCGAAATAGACGCAATTAGGAAAGAAAAATTACTATGTATTAAAATAAAAAAGGAAAAGAAGCTTACAACTTGGTGCCTTGATGTCACAAGCCTCTTCCAATGGTTTCCTTTACTTCCTTCAATGACAAGCTCTTTAGACCCAAAACAAAAAACATGAGTTTACCAATCCAAGTCTCTTAAAAAGTCTCCTATTCCTTTAATCCTATGCTAAATTTATAGGGAGGATGAGGAGGTTCTAGTTCCACTTCTCAAGGGATAATATCCTTAATAAAAGGTGTTTAGTTCCATATACCAAGTGATGAGGCGCATGTATGTAGTGGTTCGAGGTTTCTAATTTTGGATAAGATTCCTCAAACAAAGCTTCTAGAACTTACTTTTTTATTTTTACGTGCGTGGACGAATCTTCGCAATTTTTGTTCAAGAAAATTGCGCATGCGCGGGTTTTGTTCAGGAAAAACCTGCAGGTGCTCAAAAATGGTTTTTAAGTAGTAAAAAAAATAAAATTCTTTTTTCCTTGGTATGATTTTATTTCAAGCTTCAAAGGGGATTCACTTGAGACACTCCATCGGATGGCAAGATATCCGAATTGACAGTCATGGTGACAAATTTTAGTGTAACACTAGTGCAATTTCCAAGCTCAAGGCTGCCCTGCCATTATGGGTTGTGCAATTCTAACCCTCAGGCTAACCTCCCGTCCAAGATTGCACAATTTCTGGAGGCAAGCCTAACAATGCTGTGTTTGAAATATATCAAACATGGATCAAATTTATCACAAGCACATCATGAAAAGATAAGTCTTATTCAAAACATGAATACTTGATGAAAATTAAAGATAATATCTTCTGGATAGAAATGAAGGCTCCAAAATCAAGAAATGGGAAAAAATTTGGAGGGTGGTTGTAGAATCTACAACGGAAGGGAAGCTTGAAGATCACTTTTGTTGGCATATTTGAAGACATTTCTACAACAATCATCTAACTCTCAAAACAATCTTACAGAAACTATATTAGAGGACATCATTCGTAGTAGATATACTTGAAGGGAAAAAAGAGACACAATGATCATCATCTTTCTTTCTCTCTCTCTCTCTCTCTCTCTCTCTCTGGAGGGTATCATTAAATAATCTTGAAAAACATTGACTAGCTCTTGTTATTTTGTCGTTCGTAATTGAAGAAGTCATCATAGTAGCTTGAAGACATCTCTATAGAAGATGTAATGGTGGTTTTGGTGCACAAGTGTACCAAATCACCGATTCTTGGTAGGAATGGTTGCAGCTGACAAGCTATGGTCATAGGCAGAAATATGGTTAGCAAATTAGTGAACACATGCTAATATATATAAAACACACTAAATTATGCAATGTAGTATGCTGCATATAAGAGGAAGAAACAAAAAAAAACTAAAATAAAAATAAAAATCTCACAATGGGTCAAATGATACAATAATGCAAACAGTGGAATAATATCCCCTCTTATTGACTACTAGTAGTAAAATAGAGGTATAATGTTACACTCTTTCCAAAGGGTCCTTAGAACTATGGAGTTCTAAGACCTAGTGCAAGGAAGTTTTTACCCTTGAGCCAATGTCGCAAGGCCTCTCTCTTCTCCAAAGGGATTGAAGTTGTTAGGTGGCCAACAACCGAATCCCCTAACTCATCTGCTACTCTGGATCACACAATGTTGGTTTTCTCATGGGAAATTTGGCCAACATAACAATGTGTTATCATTTTGTTGTTCTCATGGTGGAAATTTATAGGCAAATTCAAATCCTTCTTCCCTCTCTTGGTACATTGGTGGATGGTGACCCAAGAGAGAGGGTTGATTCCTTTGTGTGCTCACTTGAGGTCCAAGGTGGCTCTAGGCAGCTGTCCTTGGGTGGCCTCAAGTGGAGGATCATTTCCTGAAGCATGTCAAGTGGTCCTGGATAGTGACTTCTGCCACTCCCAAGACTGCACGGCTTTTTGAGAGAAATTCATGCAAAAGCGTGCCTATCGAAGAAAAATGCGTGCAAAGGTGCATTTTTCCTGAGTATTTGGTGTGCAATTTGATTTTTTCCTCTTGAACTTAAATATTTTTTAAATTTTCAGATCCTCTAATGTTCCTCAGCCTTGTAAATCATCCTTCTTGACATTTGATAATGTCATTTTTGCTTGAACGATTTTCTAGTGATAACAATTTCCCCCTAATGTGTGAGGTCTAGGAAGAATTGTATAGCCAAAATACATTATAGTTTCTTCTTTGTGTATCCTGTGTCGAGAGAGAGAGGCCTGCATACAGTCAAGGGTTTGAAACCCCTTACAGTGGGTAAAATAATGGCCATGTCTTGTTGGACACCTGCAAGAAATAGTATGATACAATAAATACAATTTTTATATGAGGCAGGCACGTCCTGTTAGGGAACTATGATAGTCTTTTAAATATGTACATACCTTGCTTTCTGCAAGTTGTTTTCCCATATTTTGAAAAATGAAAAATAAATAAAAAATGAAAAGAGGGTAAAAAGTCTTAAAAGAAAGATCAAAGGACTTATAAAAAGATAGACGCAAAAAGAAAAAAGAAATGAAAAATAAGACCTGAAAGTGAGCAAGTCAAAATGTCGCTACTATTTACTTTATTGCAAGAATGATGATTAATTATGTGCAGATTGTCAATAAATGCCATAATCCATGATTGGTTAAACAATTTAAACTTAACTTTTCATGCTTTGAATTTTATGTTTTAGATAGAGAATAAAGATATGTCCAACAGTATAAAATTGAAAAATCAGTAGTTAAGATAGAGAATAAATGAGGAGCTCAACAGTTTAATCTGAGCCCTCGGTTGAAATAATGTTAGACTTATATAGATTTATGCTTTAAAAGAAAAACTGGTTTAGGGTTGCAAGCCTAAATGCACCCATGAAAATGAAGAAAAAATGTTAGAAATAAAGATGGGTAGGTGGAAAGTAGTTGTGCAAGCATGTAATAAAGGCATCATCGGGCAAAAATTGCTAATTTCCCCTCCCCTACTAATATTCAGCATTCTAAACTATCAATCAAAGAGGCTCAGAGCATTTCTCTGACTTTTTTTGGGACCAGACCCAAGGCTCAATGTCTGATTTGTTAAAAAATATGGAATTCCCACACTAGACCCATATTCATCAGCATTTATCCTTCGTTTCATAAATCATAATCCCTTTTCCTAAGTAAAGACCCATTTTTCTTAGTAAAAGTAAAACCCTAAAATAACTAATTTTCACTTCCTTTCAAAAAACATTCAAAAACCCTCAAAATGCATTTATCCTAAGCTAAAGTGAAGTAATACAACAAAGATAAGAAATGCTTTATTTTTTGGCACTTTACTTAGAGTTAACATGCATTTTGTTTCCATTTACACTATCCCTTTATTCCATATTAACTACTAACTATTTATTTTATTAAACTCCCTAAAGTTACACCCACCCGTATATTATTAAAACCCTTTATTTTAAATAAACCCACAAACCCTCTATTTTAAGTTTAGACCAATGTTTTAATACTCCATGTGTGAAATATTAAAACCCCACACTATCCCATTGGTCTAAACCTATCCATTAAAACAAATATCCCACCCCTATAGTTTTAAACAACTCTCAACGTTGAAAAAAAATATATATTAAACTCACATATGTATTAGCTGAAACAATTCTAATGTTTTAATTAAAACATATATTATATTATCCCCCCCTGCCATTATATAAGCCTAAGGTTTAAAGTCCAACCCCGCCACGTTAATGAAACCCCGGTCCCACTCCCCAATCCCGATGCAACTTCCCAATCAATCTGGGTCGTTCGCAATCGAACCCCAGGATTCGACGAAAAAATGCCCATATCGCACAGAAAACTTTCACGATAACCCCCATCTCAAACTTGCATGAAATGAGTGGTATTGAAACTTTATCTCTCCTCCATGTGTTCGATTCCTATTGGATCGCATTCAATTGCCCTAAAACAGCTTACCACTGAAAACACACGCGATAACCACTGTGGTTTTGACCGTTTTAGCCTGAAAACCATCGTTTTCATGACATGACTGCCATTTATTACCATTGCCCATTAGCCCTAATATGCATAATAAACCTTGGTAAATGCATTGTATTTCATATCCTTCTACACCTAAACCCTGCACAAGCCGCCCTAATTGTTAAAACGAGTTTTTTTCGCCATTCCTATGACAAGAGATCTCAAATTTCAACCTGTTATTATTTGAAGACCGTTGAGGAGCTTTGTGTTGCTCCAGAAACTCCACATAAGTTGTTCGACCGTTTAAAATACCTCAGAAACTATTTTAAACCCCTATACCTGCGCATAATAGGTTTTCTTCTCAAATTAGAGCCTGTTTTTAAGTTTTAAAAAGTTCCTTTAAAGAATATTTCCAATTCAGGAATTAAAAATTAACAAAAGAAGCCACCAAAAAGACCAAAAACAGGCCAAACCTTGTCAATTTTTCTGCAGAAACCTTGTTTTATTGAATATATTATTTTGAAGGGAATTCACAAGTTTTTAATAGTTTTTATAAATTGTTTAAACTCCAAATTTAGCCAGAAATCCTTTGAAGGTATCCCAAAGCCTCTATGCCTAAATTCAAAAGATTTTTAGCCCAATTACTCAATGAAAAAGCCCAATAAACCCTTGTTTCTTGTTTCTAAACCAGTAAAACCCTATAAATCCTTTTGAAAAATCCAAATTGAAAAGAAAAGCCCATATTTTGACCATCTTCATCCAAGAAACCTCTGCTCAAATAAAAATACCTCTGCAAACTGTCTAAACTTGCAGAAGTAGCCAAAATGCCAAAAAAGCAGAGCTCTAGCAATCCTGAAGCTTCCAAATTACCAAAATCAACCCCAGCTATGAATTCTAAGACTTCTATTGTTGTAAATCCTTTACAACCCCCTATCATAGACATTAAGCATATTCCATTAGCTGATACTGATTAAAAGATAGCAGACCAAATTGTTGAGTTCAATCTGCTAGATATTCATAACTGTAGCTATGAGAAGTCCTTAGATAATCAAGAGGAAGTCCATATTTGGGAATCTCATTTCCTAAGTATGTTTTTCCATTAACTCATCCATGCCAAGAAGTTATTAGGATATGTCAACAGTACTATGTGCCTAAACATAGAGCCATAATAAATGCCAACAAAGAATTTTTTCTCACCATTACTACTGAATCTATTAACCAAATGCTACAGCTACAGCATGATCCTCAAGAAGTCCCTTTATCTATAGAGGCCCTCACCAAGTTGTATATTGTTCTAGATTTTCCCAAGAGATTCATGATTTTTCAGACATTTATGCCTTTTCATTTGGAAATTCCTCAAATAAATCCCCCTTATTCCACTTCCACATTCCCAGAATGTTTGAGACATGTTATATCCATGATTTCCTTCATCCTAGGGTATTTCATTGATGAATAAACATATGAATCCATCTTGGGTTTCTTATCTACATTTACCCTAGGACAACCCCCATCTATGATTTTTGATTGTGTTGGTTGCATTGCAGACAAAATTCATCATCAATTGACCAATTTTCCAATTGAAGGAGTGTTCAGATACACATCCTTCCTCTTCCATATATTTCTATATTTTCAATCAGATAATTTTCTGGTTACTTTTCAAAAGCTTGACATAGAGGGAAATCCTCTCTCTGTCATTTTTTGGACTACTTTGCTCAGAAAAGAATGTGTAGATTTCACTTATGCAGAATTTTCAGAATTTTTCATATATCCAGTGATCAAAATGTTAAGAAAAGCAGAGCAGCCAAGGGTAAATGAAGAAATGAAGAAAATATTACAGTTATCAGAGCATGATAAAGTTGGTGATTGGTACCTATATGAAAAACATACTGAGATCAGAGTTTTTGGGTCAAATTTTTTACCTTACAAGTTACCCAAACATGTTTCAATGAGGATCTTTGCCTTGGATTATATTAGGAAAATCCTAAACTCCGATTATATAAATTTCATGGCAGCAAAGAAGAAAATTCAATTCAAGTTAAGGAATTAGATAGGGCCATTCATCTGCAATCATAGGGATGCAGAGAAAGAAGCAGAAAAGCAGTTATTGGAATTCAGATTTGAAGAAAGTTATCCTTGGAATTATGATCCACAAGGGATCCTAAGAAAACTAAGGGTTAAATTTAAATTAACACCCTTCATTCATGAAACAAAGCCAGAGATAGAAAAGTATGCAGATCAGACTGTGTGGATTGAGAATACCTTAATAGATGCAGTAAATAAAAGTGATACTAGTCACATTTTAGAGACTGCAAATCAGCCAGAGAAATCCACCAAGATAATAAGGGAATAAGGTGCCTATGTTGCTAAAACTACAACTGAAACTAAGTTCAAATTAATATACAACAAAAGGCCTAAGTTAAATTCAGCAGGTAAAGGGAAGGTAACAATTGATGTGGAAGAGACAGATCTTATAAATACCAACATTGACTTGCCAGAAATAGATGTTGCCAATGTAATCATCAATGAGCCAACTACTAAGAATCAGAATGAAGAACAAGTCAACAATGAAGATGCACAGTTGATAGAAATACAACATAGTATGGAAGCCTCTTCATCACAGGCAGCTGAGGAGAAATACCTGGACATCAAAGAAAAATACAAACAAATCAAACTAAAGAATGAGGAAATCAAAACAATATTTATTCTCAATATCTCAAGAACACCAAGTGTGCAAAAAAAAATTCTGTTTGCATTTGATTATTCAAATCAAAAGCTAATTATGTCAATTTTGCAACCCACAGTTAAATCCCCAAAGATAGTGGCAGATTATAAGAAGGTTTATTTGGAAGTACAGACAGATAATATTCATGCTCTTGATCAGATTGAGTTCCATAGTCAGACTTCATAAATGCTATACTCTACCATCACAACTAAAGACATGAGTGCTCAGAGACTCCAAAACACCATCTCCAACATGAAAGATCAGATGAAAATGGATAAGGCATCCTTGTATGCTAAGGATCTCAGGATAAAATCCTTAGAAGAACTAATTTTGCAGGTGGGATATGACCCTGCTAACATCAAAGCAACAGAGTTATTAGTGAAGAAGAAGAATAAATAAATTGCAACTTTGAGGAAACAACTTAAACTTCCTCAAAGTGAACATCCTCAAACAAAATAAATAATATAAGGACAGAAAGAAAAATATGACATGATGAATTTGATTTTTTAGTTGACAGCCCAAATCAAGGAAATGGAGATACAGATGGACAAGCTTTTCCAGGAAAAAGAAGTACCAAAGACATAGGAAGCACCTACAATCATCCCTATGGCTACTACAACTGTGCCATCTACTCTAGCTACAAAGTTGGCACCAAAAGTCCCATTGGCTACTGCAGTGCCAGTAACTTCATCCACCACCTTAGCTACAGAATCATCAACAACAGTAGTGAACCATACAGATGAAGCCAACAAATTGGTAAAGGCCATGGAAGAAATATCTCTTAAGACAAATGAAATCAGCAGATTAAAACAGATGGTAGAAAATCTTGATAATTCAAACAAATTGGCTCAGATAAATGCAAAGACACATGAACAAAAGGCCATAGATTAAATGAATAATTGAAAAAATTTCAAAAGGAATTGACCTTGAAGGAACATATTTCCTATGTGAAAAATCATTTGTGGAAAAAATCATAGAAGCCATCAATAATGTATGGCCTTCCATCCAAGTGATTTTTGAACAAAGAGACTTATTGAAAGCAACATTAGAAGAGATTCAAAAGACTAAAGAGGACTTGGATAATAAACCAGAACAAGCTCTAGAACTGATAGAGTTCCTAAACAACAGGAAAGAGTTGGAAGAACTTGAAATAATTGATAGAGCTGAAACTATCATTGAGATAAAGAAGGTTATAACCAAAAAGAACCCGATGAAGCAGCTGGAGGAAAAGTGTGAAAACATGAACATTTCTGTAACTAGGTTCATGGTTAAATTTGAGAAATTGAGGCCAAGGAGTTTGCTTAATATATTGGTCATAAATGACAAGTTTATGCCTCAGGAAAATTATAACAAAAATATAAGAGAATATGCCAAAGAACAAGTTGAAAAATCAGGTGGTGGACAAGGCATTCCAACAGGAAAAGTCCTACTTAGAAGTTTTGAGGACTTATTCTATTTACAACATGAAATCAAACACTTGTTTTTCATCAAGCCAACTTTCTCCAGATACACAGAAGAAGATGAAAGTTGAAGAAAGTTGAAGAAAGCACAGATTCCAAGTGCTGAAGTTTGGCAGTCATTGACAGATTTACTGTAAAAAGTAAAAAGGAAGAGAGGTAATAGTGAAAACAATTTTCTGATTTATCAGTCAAAACAGATTTTTTATAGCAGTAAAAATCTTTTACAGAGTTTAAAGAGTATCAGAAGTTAAAGAATATCAGTCAAAGTGTATCAGATAAACAAATCAAATTTCACAACAAACTCAAAATATCTAAAGCCAGCAAGGAAGACAACAAGGCAGCCAGCTGCTCCTTATACTAAATCAGTTTCTATTTCTTTTGGATAGATAGGACAACTTGCTGATTTTTTAAGCAACTATCTCTATTATTGTTGTAAATATATTTTACTTTTCTTAGATAATTCCTAGAAGCATTCTAGGATATTTTGTAAACAATTTTGTATAAATACTCCATTTTTAGAAGTATTATTGTGGAATAAATTGTTGAAGATTTATATAGTCATTTTTGTGGACTTGAAGGCTTTTTGTGTTTCAAATTTCGAGTAGCGGACTGGATCATATCAACTAGCATCTTATTTCAGGATTCATGTGATGAGCTATTTGGAGTGAAGTATTTTCTACTTGTAATTTTTATCTTTCTTATTATATGAAATCCATAATGTTTTCCAAATTTGAATGAATGAATAGGAGGATTACTTCAGGATTTGTTAAAAGCACTCTGTCTTAACTATTTGTCATTTCTATGTTTTCATTTGATTTCCAGTGTAGGGAACCCTTAATTGCTCCCTCTCTCATTTGACCTCTGCCTACTACTTCCCTTTTTTGGATTAAAGAACCCTTCATTTCTCTTTATCCCAATCATACCATCTCACAAAACAAATTTCCAAGATCTCCAAGGGTTATCTATCTTACCCTGAAAACATTTTACTTTTTGACCTTGATCCTAGCTCTGTATGCTTAATTTTTGACTCCTTAGCCCAATGGAAAAATAGATTTCCCACTATCCATCTCTTTCAGTGAATTTTCCCACCAAACCAATCAAAACCAAAACCAATTGCACAATCATAACTAGCCTAATATTTTATAAAAACAAACAAAGTTAAATCTGATAGAGAGAGCCCTCTCTGAACCTTAGGAAGGCTAGATCCTAGAGTTTAAAAGTTGGTCTGTGGTTACCTCCACTTTTCTCAACTAAAAACCAAAAATCTCGCAACTAGAGAATTACTCGAGTGATAACATACTGGTGACCATACTGGGGAACTAACCAATCCTCAGTTGTTAAATAAAACTTAAAGGAAATCATTTCTTATCATGTTTTTTCCTTTAAATATTGTTTAACTAGTTGTGAGTATAAAAATTTATAATTCTGGCTTCTAGGAAAGTTTATTATACCAGGTCTAATCCGGACCCTAAACCTGCTATTATAGTAGACAACCCAGAAAAAATAGGAAAAAATAAAAAACAGATAGAAGATTTAGGTAATAAAGTTTCCTTATTTAGATCAAATTCTCTTCCAAAACATTTGACAAGCATACAAGAGATAGATTTTGATTTTAATTTTGAACATTATTTATTCAGAAATAAATCAGAAAGTGATTTAAACAACATTGTTGTAGATCCTGATTTTATTTCATTTCTTGAAATTAAAAAGGAAATTGTTTCAGTGGATTCTGAATCTAAAATTTTCGAAGTTTATGGTAAACTTGATGAATTGAATGCTACTGTACTTAAGGAAATAGATGAAGCTCTCTTTCAACATTTAGTTGAATTAGTTGCCTTATCAGCATATACACCTAAACCTCCTACTTCTCAGTTAGATACCAACCTTTTAGAATCCGTAGCTTCATATTTTTATGCCACTACATCATCTATAGTTTCTACTACCATATAGTCTATAGATCCATTTATCTCTAGATTACCTCTACAACCTAGAATATTATTTCCTTCATTCCCTACATCCACTTCATCCACTAGCTTCACCACTGATTTCTCAAATACATCATTTTCATTTCCTAGTAGTTCCATATATATTCTAGTTTCACTTCCCAGTACCTCAGCTTCAACCTTTAGTTCTTCAACTACTTTTTCTAGTTCAACACTTTATAATCTAGTTTCATCAACCACTACTTCTAGTTCAGCTCCAAGTACCTCTACTTTACCTCCTAGCCAAGCTAGCATTCAAGCTATGGCTGCTAGGTATGCTCCCCTTGTTCTTCTAGGAAAACTTCATGACATGCCCCAAGACTACCAAAGTAAAATACCACAGTTTGATGCTATTACACATTATAGTGCTCAACAACACATAAGCAAAATGACTGATTTCTTTGAACTCCATGAGATAGATGAATCAGATGTACAAATGAGGTTGTTTGCACAAACTTTAACAGGAGAAGTAAAGAAATGTTCAAAGGTCTTATTGAAGGTAGTATAGTTTATTTAGCTATTTTCCATAGATTGTTTTTAAATAAATGGGAAAAGAAGAAAAACCCTCTACAAATTTTGTCTGAATTTGATGCAATGAAGAGAGCTCCAAATGAATCTGTACAAGACTGCTACACTAGATATAACAATGTTTACAATTCAATTCCTGCAAATCTAAAACCCACTCCTGACTCTATCTTACTCAAATTCCCAGATGGATTTGACACTGACATGGAATATCAATTAAGAAAAAGAAATGCAAAAACATTAGAAAGAATGCAAAAAAATGCAGTAAGTGTATAAGTAAACATTCTAGCTAGAAAAGCAAGATTAAGAAATGAGTGGAGAGTGACTATGAAAGAAGAAGCTTCAAGTTCAGACACAAAATAGATATGTTAGCTAAAACCTTAGAAAGTATGATGGATAGATTAGATAACATAGAAAGAATACCTTAATGGGATAATCAACAATAAATCATAAATCTCAATTTTAGAAAAAAATACAAATTCACGAAATTCAAAAGACTCAACCCCGGATCAAACAATAAGACCTCCCTTTCAGGAGAACTACGCTAAGAGTTCTCACAATAATGATGATGATGAGGATACCATTAATTTAATGGGAATAGATAACAATAACACTATCTTTCTCACACAGGAAGATGAGGAATTATTTGAACTTCAACAGCTTAAATTAGATTCAGGGGAATCCTTTGATTACAAACAGGGTTATGACTTTGCCATCAATGAAGTACACAATCAGTATAACCTAAGAAGTAAGAAAAAAAATGAGTCTTCTAATAAGAAAACTTTTCAAACACCAAATAAGAAAACAGTAGAAGCTCCCAAAACAAAAGTTCTGCAAATTCTCCCTAGGGAAAGTAAGCAAAACTTTGTTTCTTCCCAAAAGGTTTCCAACCCAAATATTTCACCAAGCCCTAAGATTGTGGACATAAATGATGATGTTTCCCAAGCTGCTAAGGATTCAAAAAAATCTACTGCTCCTAAAGCATCTAATTCTGATAAAACAACAACCTTAGATACTGAAATGCTCAATGCTGATCCTGAATAGCAAATCCAAAAGCTATCACTGCAAAAATAGTTTTTGACAACTCCAAATTTGAACAAACATCTACTACTTTACAAACCACTCCTAAGAAAATAAAAAGCAGTAAGACTCAAGACACTCAAACTGAAACTGAAAATATAGTTGTAGAAAAACCAAATAAACCAACACAAACTACAGTTACCAAAGAAGAATTGATTCAAATAAGTAAATCACAACCTACATTCAACATACAATTTGAAATTTCAAAGCTAAAAATACCAATTCCTTTGACAGAATTGGTAAAACCTGACTTGTATAAATCAACTATAACTGAAACATTAAACATAAATGATGGAGAAGATTCCATAAATCTGAATGATGATCATCCAGAGTTGATTTTTGGCCCAGATGTGAATGGAAAGCATTTAGATGGAGAATTTCCTCCATTTTACATTAGTTTAACTATTCATGTTCAAATCCTACATAATGCAATGCTAGATTTAGGAGCTTCACACAATTTAATGCCCAAAGCTATAATGGAAACTCTGAACTTAGACATCACAAGGCCCTATAAAGATTTATTCTCATTTGACTCAAGTAAAGTAAAATGCCTAGGTTTAATCAAGGATCTGTGTGAAAATTTAGTTCAATATCTTGGTAAGAGTATATCAATGGACATTGTAGTAGCTGATATCCCCCTAAATATGGAATGTTACTTTCTCGCTCATGGGGAGCAAAGTTACAGGGATCTCTACAATTGGACATGTCTTATGCTACTATATCAGTTTTTTGTCAACCTAAGAAGTTATATAGGGAAACATTAATGAAATATATGGTAATTAGTGCTGAAAGGTTAATAAATTAACCAATTTATACCACACCTACTAATCTATAATCTTTCATCCTATGTATTGCAGAAAATGATAATGAAATCAAGACTGAACTGAGAGAAGAAAAGAAAACACCAGACAATGATAATATTTCTCATGAATCTTTATGGCATTTAGACTTTGATGGTTCAGTAAATAAATTAGGAGCAGGAGCAGGATTATGGATAACAACTATAGAGAAAAATCATGTAGAAGTTCATGCTTTCATACTCAATTTCAAATGTACAAATAATATGGTTGAGTATGAAGCCCTCATTCTAGGACTCCAAATAATCAGAAATTTAGGACTTATAAGTCCTAATTTCAAAAAATATTTCATCATTTTATCATTTGCTTCAGAACACACCATCGTTGCAGTTTTACTGCAGAAAAATGACTAGGGTTATGAATAGCCCATAGCTTTCTTTAGCAGAACACTTAGAGATGCATCTTTGAAGTATAATATTATGGAGAAACAAGCCTTAGCTTTGGTAAAGGCCATTAAAGACTTCAGAGTTTACATTCTCTATTCTCACATCATTGCCTATGTCCCTAATGCTATAGTAAAAGGCATTCTTACTTAGGATGGTCCTAATGGAAGAAGAAGTAAGTGGATTGCCACTATCTTAGAATATGACATAGAGATAAAGCCCACCAAGTTAATAAAAGGTCAAGGTTTAGCTAGATTAATGGCTGAATCAAACTGTAATGCTCTAGACATAAATTTTATTGCCCAAGTAGATGATCAGGGAGAGATGGCGACTCTAGAGATTAGTGCAGCATTTTTAGAATCACCATGGTATGAACATATTATATTTATATTACTAAACTTACAAGCTCCTCTTGGTTTATCAAGAAAAAAAGCAAGATTTTTAAAGCTTAAGGCAGTAAGATTTTTTATTTTAGACAATGTACTTTTTTGGAGAGATCATAGTGGGATTTTATTAAATTGTTTGTTAAAAGAAGAAGCTGATAAAATACTAGAAGAATTTCATGCAGGTGATTATGTAGGAAATCCTTACTAGAAGACTACTACAGACAAGATTCTGAGAGCTGGTTTTTACTGGCCTACCTTGTTCACTGATGTAAAAAGACGTGTGACCTCCTGTCATAAGTGCCAAATCTTGGAGGGTAAGAAAAAACTGTTACCCCTACCCTTAAAACCCATCTATACTGAAATTCCATTTCAACAATGGGGTCTCGACTTCATTGGAGAAATTCACCCCCCATCATCAGCCCAACATAAGTGGATTCTGACAACCACTGACTATTTTACCAAGTGGATTGAAGCCATACCCTCAAGGCAAGCCACATATACTGTCATTATCTCCTTCCTAGAAAGTAACATTATTTCAAGATTTGGATGTCCCCAAAAGATAATAACTGATAATGCAGTAGCATTCAAATCCAAGAAAATGATTGACTTTTGCCATAAATACCGTATTACCTTAGGCCATTCTACTGCATATTACCTCCAAGGTAATGGTCTAGCTGAATTCTCAAATAAGAGCCTTGTAAACAACATCAAAAAGTTACTTGAAGACAATAAAAAGACTTGGAATAAGAATTTAGTCAATTCCTTATGGGCAGATAGACTTACTACCAAAAAATTC
Organism: Pinus albicaulis; assembly: GCA_034641835.2. Taxonomy (NCBI): domain Eukaryota; kingdom Viridiplantae; phylum Streptophyta; class Pinopsida; order Pinales; family Pinaceae; genus Pinus; species Pinus albicaulis. The sequence continues at coordinate 53,753,993 of CM076574.1, read as the reverse complement.
ATTAGTACCTCCCCTTACAAACTTGTCTATGGAATGGATGCTATTTTTCCATCCTCCCTAGGTGTACCAGTGATGAATATTATCAAAGAGTTACAAGTTGAAACAAATGACATTCAAAGAAGGATCAATCAAACTATTCACTTGCAACAAACAAGGGAAGAAGTTTATATCAAGTCTCAAGTCATTCAGGATAAGATCAAGAAATTTTTTGATAAAAAGATTAAAGAGGATGATTTCTACATTGGAGATAAAGTGTTAAAATGGGATTCAAGAAGGGAAGATAAAGGTAAACATGGAAAACTCGATTTTATATGGAAAGGGCCTTATGTCATTTATGGTTACAGTTGTAACAATGATTTCTTCCTAAAAGAAATAGATGGGTCAAAGATATCAGAAGGAGCAGTAAATGGCAGAAAGTTGAAGCACTACTATTCTCCTGAGTTAACAAATGGTTAGTTTTTATTCACTTTGATCATTGTACATATACATTGCATATTTTATATTGGATTGGAATTTTCCCTAATAAAGTTGAAGCCTGGAGAGAAGGCCCTAAATTTTGAAGAGGTAAATATCATAAGTATGAATAATTGCAGGTATTAGAAGACATTTACAGGGTCATCACAGTCAAATTCCAAAGGCTACTGATCTAAAAGTTCTTGAAATTTCACCAGGAAATGCCATCCCCAAGTGGAGCCACTGTTAGGGTCCTATAATAATAGGATTCATAATTTTTGAATTGACTATGATAGTCTTGTAAATATGTACATACCTTCGTTTCTGCAAGTTGTTTTCCCATATTTTGAAAAATGAAAAATAAATAAAAAATGAAAAGAGGGTAAAAAGTCCTAAAAGAAAGATCAAAGGACTTAGAAAAATATAGACCCCAAAAGAAAAAAGATATGAAAAATAATACTTGAAAGTGAGCAAGTCAAAATGCCACTACTATTTACTTTACTGCAAGAATAATGATTATGTGCAGATTGCTAATAAATTCCATAATCCATGATTGGTTAAACAGTTTAAACTTAACTTTTCATGCTTTGAATTTTATGTTTTAGATAGAGAATAAAGATATGTCAAACAGTATAAAATTGAAAAATCAGTAGTTAAGATAGAGAATAAATTAGGAGCTCAACATTTTAATCTGAGCCCTCGGATGAAAAAATGTTAGACTTAGATAGATTTATGATCTAAAAGAAAATCTGGTTTAGGGTTGCAAGCCTAAATTCACCCATGAAAATGAAGAAACAATGTTAGAAATAAATATGGGTAGGTAGAAAGCAGTTGTGTAAGCATGTAATAAAGGCATCATCGGGAAAAAATTGCTAATTTCCCCTCCCATACTAATATTCAGTATTCTAAACTATCAGTCAAAGAGGCTAAGAGAATTTCTTTGACTTTTGTTGGGACCGGACCCAAGGCTCAATGTATGATTGGTTAAAAAATATGGAATTCCCACTAGACCCACATTCATCAACATTTATCCTTCATTTTATAAATCATAATTCCTTTTCCTAAGTAAAAACCCATTTTTTTTAGTAAAAGTAAAACCCTAAAATAAATAATTTTGATTTCCTTTCAAAAAACATTCAAAAACCCTCAAAATGCATTTATTAGAAGTTAAAGTGAAGTAATACAACACAGATAAGCAATGCTTTATTTTTTGGCACTTTACTTAGAGTTAACATGCATTTTGTTTCCATTTACACTATCCCTTTATTCCATATTAACTACTAACTATTTATTTTATTAAACTCCCTAAAGTTACACCCACATGTATATTATTAAAACCCTTTATTTTAAATAAACCCACAAACCCTCTATTTTAAGTTTAGACCAATGTTTTAATACTCCATGTGTGAAATATTAAAACCCCACACTATCCCATTGGTCTAAACCTATCCATTAAAACAAATATCCCGCCCCTATAGTTTTAAACAACTCTCAACGTTGAAAAAACTATATATTAAACCTGCATATGTATTAGTTGAAAAAATTCTAATGTTTTAATTAAAACATACATTATATTATCCCCCACCATCATTATATAAACCTAAGGTTTAAATTCCAACCCTGCCGCGTTAATGAAACCCCAGTCCCACTCCCCAATCTCGATGCAACTTCCCAATCAATCTGGGTCGTTTGCAATCGAACCCCACGATCCAACGGATAAAAGTCCATATCGCACAGAAAACTTGCGCGATCACCCTCATCTCAAACCTATGCGAAATGAGTGGTATTGAAACTTTATCTCTCCTCCACATGTTCGATTCCTATTGGATCGCATTCAATTGCCCCAAAACAACTTACCACTAAAAACACACGTGATAACCACTGTGGTTTTGACCCTTTTAGCTTGAAAACCATCCGTTTTCATGACATGACTACCATTTATTACCATCGCCCATTAGCCCTAATATCCATAATAAACCTTGGTAAATGCATTTTATTTCATATCCTTCTGCGCCTAAAACCTGCACAAGCCGCCCCGACTGTTAAAACGAGTTTTTTCCGCCATTCCTATGACAAGAGACCTCAAATTTGAACCTATTACTATTTGAAGACCGCTGAGGAGCTTTGTGTTGCTCCAGAAACTCCACAGAAGTTGTTCGACCATTTAAAAGACCTCAGAAACTGTTTCAAACCCCTATACCTACGCATAACAGGTTTTCTTCTCAAATTAGAGCTTATTTTTAAGTTTTAAAAAGGTCTTTTAAAGAATATTTCCCATTCAGGAATTAAAAATTAATAAAAGAAGCCATCAAAAAGACCAAAAAACAGGCCAAACCCTGTCAAATTTTCTGCAGAAACCCTGTTTTATTGAATATACTATTTTGAAGGGAATTCACGAGTTTTTAATAGTTTTTATAAACTGTTTAAACTCCAAATTTAGCCATAAATCCTCTGAAGGTATCCCAAAGCCTCTGTGCCTAAATTCAAAAGATTTTTAGCCCAATTTCTTAGTGAAAAAGCCTAATAAACCCCTGTTTCTTGTGTCTAAACCAGTAAAACCCTATAAATCCTTTTGAAAAATCCAAATTGAAAAGAAAAGCCCATATTTTGACCATCTTCATCCAAGAAACCTATGCTCAAATAAAAATACCTCTGCAAACTGTCTAAACTTGCAGAAGTAGCCAAAATGCCAAAAAAACAAAGCTTTAACAATCCTGAAGCTTCCAAATTACCAAAATCAACCCCAGCTATGACTCTAAGACTGCTATTGTTGTAAATCCTTTACAACCCCCTGTCATAGACATTGAGCATATTCCATTGGTTGATACTGATTACAAGATAGTAGAACCAATTATTGAGTTAAATCTGCTAGATATTCATAACTGGAGCTATGAGAAGTCCTTAGATAATCAAGAGGAAGTCCATATTTGGGAATCCAATTTGCCTAAGTATATTGTTCCATTAACTCATCCATGCCAAGAAGTTATTAGGATATGTCAACAATATTATGTGCCTGAACAGAGAGGCATAATAAATGCCAACAAAGAAATTATTCTCACCATTAATGCTGAATCTATTAACCAAATGCTACAACTACAACCTGATCCTCAATCAGTCCCTTTATCTATAGAGGCCCTCACCAAGTTCTATATTGGCCTAGATTTTCCTAAGAGATTCATGATTTTTCAGACATTTATGCCTTTGCATGTGGAAATTCCTCAAATAAATCCCCCATATTCCACTTCCAAATTCCCAGAATGTTCAAGACATGTGATCTCCATGCTTTCCTTCATCCTAGGGTATTTCAGTTATGAATACACAGATTAATCCATCTTGGGATTCTTATCTACATTTACCCCAAGACAACCCCCATCTATGATTTTTTATTATGTTGGTTACATTGCAGAAAATATTCATCATCAATTGACCAATTTTCCAATTAAAGGAGTGTTCAGATACAAATCCTTCCTCTTCCATATGTTTCTATATGTTCAATCAGGTAATTTTCTAGTTACTTTTCAAAAGCTTGACATAGATGGAAATCCTCTCTCTGTCATTTTTTGGACTACTTTGCTCAGAAAAGAAGGTGTAGATTTCACGTATGCAGAATTTTTAGAATTTTTCATACATCTAGTGATCAAAATGTTAACAAAAGCAGAGTAGCCAAGGGTAAATTAAGAAATGAAGAAAATATTACAGTTATCAGAGCAGAATAAATTTGGTGATTGGTACCTATATGAAAAACATACTGAGATCATAGTTTTTGGGTCAAATCTGTTACCTTACAAGTTACCCAAACATGTTTCAATGAGGATCTTTGCCTTGGAGTATATCAGGAAAATACTAAACTCTGATTCTATAAATTTCATGGTAGCAAAGAAGAAAACTCAATTCAAGTTAAAGAATTAGATAGGGCCATTCATCTGCAATCATAGGGATGCAGAGAAAGAAGCAGTAAAGCAATTATAGGAATTCAGATTTGAAGAAATTTTTCCTTGGAATTATGATCCACAAGGGATCCTAATAAAACTAAGGGTCAAATGTAAATTAACACCCTTTATTCATGAAACACAAACAGATATAGAAAAGTATGCAAATCAGACTGAGTGGACTGAGAATCCCTTAATAGATGCAGTAAATAAAAGTGATACTAGTCACACTATAGAGACTGCAAATCAGCCAGAAAAATCCACCAATAGAATAAGGGAAGAAGGTTCCTATGTTTTTTAAACTAAAATTGAAAATAAGTTCAAATTAATATACAAAAAAAGGCCTAAGTTAAATTCAGTGGGTAAAAGGGAAGGTAACAATTGATGTGGAAGAGACAGATCTTATAAATACCAACACTGATTTTCCAGAAACAGATGTTGTCACTGTAATCATCAATGACCCAGCTACTAAGAATCAAAATGAAGAACAAGTCAACAATGAAGATGCACAGTTGATAGAAAGACAACAGAGTATGGAAGCCTCTTCATCACAGGTAGCCAAGGAGAAAGACCTGGACATCAAAGAAAAATATAAACAGATCAAACTAAATAATGAGGAAATCAAAAACAATATTTATTCTTGATATCTCAAGCAGACATCAAGTGTGCAAAATAGACTTCTGTTTGTATTTGATTATTCAAATAAAAAACTAATTATGTCATTGTTGTAGCCCACAGTTAAATCCCCATAGACAGGGTTAGATTATAAGAAGGTTGATTTGGAAGTCCAGACAGATAAGATTCATGCTCTTGATCAGATTGAGTTCCATAGACAGACTTCAGAAATTCTATACTCAAAGACTCCAAAACAACATCTCCAACATGAAAGATCAGATGAAAATGGATAAGGCATCCTTGTATGCTAATGATCTCAGGATAAAATCCTTAGAAGAACTAATTTTGTAGGTGGGATATGACCCTGCTAACATCAAAGCAGCAGAGTTATTAGTGAAGAAGAAGAATGAAGATATTGCAGCTTTTAGGAAACAACTTAAAATTCCTCAAAGTGAACATCCTCAAACAAAATAAATAATAGAAGGACAGAAAGAAAAAGATGACATGATGAATTTTATTTTTCAGTTGACAACCCAAATCAAGGAAATGGAGATACAGATGGACAAGCTTGTCCAGGAAAAAGAATCACCAAAGACACATGAAGCACCTACAATCATCCCTATGGCTACTATATCTGTGCCATCTACTCTAGCTACAGATTTGGCACCAAAATTCCCACTGGCTACTGCAGTGCCAATAACTTCATCCACCACCTCAGCTACAGAATCATCAACAGTAGTAGTGCACCATACAGATGAAGCCAAAAAACTGGTAAAGGCCATGGAAGAAGTGTCTCTTAAGACAAATGAAATCAATAGATTAAAACAGATGGTAGAAAATCTTGAGAATTCAAACAAATTGGCTCAGATAAATGCAAAGAAACATGAACAAAAGGCCATTAGACTGAATGAAGAATTGAAGAAATTGCAAAAGGAATTGACCTTGAAGGAACATATTTCCTATGTGAAAAATCATCTGTGGAAGAAAATCATAGAAGCCATCAATAATGTATGGCCTTCCATCCAAGTGATTTTTGAACAAAGAGACTTATTGAAAGCAGCATTAGAAGAGATTCAAAAGAGTAAAGAGGAATTGGATAATAAACCAGAACAAGCTCTAGAACTGATAATGTTTCTAAACAACAAGAATAGGCAAGAGTTAGAAGAACTTGAAATACCTGATAGAACTGAAACTATCATTGAGATAAAGAAGGTTATAACCAAAAATAACTTGATGAAGCAGTTGGAGGAAAAGTGTGAAAACATGAACATTTCTGTAACTAGGTTCATGGTTAAATTTGAGAACTTGAGTCAAAGGAGTTTGCCTAATATCTTGGTCAAAAATGACAAGTTGATGCCTCAGGAATATTATAAGAAAAATATCAGAGAATATGCCAAAGAAGAAGTTGAAAAATCAGGTGGTAGATGTTGTACCTTAAGAGAAATCCCTTAGTTATGATAAGGAATCAGTGCTTAAGACATTTATTTGATTATGTCACAGAATTATTTGTCTCTGTTTAATCACCCTCAAGTATTTATTATTAAACCCTCAAATATCAAATATAATGAATTTCTCACAATGCTATCACTTGCTGATGTTGAATGAAATGACCAGAAGGGAATGAAAGAGAGAAGCCCAAACTGATATTTTGTTACATAGAATATATCATCTCAAACTTTAGAATAATTATATGAAGGAAATATTTAAAACGAAGGAGCGCTAATTAAGGGTTTTAACTCTTGCTTACATAAGTAAAAAGAGACCTGCTGCTCATTACTTTTTTTTATTCAAAGATAGAAAACACTTAATGTAAACTTGAATACATATCAACATAAACAGATGCCAGAAATTTTTTTCTCATTCATTAATCTTTGAAATATCTGAGTACAAAATTATAGTCTGAAGGTCCAAAACTTGGAACCTTTCTTCCCCTGAACTATTACATTAAATACAATAAAAAGTAGTTTGAAACTACTATAACTGATCCTAACTAACTCAACTCCTCAAGACTTCGTAAGCTATCTATTACATACCCTCAAAACGTCTTATTAAATTTACATCATCTTTGAAAAGTTACAATAACATAAAAATTAACATCCTAATTTATATGCTGAATGTGAATAGACGACGATGCTGCTACATTTCCTGGATCAGCTGATTTGTCTTTCTTCGAAACCGAAGGATCTTTTGGCAAGTCTATCTTCCAAGCTCTGCACTTCTTCCATATCTCTACTCTTGTATTGGGTGAATGTATCAGATTGGGATACTCCAATCTAAAAGAATTAATTCGGTTGTAGGTTGGCCTTTCTGCGAATAGGGATTTTACCAACCACAACAGCTGAAAATGTCTCTGAAGAAAGTTGATCATTGTTGCTCCCTTGAGCACTTGAGTCTTTTCATGTTTATTTTCAACTGTAATTTTCGTCAATAATAGTAAGTTTTCACAAGAATCCCATGACAACAAACCTCCTCCAAGTCCCCAACATGAAGGCAGACCTGCTCTTGTCACCTTGTCTAATGACTTATCAAATTGACTTACTGCTTCTTTAATTTCTATCAACTTCTTTTCTGTGGCCTTACTGTGATCATTCTTGACTATCATCTTATTAATCTCCACTGCATATAGGATTCTATCTTTAATCTCATTTTCCTCTAACTCTTGATTTGTTTTGGAATTAATGAAGTCAATGAATCTTGAGTTGCTGAATTTGGAATCTCCACAATGTGCATTTTTGCATCGACGTTTCGGGTCTAGAACAAGACCCATCATTAGGACAAATCCTGTCGAAAAGAGAGGAGGTTAGATATAATAAATATACCAAAGGAGTGCATGAGGCAAGCCGACCAACCATAAAAAATAAATATGATTTTATAATTAAATTAAATTATGTTTTTATAATTAATGCAAAGGTTCCAATTAGATTGATTTAAATTAAAATTGTTAGCCTTAAATCAATATAATTTATTTGAGATTAATTATATTTTTAAAATAAGGATGTTATTGTATTTTTAGAAAAATCAGTTGTTATATATTAATAAATTGTTAATATTATAATAATAATTCAAATATTTGATTTAATAAATTATATTAAGAGTTCTTTTTCTTTTATTAGATTTTTAAGGTAGGTTTTATATCAAATTGGTATTATATATATTTTAACTGTTTATATTAATAGGGAAGCTAAATTTTAAGGATGCTTTTATTAATTAGTGATAATATTAGAGAAAACTATTCATAATATTGATGAGGTTCTTAGATAAATGATTAATTATAGTTTCTTAATAAGTGTTAATGTTTTTTTTTTTCTTCTGAATAAGACTAATTCTATTAAGAAGATATATATGGTACAATCAGAGCTTGCATAGAAGTGAAGCTAAAAAATCAAGGGAACCGGAAATGATATAGTATCAACCTCGGTCCCATAGAGCAACCATGGCATAAGAAAAAGGTAACAAAGAGAACAGAAAAGAGCGAGCCAGACTAAGGAGTCTACCCAGCATGAGCAGAGTCTCCCAATCGACATTTTTTCCCTTTCTTTTTACTGACTTTGACCCAACCATTCTGATCTGGCTGGACTGGAACCACTTGTAGACTGTTCTGTGCTAAAGGTGAAGTCTCCTTGTCTAAGTCGGAAGAAGAAGACTCATGAGAGCGTTTCTGCGAGATCAAAGGCGCAGAAGGATCCTCGAGTTGATCTGAGGACGGGTCCTTCGGATGCTCCAAATTCTCCTCTTCCACTTAAATATCCTCCTCATCAAAGCTAGAGGACTCTAAGTCATCCATAGGGGGTCTATCACAAGGTTTCCAGCTCTTGGATTTGGATTTGCAATTGAGGTTCTTCTTTTTGTCGAGGAATGTTGCACAAGTGTTCTGGAGATGACCTGTCTGATGGAAATGGTGACACCTGAAGGCTGTGTTCTCATAGTCCAACGTTTGCGCCCAATGGAAGTCCCCAATTTTAAGGATGATCTGATCTGGCAGCCCTTTGCTAATGTCAATTTCCACGCAAATTCTGCCAAAGGTATATATACCTTTCTCCCCCCTTGATGTATCTGTTGCCAGGAAGTGGCCTAGGGTGTCCCCAATTGCTTAAAAGACAGCAAAATGCCAAAGATGCACAGGGAGATTTGGAAGCCTGACCCAGATAGGAAGCTTGGTGATGACAATAGTAGAGGGGTCAAAGTCTGGGAACCAGGGGGTGAGGAAAAGTCCAGCTGAACCCCAGAACCAGGGGCCTCCCGTTAAGGCCTTCTGGTAATCTTCGTTGAAGGCAAAGATTACAATAAAGAAGCCTTTCGAGCATAAGAAGACTTTGTTGTTGTTGGTGCAATTGGTGTGGATCCATTGGTATAGATCAGCAGTACGGGGCCATAGTCCATTAAATCTGAAAATATAAGTGTTAATGTTAAAAGTTAACAATATTAAAATTAATGCCAATTTTAATTTTAATATTATTAGGAATAGTTAATTCATAACTATTACTAATGATATTTAGTAATTAAAATTGATATTAATGATTCAAATTCCTTATTACTTATTAAGATAAATGTAAAAGTTTAAGGGAGGGATTAAAAATAGGTGAATGATAGTAGATTAGTATTAAGGGGGCCATTTTAATTTTAATATAATTAGGAATAGTTAATTCATAACTATTACTAATAATATTTAGTAATTAAAATTGAAATTAATGATTCAAATTTCTTATTACTTATTATGATATATGTAAAGGTTTAAGGGGGGATTAATATTAGGTGAAGGATGGGGTTTTTTGGAGAGGGAAAGGAAAGAGGGAGGAGCAGAGAGGGGAGAGTCAGCATGGGGTCTTTTTTATGGTAAAGGAAGAGTCCACACCGAGTCATTTTAAGGTGGAAGGGAAGAGGAGGGAGGCGGTGAGAAGGGGAACGAAGAGGAAGACAAGGGTATAAGGAGGCGACAACAAGGTAAAGGAGAATTTTAAGAGTGGGAAAATAAGGGGGCCCAATTTCTGCTAACTTCCAAACCCACATCCTTATTGAGGTTTTCTGGATGCTTGATGATTTCCAGTGCCTCACGCATTTTTCTTTTGTAATAGTGATTTTCATTGGCAATTACTTTAACAACTTCTAGGCAGATGTGGTGATGAGTCTTATTCGAGTGATCTTCCAGAGCTAAGGTTTTGGTTCTACCAATTTTGATGTCAGCTCCATGTTCTTTGAGCCTAATCTTGAAATATCTTCCTGTTTCTCCAATATAACATTTCCCGCATGAGCAATTTATACGGTAAACACCCTTCTGCTAGAGTGGATCAGGGTTCTCTTTGATTGATTTCATCCTTTGTTTGATTATCATTAGCGGCTTAAATGAGGTTTCAATGTTATTTTTGGCTAGAACCTTGGCTAGCTTTTCGGTGACCCCCTGAATGTAAGGGAGGTATTGTCAACTTTACTTTTCATCAATACTAGTAAGTTTTCATAAGAATCCCATGACAAAAAACCTCCTCCAAGTCCCCAACATGAAGGCAGACCTGCTTTTTTCACCTTGTCTAATGACTTATCAAACTGACTTACTGCTTCTTTAATTTCTATCAACTTATTTTCTGTGGTCTTCCTGTGATCATTCTTGACTATCATCTTATTAATCTCCACTGCATATAGTATTCTATCTTTAATCTCATTTTCCTCTAACTCTTGATATGTTTTGGAATTAATGAAGTCAATGAATCTTTTTTCCCAAATAGCCCTATTGATTGTCTTCTGTCTATTTTCCATGACTTGTTCTTCAAATTCCCTGATGAGACATTTCTCTTCTGCAACCACCATAAAAAAGCTCCACATTGATTTCATTTCTGAAATGATATCATTCCAAATGATATATTTTGCCTGAATTAAAGATATGTTCCCTTTCAATTTTTCTTTGAGACTTTTGATCTCAGCATTTGCATTTTGACTGTCCAGCTTATATTTACTGGCTTCATTTTCTGCAGCTTGAATCATCTTTGTTGCAGTCTCTAAATCTGCTTGAGCCTTTTTCCGATCTCTTTTTGCCATCTGTAGTTCAGTGTTCAACTGAGAAATTTGTGCTTGTGGATCTTCATTACCTGAAGGAAAATCAAAAGTACAAGAATGATTATCAATATGATTTTTCAATGATATTGCAGTTTTCTTTATTTTGGAGATTTCTTATTCTTTTTGCATCAGCTGTTGTAGAAGCTTTTCTTTCTCGTTCTCTACCTCTGCAACCTCTGCAGCCCTTAAATTCTCTCCTGTAGGCAATTTTAACTTTTTCTTCAATGTAGATATCTCTGCTTCAGCACTTTGCAGAAGTTTCTGCACAACAGTCCTATCATTAGGGTCCACTCCAATATTTACTATTATTTTCTTTAGTTCCTCATTCTGAATTGTTAAAGCCCTAGAGTCGGCTTTCTCTAACTTTAACTGCTTGATTACTTTTCCAAGCATATTTTATGATTTCAATGCCAATGCATTAGTCTTTGTCAGGTCATTTACAATCAACTGACCAATTTACATAGGTAAGTTCACTTTATCCAACAATGGGATTTTCTTCACATCTACAGTCACATTTACAGTATTGAAATTGCTAGAAGAGCCAATTGACATGTCTGAAGGATGTGACAGAGAAGTTCTGAATTGATATTTCTCAAGATCCATTGTTGTTAAAAGTCTTGTTTGGTCTGGAGCAATTTGATATTCAGCTTGGGCCTCCATGTTGATCTTCATCTTCTGGTTTCTTTCTACAATTTGAGCAAACATATGTTTGATTAGAGGTACTTGTTCATAAGAGGTCTCATGTATTCTGGGTGAAGTAGGAATGTTTTTTTCCTCTCCCAATTGTAAAGAAAAACCAGGTTGATTATATGCAGGTTCTTCACTAAACTTTTTCCTTTTCTCAGCTCCCTGCTCCTCATCCTATAAATCAACTACTGTCTCTTTACCTCTTTTATTAGACTTTTATGATATGATAGGAGTCTGAATATTTGAACTTGTTGAACTCATTACACCTTTACTTGCTATCTTCTCTAAATCTGGCCTGCTTTCATGAATGAAAGATGAATACCCATTCTCAATTCTTCTATTTGAAATTACACTGTGAGGGTCATAAGCCCAGCTTTCCCCTAACAGCAAATGCATATCATCTAGCATTCTAGTAACCTCTTCAAATGCCTGTCTCATATTAACTATGAAAGGACCTACGGTCATGGGAAATTTGAACATATGCCCCTTTTTCATGGGAACAAAGTGAACCTGATCAACATTTAGACTTTGTCGAACACACTCCAAAGAAAATAGCCTCATAGGTACAAACAATGGAAGTCTATAAGGCTCAACACTTGCTCCATACAACCTAATTTCGGAGTAATCCTAAAAATCAAACCAATCTCCAAATTTGTAGTTTTCCCCTAAATGCAAGAATTCCTGAGCTTTGGGTAAGAAACAGGGGGGAGGAACTCCATTCAAAACTTTATATGCAATTGACATGAAATAACTAGAAAAATCAAACAGTCCAGTTTCATTTTGTTCTCTTATTATTACATCTATCCAGAACACTATTGATTTCCTTTTCTTATTCATATCCATAGTATTCAGACCCAGATGTATGAATTCCTCCACATTTTGATATAAGAACAAGTAAACAATTAATGAAGGAAATCTAAAAGAACCTATTAATGATAGGCTCATGAGTTGTGAATTGACTTCTTCCTGTTAATAGGATGGAATATCCAACACCATTCCTGGCTTCATCATCATGGAAAACATCCCCAAGATTGATTTATCCACTGTACTATCATCATCTTTGCCCAGAATCTTTGCAATGCTGCTTAGTACTGGTTGAACTTCAATATAAAAAATTTCCATAGGAAAATATTTGCTGTTAGGTTGAAATGGCTGTGTGTTAGGTTTCAGAAAATGAATAAATTGATTTAACTCTTCACCTACAAGGCTGTCAAAACATGCTACCAAAGAATCATCGGAGAACTGAACACATGACTCTGACTCAGGGTAACAAAGGGCTTGGCGAATTAGCTGCGCAGACACCTGCAAAAAATTCTCTCCCTGACAGTTCATCACAAAACATTTCCTAGGATACATAACTGATACCAACCAATATATAAATTCAGTAAAAAGATGGGTTTTAGGGATACATGCAGACATCACACCAGACTTGGCCATGGCAGTATAAACCAGGGAAGCTTTTTCATTCAGGAGAACTTGCTGGTAAAACCAAAGATGAACCACAGAAAAATTGGTGTCTTGGATATCCCTCTCAATATCCATGAGAGGGATATGACTAGCGAAACCCGACAGAGATGAGCGTTTAGCCATGCTTCAAAATTATGACAATAGACGACTTACAGGGTGGCCAATTTTTGATAGGGTGACGAAAAAGAGAACTGGATGCAGCACGAACCAATTACAAATATCAAATCAATCACAAATGGCTTCGGAAAGAGTGTGAATTTTTCTTAAATAGGTGGCATAGATTTACACTTAAATTCTGACATGACGTGCCAACGGGCTGTTAATTTTACCTGACGTGGAAGACAACTGTGAACAACTCAAAGTCTTACATCACTGCGGGGGGTCTCGGAGTACGGAAAATTATTTTTTCTTGTACCCCCACACTCATTCTCCACCGCTCATCTGTGTTACTCCCGCAGTCAACCTAGTCAACTGCGGAGGCACCCTTCATTTTAATTTGTGCACTAGTTGGGCCCATGGGTTGCGTCCTTTGATCGGAGTTCAAGAAATCATCGCATCCCGCTTAATAAAATAATCGAATTTTAATCCTCAATTCAGGACCCACTTTTATAGAGTCAAAATTATTTAAATTTTAACTCTAATGCAGTGAAGAAAAATATTTTTATGCTAAAGTATAAAACTTTAATACTTTAACATGCTTTAACAATTTTCTATTTTTTTATTTATTTTCAAAATTGAAATAAAAGGATATTGCAAATGATCCACAACAAAGGACAAGGCATTCCAATAGGAAAAGTCCTACTTAGAAGTTTTGAGGATTTATTCTATTTACAGCATGAAATCAAACACTTGTTTGTCATCAAGCCAACTTTCTCCAGATACACAAAAGCAGATGAAAATTTCAGAAAGTTGAAGAAAGTATAGATTCCAAGTGCTAAAGTTTGGCATTCATTGACAGCTTTACTGTAAAAAGTAAAAAGGAAGAGAGGTAACAGTGAAAATAGTTTCCTGATTTATCAGTCAAAACATATTTTTTATAGCAGTAAAAATCTTGTATAGAGTTTAAAGAGTATCAGAAGTTAAAGAGTATCAGTAAAAGTGTATCAGATAAAAAGATCAAATTTCACAACAAACTCAAAATATCTAATGCCAACAAGGAAGAAAACAAGGCAACCAATTGCTCCTTATCCTAAATCAGTTTCTATTTCTTTTGGATAGATAGGACAACTTGTTGATTTGTTAAGAAACTATCTCTATTATTGTTGTAAAGATATTTTATTTTCCTTAGATAATTCCTAGAAGCATTCTAGGATATTTTGTAAACAATTTTGTATAAATACTTCATTTTTAGAAGTATTCTTGTGGAATAAATTGCTGAATATTTCTATAGTAATTTTTTTGGACTTGAATGCTTTTCATGTTTCAAATTTCGAGTAGCAGACTGGATCATATCAACTAGCATCATATTTCAGGATTCATGTGATGAGCTATTTGGAGTGAAGTATTTTATACTTTTCATTGCTATCTTTCTTTGTTACATGCAATCCATACTGTTTTCCCAATTTGAATGAATGAATAGGAGGATTACTTCAGGATTTGTTAAAAGCACTATGTCTTAACTATTTGTCATTTGTATGTTTTCATCCAATTTCTAGTGTAGGGAACCCTTAATTTCTCCCTCTCTCTTTTGACCTCTGCCTACTACTTCCCTTTTCCGGATTAAAGAACCCTTCATTTCTCTTTATCCCGATCATACCATCTCACAAAACAACTTTCCAAGATCTCCAATGGTTATCTATCTTTCCCTAAAAACATTTGACTTTTTGACCTTGATCCCAGCTCTGTATGCTTGATTTTTGACTCCTTAGCCCAATGGACAAATAGATTTCCCACTATCCATCTCCTTCAGTGATTTTTCCCGCCAAACCAACAAAAACCAAAACCAATTGCACAATTATAACTAGCGTAATATTTTATAAAAACAAAGAAAGTTAAATCTTATAGAGAGTGCCCTCTCTAAACCCTAGGAAGGCTAGATCCTAGAGTTTAAAAGTTGGTCTGTGGTTACCTCCAGTTTTCTCAAATAAAAACCAAAAATCTCACAACTAGAGAATTACTGGAGTGATAACACGTCCCATTCTTGTAATGTTTTGGCTAGCTAAACAAATCTATCAAAATATTTTTTCTGTGTCACTGATATGGTAGTGATCTGCTAATTTGGTTGACGACGACGATTGCTAATGCCATTAGGGGCGTTTTTTATTTGACAATGGGTTGCAAGTGGTGCCCACATGCATAATCTTGATATGGCATATAAATTCTCATTGTACGCATGGGTGTATGACTGGGACCTTCCCGTGTAAAAATCTGAAAGAGATGCTTATAATGGCACGAGTCTTCGACAAATCTGGGAAAAGTGCAATGGTTGTAAAGTACGATACCATCTTAACATGAAATATTGTGTTGTAGTCGAAGGTCAAGAGGATTGATGACATCTATGGGCAATGATGACTGCCACAGTGCTACTTGAGGATGCCCCTCTTGTGGTAAGGAGCTATCCAAGGTACTGCTTCCTTTTTGGAAAATGGGTGTTGAAGTCGACAAAAAGGAAGCCTCAACTGAACGATAGAGAAACTGATGCAAGGGACCAGGGTCTTTGATTTGATAGGTTTAACATAGGCGTGGTGGCGAGGGATAATTGAATACTGATAATGGGAGTTCAATGGCCTAAAGTTGGAGCATAAAAATAAGCTTGGCGGCAGTCATAAATATTTCTGATGAGGAAATCCCTGGAGTCGGTAGGACATCCAGGGTGGGTATATGTTGGTTATGAATGTCGTGGTGGCTTTGCATGAAAGGTGGGATGCTATGACCAAGGGTGACTAGGGACTGCTACAAAAAAATGAATGGATGAGTGGGGGACTATTCTCCATTTGAGATATTTGTATAGCTTCCAAAAGAATAAAAAATGGCATTGGGTTGTACAAAACACATAGAAGGGTTCCCCAAAACATGAAAATTCTCACTCACTGATGATATGGGGAAGGTGTTTTTGCTGAGGGTGGGGGCCCCATTGTTTGGTCTCTGTGTGGGGATGATGAAGCGGATGGAAAATATCGCAGATGGGCTATGCTAATGGAGGGATGGTAGTCCAAATGTGAGACACGATGGTGCTTCATTCGATTTTCTTGCAACAAAAATGGTTGTCTGGGAAGGGGGTTTTATTTTGACATGGTAAAAGATGCGTGATTGGTGGATGAGCATGAAGTGCTTCCCGGATTGAGGTGTTATGGCCATGGCGTTGTGTTTGTCTGATGTGCGGTCTACAATGAGTGACGAACACCATGGAGGGGAGGCTCTACCAACCTGGCAAGGATGTTTATCATGTGCAAGGTGGGGAGATGATAAACATGGTAAGGTTTTTTGGAACCTATGGTTGATTTCTTGTGGAGAAATGATGTCAAGATATGCAGATTTTCTCTGGGACTCTCTCATGCTGAGGGTAGAATGATACCTGCTCTAGAAATTTCAGTGGATGGGGCAATAGATGGTTTGTTGTGTTGTAAAATACCTGAAAAAAAAATACCCCAAGTGAAAGCATCTTCCTCATTCGAATATTATTGAAAACATGCTGAATGAATAGAGGATGAGAGAGGGCATACCTGTCAAGACTGAAAAAATCATTTTTTTGGAGGTGTGAGTGTGTGGAGCCTCTGTTGGGCGTTATGAGGTGTTGATCACTGTGTTTCTTTTGGTTTTGAAATTGGGTCCTCTGAGCTCCCATTATGGTCCTTCAAACATTCTGAAAAGGGCGACATATAGGCCAATATGGATCATTTCATCTCGTTTGCGACATTTGAGTGTTTGAGAGTTTGAGGGGTCAGAGGCTTTTGTGGAGCTTTTCTTGCTATTGAGGTCAACTTGAGTACCTGGTATTGACACTTCTTGAGCCAGATAGGACCCATAACATCCTACAGTTAATTTTTTTAGTGTGACTGGGTAGGTGTCCATATAAACCAGGTTTGCTCGAATCCCTAGCCTGTTTTGGCCTTGACCGCGCGGGTGATCAAGGAACATGCACCAAATTTTCGCGCAGAACTGAGGGTTTTGCACAAAATATTTGAGCCCGTTAGGGATTTTTGCGTGCATATTCCGTGCTTGTTCAAGATACATGCACGCAGAAGGCACGCTTGTTTTAGAAACAAGCGCGACGAAGAAGTTAAGAAAAAATTGGGTAAAATTTTGTGAATTTTTTTCAATTTTTTGGTGTTTTCCTGTCACTAATATGTGCCTGTTTTTTGACAAGATGATGTGGAGGGAGAGAGACTGGCCTGACCTCTATATTTTTGTGGCACATGATGCCAATGCAATCCAGCAGTTAGCGATATGGGGTCTTCTCAAATTCTTGGAGAATGACCTCTTGCGATCACAGGACCAACTATTGCGCTACCTGATCCGATGTTAAAACAGGCGGCACAAGGTTATGGTGCTGCGGGGGTGTGAGCTGGTTATCCCTCCCGAGACGGATATATACTTTGTGACAGGGCTACTACCTTAGGGTGAGGTTCTCCCTTCTCCACTCCCCCCCCCAGGAGGGTTGATCTCAGGCAGTTCGCAAATATTCACTATGGCAAGGCACCTCTCACGGATGGGTACATTCTGATAGCCTCCATGAATGAAGTGGCCGAGCAGTGTGCTATGGTAGTGATTATGCGAGTGATGGGGTCGTCATCACCTCATCGAGAATTGGGCCCACAGATTGGTGTTTTGCACCGGCTGAGGGCTCGACACTTCTTTGATTTTTCTCGTCACTGTTACGACGGAATGTTGGCCCATCTATTGAAGGTCCATGATGGGTCTAATTTATTTACATATGCTAGCATCATTTGTAGCATCATGTACGAGAGGGTGGTGCTGTTGAGGCCTATGGTGGCAGTGCCTAATGGGGGTCCTAGTGACCCTCGTATGAGGTGGTGGGCCTTCATGATGCCTTGTAGTGGGGGAGGTCGGGTGGGGAGTTACTGGAATGCCACTCCAAATGCTTGGTTTGAGGCCAATCCTTAGATGTTCCTGCCTTATCCGTACTCCAGGATGGACTTCCGAGGAGACTCAGATATGGGTTTCCCTGCTAGATATGTTTCGGGGCCAGAAAGTATGACTTTTATGCTTCATTCTACATTTATTTTAAGTATTTATGATTTATATGTGTATTATGATGACACTGATATAATTTTATTACTCTTGCAGATGTTGGCGAGGTTGGGCACCTTGTGGCTCGGTTGGTGGGGCACCATCTGATTCAGAAGGCTAAAGGAATTTCGCTCCCAGTTGGGGGACATGGAGGGGATTCGGCACAACCTCAGGGTGGAGTACTTGGCGACAAGGCTCCGAGGAAGGTAGCAGCTCGGCTGCTGCCGAGTGTTCTGCGGCGATCGCTCGCGTCGCGACGGCGAAGGCTCATATTACATAGATGACTAAGCAGATGGCTGCTCTAGAGGTCAAGGCCAGTGATATGAAGGATGCGTGGGGACGAGTGGATCGACTCACCTAGGGGATGCCTACCCGTGGGTTTGTTAATGATATGGACGATGTCTGGTTAGAGACGCTGATGGCCCGTGAAAGGGGTTATCGACCAACTCTACTCCGCATGGTGACTTTAGTTTTGGTAGCTACCCTAGTATTGATATCGAGGGCAACAGTGAGTCTAGGTGCCCAAACTGGAGGGGCGTAGCTCTAGAGATATTTTTTGTACATAGGGAAAGCACCCGTTATGAGGATGCTTCCCTTATTTTTGATGACCTTTGTATATGTATTTTTGGCTGACCTACGGGTCAGATACTTTACTCATTTTTTGTACTTAGACATACATTTATTGGTATATATGCGAGAGATGTAATTTTTGTGGCTCTATATGATGTTTATATTGTTCATGTGTTTTAATGGATGATATGTATTTCTAATGGATATATATGTTTTTTGGTTTATATATGATGGTTTATCTGAGATGCATTCCATTTTAGTATGCGGTTAGCTATGCGATCTGCTGTCTGGTTTTGACTTCTTGGCACATGTGTCAATGTAATGTGATCAAATTGATGGCTCAATATTTTTGAATGCAAATATTTTCTAAAGAGATGCGAATCTCGTACCTCAAACTCTTGGTTTAACTACGAGACAACTAATTGGGAATCAACGTAGATATGAAAATGGTGAATGCCTTGATTGAAGGCATCGCACATAAGCCCTATGACGACGTCATATTCTTCTTGATTGTTTTTCCCTGATCCGATGTGTACTCCATTGGTGAAGAATGGTGATCGGTTAGGGTGGTAGATGACCCAGGTGACGGCTGCTATTTTTTGGTCAAAAAATAAAGTTTGGTCTGTGCATGTTATCTCTAGGGTTGGGCCCTCTTGGCCCTTATGGGTAAAAATTCTTGAGGAAAAGCCTGTTGACAGGGTTTCTGAGGCATGTGTCATCGGGATCTGTTAAGATGTATGCTCCCTTTAAGAGACAATGTTTTATGATGTAGGGTCCTTTCCACAAGGTTTCAATTTTTCTCGGCCTAGGGATTCTTTTGTGACATCGTAGCGGAGGACTAACTCCCCCTCAGTAAATGATCAAGGGGTGATGTTGTGATCAAACGATGCTTTCACCCACATTTTATGGGCCTCGTTGTGCTGGAGTGGTTCTCGTCGACTTTCGTTGATGAACTCAAGTTGTACTAAGCGTTGATCTAGAGGCTGGGTGTCATCAAGGAGTTCGATGGCGGCGTGTAAATTTCGGATCTCACGTTCAATGGGAATCACGGCTTCGACCGAGTACACCAAGTGGAAGGGTGTGAAACTTTTTGATGTTTTTACTACCGTGCGGTATGCCCACAGGGCAGAGAAAATCACATGGTGCCAATTTGTTTTGTGGTTATTCACCATGCGCCGTAACATTGTTTTGAGTACTTTGTTTACAACTTCTACCTGTTCGTTGGATTTGGGGTAGTATGGTGGCACGAATTCATGCGTGAATTTGAGGTGGTGAGATAGCTCTTAGAAAATTTCATTTTTGAAGTGTTTTCCATGGTCAGAGACTAACTCTTTTGGCATGCCGAACTGGGCAATAACATGGTTAAACAAAAATCGTGTGGCAGTTTCTACTGTGTTTTCGTGTGTGGGAATAGCTTCTTCCCACTTGGTGAAGTAGTTGATGGCCACAATAATGTATTTTTCATTGCCCGACGATGCTGGGTTGCAAGTCGTGAAGTCGTCCCCCATTTTCAGAAGGGACTGATGACTATGATAGGGTGTAGGGGAGTTGGAGGGGCTCTTTCCTTGTGAGCGAAGTATTGACATCGCTCACACCTCTTGACTGCTAAAATGAAATCACAAAATAATGTGGGCCAAAAATATCCTGCTCACAGGATTTTCTGGATGGTGGCCATTCCAGAGAGGTGGCCACCGCAAGCTCCACTATGGTAGTCATTAAGGGCTTTCTCAACTTGGTCATGGGTGACGCATTGACGTAAGATGGTGTCGATGCTCCATCAATATAAGATATCTCCCATGAGGAGGTATTAGGGAGACTGGTGGTGGATGCGTCGATGGTTGTCACGAGTGAGCTGGGGTTTGAAATTTTGGGTCCATGAAAATAGGAGAATGTCTCCATACCAAGGGTCGTCGGTTGCTACCAAGAAGAAATGTTCTTCTGGTAGCGAATAGTTGAATGATGACCCTTTGGTCTGACTTGGGAGGTCCGTTATGAATTTGGCTAAAATTAAAGCCTTTTTTCTCTTGGGGGATCAAAAATGTAACTCAAATTCTTACAGAATGATTATCCAACAAGTGTAATTATGGTTCATTAAACAGTGAGTGAGAAGGCATTTGATGGGATTAATATCTGCGATGATTGTTGTAGTCTTTAAGATGATGAAGTAGCAGAGTTTTTGGACTACGTGGATTAATGCTAGGGCAGTTTTTTCCTCCGGATCATATCTTAATGTGGGGCCCACTAAGGTTTTTCTAACGTAATATATTACATGCTCCTTCCCATAAGGGCCTTCCTGGATCAATACTTCGGCCAAAGTGGTCTCGAATGCTGATAGATACAAGATGTAGTCCATGTTGTAGTTTGGGGGACTAATCAGTGGTGCTGAAGATAATGTGTCCTTCAACACATCAAATGGTTACTAGGCTTGATCATCCCATTTGAATGTGATGTCTTGGTGAAGGAAGCATAGGAATCCTTGGGCACAAGTGGCGTAGTCTAGGATGAAACGTCTCAGAAAATTGGCCTTTCCCTGCAAGCTTTGTAATTTCTTGAGGGTTCAAGGTGGAGGTACCTCTTTTATAGCTTGGACCTTGAGGGAGTCCACTCTAATTCCTTGTTGGGACATGATATATCCTAGAAGCCTTCCTTCTGTGACGCAGAAGACACACTTGAGAGGGTTCAAGTGTAGGTTGTATTGCTGACATATTTGGAATACCAGTCGCAGATCCTCGAGATGATCTGATCACTTTTTGGATCGAATGGTGAGGTCATCCAAGTAGGCCTGGATAAGGTGTGCCAGGTCATGAAATATGTAATTCAAGGCCCTCTGGAAAGTATCTCCGACGTTACTTAGGCAAAATGGCATCACCTAGTATGCGAATGTGTGCCAGGGGGTAATGATTGCGGTCTTGTACCAGTCAGTAGGGCGGATTTGAATTTGATTATACCCAGAGAAACCATCCATGAAGGAGAGGGAATCATGTCCTGCAGAAGCATCGATGACTTGGTCGATGAATGGGGTAGGGTAGTTTCCCTTTGGATAAGATTTGCACAAATCGCGGAAGTCAGTACAAACACGTATGGTGCCCTGTTTTTTCATGAAGGGAACAGGGTTGGAAACCCAAGATGTATAAGTGATGGGGTAGATGAACCTAACTTTGCGAAGCTTATCGATTTATCATTTGATTGTTTCAACCTTGGATGGATGAAGTTGACTATGTTTCTGACATATTGGTGGTACATCAGGCCAGGTGTCAATATGGTGCTCCACGATAGTGGTACTAAGCCTTGGAATTTCTGAGTAGTCCCATGCAAAGATATATCGATACTCTTGCAACTACTAGGTGTAAGAGGTTATCTCTTCTGGTGAACATGCTGCCTCCAATGCGATTTATTTGACTTTTTCAGGGTTCCTAGAGATATTCACTTTGATGGTAGGTGAAATTTTTGACATGTTCCCTTATACGAATGCATCGGGCACCAGAATGGGATTTTTGAACCAATCGACTTTCCTTGATGGGAGGAAATATTTTGACTCGATTGCATAAATCTCTTGGTTTCCTATTTTTTTAGGGCTGGACTTTTTTTCAGGGATAAAAAAAGAGGGGTGATGCATTTCATCCCATGAATAATCAGGTTTCGTCATCGCCTTGAGGATATCCTCATCTGAATGAAATAAGGATCCTAAGGTGGATTGCATCTATGCAGTGCTGTGAGGAAGAGGTTCAGTACTAATGGAGCTGGTCGATAGACATGAAAATGATTCCATCATCGATGTGGTGGAACCATACACGATTGATAGAGTGAAAATGGATTGGGTTTGCACGATTTTTGGTACAACTACTATCGTAGTTGTAGCTGACTCGTCACCTATGAATGATGAGCAAACAACCCGAGTCATGGTTCCAATACATGATGATATGAATCATATGTGATGTATCGTTTCATCAGTGTTTGGTGGGGGAGGAATCTCTATCATGGAAACTTGCATGAGGGCAAGGCTAGGTTCCTCCTCGGGTTGAGCACTTTCCGGGATTGAGAAGTTGTGCCTGGTGCAGAGGTGCTTGAATGTTTCATGGTTATGGCCAGTGCAGATGGTGCATGGAACCACTATGCATACAAAGTAGATGGTGTGGGAGCCAACACTACTCTTCGTCCTTGAAGTGGATGCTCAGAAAGGATCAGGCGTAGGGGAGAGAGTTCTCAGCTGCCATTTCCAAGTTTTTGGTTTGGGTAAGTCTAGATCTCTTGGGGAGTGTAGACTTAATGCCACTCTTGTTGCTCTAAGCTTGGGGAGATGATCACATTTTATTGTATGATGAAAGTGTTAGCAAATCCAGAAATAGCAGTGCGTTATCTTCTCTTGGTTAGAGAGATGTCTTTGTGGGAGGGAAGAGACTATGTGAAAGTTGTTCGCAAGGTGCTTTAGTTATTTGCACTAATTGAATTGGTGATTGATTCTTTCGCATAGCCCGCATGTTGGCTTATGCTGTCATGCTAGGTTGATGCATCATTTTAACTCACCCAATGTGCTGGAATGGGTATGGGGTAGACTTCCTATGGGCGATCTACCTTCCATTGGGGTTTTTGAGCTTTGGATTGATGATATCCTGGCAGTGCGTCTCTAATGGATGTATCATGTCAATTAGTGGGCACACTGGCGGGATATACGTACAACGCTACTCATGGTGGTTGCCTTGACATACTAGGCAAAAAATTCTTACTTGGGTGTTCCCGTCCTATTCGTTTGGCGATGTGATCAAGTACCAGCGGTGTAGCGCATCTAGGTCTGGGCAAGTGGTGACCACATGGTTGCGTTTGTTACACAACACACATGTTAGTCTTCTTCGTGGAGGGCGGAGTGGGGTAACTAAGGGTTCCCCGACTGGTCACTTTTCGGCTGACAAGAAGCGATCCAAATTTATGCTAGAATGCAACAGAATACACATATAAATATAAATATAAAGATGCAGTGGAAATAACACTTCATTTCATTAATATCAAAGAAATACAATTTTCTTACAAACAAAATGGAAATAAACTAGCTAGGGCGTTGGTAGCTTATCTCTTAGAAGAGATGTGGTGGCTACAGGCCTCTGAACTGTGTTACAATGAGGTTCAAGGGCCTATTTATTATTTAGAAACATTTTAAAACCCTAAACATCCAAAACCTTAACCCTAGGAGATGAAGCGCCAAAACAATGGGCCCCGTTTGGGTAAATTGGTGTTTCAACTTCCTAGGGACGTAACTTTGGCATACGATATTTGTTTGACGCACACCATACCTCATTAGAAAGATCTATATGAGGACTACAACTTTTGATGTGAGCAACATTGGTCCATGGACCCACAAAATTGGTCCAAGGACCCATGTTTCTCTCAGTTTTCCCAAAAAATGTCGTTTAGGGCCTCAAAATGGCTCTAGAAGTTCAAGACCTAAAAAAATGCTAAAAATAGTAAGTCGTGCCGAAATTAAAAAT
Organism: Pinus albicaulis; assembly: GCA_034641835.2. Taxonomy (NCBI): domain Eukaryota; kingdom Viridiplantae; phylum Streptophyta; class Pinopsida; order Pinales; family Pinaceae; genus Pinus; species Pinus albicaulis. Next base: position 53,729,557 of record CM076574.1, on the reverse strand, counting down.
CTAAAAGAGAAAATGGTGGGGCCCCAAGTGGAATAGGTGGGTGGCCACCAATATCCACCTGGATCATTCCTCCTACCTTAGGAAGAAATGGTCCCCATTGCATTGAGTTCCTCCATGAGATGAGGAAACTTCTGCTGAACTTGGTCCCTGGTGAACCACTTGCCTTGGTGCAGGAGTTGGCCAGCTTTGATAACCCGATACAGTTGGATCTTCTGTTGGAAAGTGTTCTTGATTTACATGTCCATGATACAATCTGTGGTGTCTTGTTCCATGAAGTTTTGGTTTAACTCTGTTGGTGTGAGTTGTTCTGCAATTTCAGAGGTGTCCAGTAGAGGTGGGAAGTAGGGAAGAAGGCAGTCCACACTGAATACTCGGTGCAGACCAAGGAATGGTGGAATACTAAGCTCGAAGGCATTGTTCCCTATAGCCTTGGTGATGGTGTATGACCCATATTGGAGCGAGCAAAGCTTGCAGTGGGGTCTAGTGAGGCGCTCCTTCTGCAAATTTAGCCACAATTTGTCCCCCACCTGGAAGTTATGTGGCACCTGATGTTGATGATGGTGTTGCTTGTACTTAGCATTGGCTCTATCCAATATGTCATGAACCTATTAGCAGATGTGCTAAATGCGCTCGATGAAGCTGTTCGATTTGTCAGCTTCAGACTGGAGATGAGCCGAATCGGCCTAAGTAGCCGCAAATGGCATGGCTACGTCAATGGGGCATAGTGGCTAGAATCCCAAGCCCACCTGAAAGGGGTTGTGGCTAGTTGATGTAATGTTCCTAACTAGCCCAAGCTAGTAGGAACATTCAATGTCATTCTATTTCTATGTTTTATGAATAAAATGTAAAGGAGAACAAATAAAACTCCTAAACATGAGAATAAATCAATTCCCAATGTGAACAGAGTCAAATCAGGGCTTTCTCAATAAAATCCACATGTATGTGAAACAGGTTCAAGCTATTTGACTGGGTCAATAGGACCAAATCATAAAGCAGTCCAGATACAATGAACCTCCTAGATGATCAGCGCAGTCATATGAGGAGGTCCTCCATGTGAAAGGGGACAAATGAATGGAGATGGTTTAGGGTTTTTTAAACCCTAATATTATATAAGGAAGGGAAATACTCAAGAAAATGTTGTTGATGTTAATTCTATTTTGAGATTTCTTGAGCAACTCAAACTCTCTTGGTTGTTTAGCTAAGAGGGAGGAATTTCCTGTTTAGGAATTCCTCTTCCTTCCTTGAGGGTCCTTGGAGGAGATTGTGCTACATTGATCCACTATATGGCATTTTGTCTGAGCTTCACCTCCCTTGACAGCATAAATCCTGATTAGGGCTTCATTTTTTAGAGAGCTGCAGCAAGTGGATTCAGATCTATTCAGATCTGAAGAGTTCTATTGCATCTTTTCAGTGGGGAAGTGATCTAAACCATTGGTAGGAGTGCAATAGCCACTTAGAGCTTCAGAATTCCATCTTGGCATGAGGAAAAATTGTATTATACTTCATCTATGTAGTTAGCTTCAAAAATTGTGTTATTTTGAAGGCAGAGTTGCAGTGTCCATTTGTTAGCAGTTTGGAGGAGAGATCTCCGGTGAAAGGACTCCTTTCCTTCACTGAGGTGATCTGTGGAATTGGCCAACCAATCCATGTTCTATTTCAGATATGATCTGCTATGTGACATATGATTCAGAAATTTATGAATTTTATTGTATATCCATGGTGTAGATCTCAGATCTATTCAGTGTTCTTCATGTTCTGTAGAGATCCCCAAGGGGAATATACTTAAAAGTAATTTTTGCATATAGATCCCACTTAGATCTATATTTTTTTACTCTGATCTGTTATATAACTGAAAGATAATATAACACTGCTTGAGATTCCTATAAATTACGTTTTCTGGTTCATCCTGCAATTCCTTGGGTTATAATGCTAGGTTTTGAGGGATTTCTTCATGTATAGAGTTGTATTTTCTCATGTAAAACTATTGGATCATATTCTAAAATTATCATAGTTTTATTCCCGTATAAATTCATTTAAACCTTCAAAAAATCATGTTGTTGAAGCTTCAGTCCAATCTGCATACTCTAAGTCATGGGGAATCAGGGTTTTTAAGCCTAGTTGGGGAAGGAGGAACCGTTTAACCTAGCTAGAATTATTTGTTTGAGCTGAAATTTGGAGCATAGGTCCCTCATAACCTAATCTGAAATTTTTAAGGAATATAGCTGTAGCTCCACATTGGTAATAACTCAAATTATTCCCAATAGTGTAGCTGTTCCAATTTGGGAACATTACAGTGGTATCAGAGCCTGATCTACGGCACAACCTGCGAGATCAAGCTATCAGAAAGTGAGAAGAGAATAAAATATATCATAATGATGGAGAGGATGAGACTACTCTCATTAGTGTTCAGATCCATGAAGAACCTCCCCAAAGAGGATGAGCAAACAATAGAGGAAGTACCTTGCACTTCCTATTCTAATCAAGAAGAGAGAGAAAGAATCAGGAGGAAGAATCCAAATTTTGGAGGAAATAAGGAAGATATGCTCACAAATATTCTTCCTAAAAACATTCAGAGAATTCCTGAAGATCTCAAACAAATCAGAAGGGAGATGTCTGAAGAATCTCCAAAAGGGTTTGAGCCTTAGTCAAACTCTAGATCTTCACATAGTGAGTGTGAGCATGCAGCCACACACTATGATATACAACGTAGTCTTAAGCTCAGATCTGCCCTGAGACAGATAGAATAAGAAGAAGAAGTGACTAAGAGGGAAGCTCTTAGTGGCTTCCTGAAGGAAGATGAGTCTCAAGCCCTGAAACTCAGAAATCAATTCTGTTTTTCAGAGCATTGCAAGGCCAAGGTCTTGATACAGTGCTGAGAGTCTGGGGTAGACTCAAGGAGGAGAGAAGTAGTCTCTCAACATCATCCACACCCACTCTCATTCCAATTTCTGCGTTGTGGCAGGAGAAGCAGGGGAATGGCAACAACCTTCCCACTTATACATTTGGCATGGGAGCTGTATATGTACCTAACTCTTTGGGAGAGTTAACTCAGTCACCTCCTTTCTCCTTGAGGATGGATGGAGACTCATATATGAGCTACTACTTTTGCATGAGAAAAAGCTATGGTAAGGACATTGTTTGTTTACTTTCTGATTTACATATTGATTCCTTAACCATATATGTGGGTGATGTTGCTCCAAGGAGGAGCATTCTTACTTTGAGGCTGCATGGTCTACTTAAGGCCATGAGAAATGTTGATGACCACTCCCTTGGTGGACTTGGGGGAGATTTGTATTTTGGAGGACATGCTCACCATGCATCATACATCACTCATTTTCTCCAAATACATGAGGAGAATGTAGCAGCGAACCGATGGTTGAAAAACCACATCTTTTGTCATTCTCTACTACAGTTTATGCTCAAACTGCGTTGGTTTCATATGAGGGATCATTGCCCTACTCACTTGCTAAATATGGCAGCCAACATGACTTTCATTATGGCTCCTTATGTTGCTATTGATCACATTATTGTTAGGAGCATGATTGGGAGAGAGGCACATGGGTTGAATGTGTCCTTTGGGGGAGAAGATCCCCATATTTTTTGTAGGACATGCTCTAATGGGAGCATGGGAGATGATGTGGCCACCATAGTTCATCATTTGTCCTTTATTGAGGTGAGCCATGTGATTGATAGGGTGCCATATGATGATGATGACCTCTTGTCCATCACATATAAGGAGCATTGGGCCAGCTTGATTCACAATGCAGGAGGGAAGATCTTTGGAGATCTAAACTTCATCTTGCCACTTGAGGGCCACCTTGTTGCAGCCCAAGATCAGCCTTCACTCTACACTTGCCATAAATGGAGAGGTGAATAGCGTGGGGTAGGCTATGATGCTTACCATTTGCAGATTTTCAGCCCACCTTCTTTGCTGGAGCTCGAGGTCGAAGAGGATTTTCAGAAGTTGCCTTATCTAGAGGTAACTAGATTCTTATCGATGATGGCATGGGTGTGGGAGACACTCATTGGAAGAAATTTTCCCATGCTCTTCATCACTCCTACCTTAATGAGGCCATTGAGCAACAAGAAGATCACAACTTGCACCTTCCATTTTCTCATGATGTACAATTGCTATCTTACACTTGGAGGAAATCATTGGAGGGCAGATTCATTGCTTGTCATTTTCAGCCATGGTGGGGTCCATTGATGAGGCCACAAGAAGAGGGAAGGATAAGTTTTTTTCTACCCTGCAATTGCTTGAGGACAAGCAACATTTTGAAGGGGGAGGACTGTAATGTTCATAACTAGCCCAATCTAGTAGGAATATTCAATGTCATTTTATTTCTATGTTTTATGAATAAAATGTAAAGGAGAACAAATAAAAACTCCTAAACTTGAGAATAAATCAATGCCCAATGTGAACAGAGTCAAATCATGGCTTGCTCAATAAAATCCACTTGTATGTGAAATAGGTTCAAGCTATTTGACCGGGCCAACATGACCAAATCATAAAGCAGTCCAGATACAATGAACATCCTAGATGATCAGCGCAGTACTATGAGGAGGTCCTCCATGTGAAAGGGGACAAATGAATGAAGATGGTTTAGGGTTTTGCAAACCCTAATCTTATATAAGGAAGGGAAAGACTAAATAAAAGGTTTTTGATGTTAATTCTATTTTGAGATTGCTTGAGCAACTCAAACTCTCTTGGTTGTTTAGCTAAGAGGGAGGAATTTCCTGTTTAGGAATTCCTCTTCCTTCCTTGAGGGTCTCTTGGAGGAGATTGTGCTGCATTGATCCACTATCTAAAATTTTGGCCAAGCTTCACCTCAATTGATAGTGTAAATCCTGATTAGGGCTTCACTATTTAGAGAGCTATAGCAAGTGGATTCAGATCTATTCAGATCTGAAGAGTTCTATTGCATATTTTCAGTGGGGAAGTCATCTAAACCATTGGTAGGAGTGCAATAGCTGCTTAGAGCTTCATAATTCCATATTGGCATGAGGCCAAAGTGTATTATACTTAATCTGCATAGTTAGCTTCAGAAATTGCGTTGTTTTGCAGGCAGAGTTGCAGTGTCCATTTGTTAGCAGTTTGGAGGAGAGATCTCCGGTGAAAGGACTCCTTTCCTTCACTGAGGTGATCTGTGGAATTGGCCAACCAATCCATGTTCTATTTCAGATCTGATCTGCTGTGTGACATATTCTTCAGAAATTTCTAAAGTTTACGCAAATCCATGGTGTAGATCTCAGATCTATTCAGTGTTCTTCATGTTCTGTTGAGATCCCCAAGGGGAATGTACCTAAAAGTCATTTTTGCATATAGATCCCACTGAGATCTATATTTTTGTACTATGATCTGTTATAGATCTGAAACATAATATAACACTACTTCAGATTCTTGTAAATTACGTTTTCTAGTTCATCCTGCAATTCCTTGGGTTATAATGCTGGGTTTTGAGGCATTTCTTCATGTATAGAGCTGTATTTTATCATGTAAAACTATTGGATCATATTCTAAACTTTCCATAATTTTATTCTTGTATAAATTCATTTAACCCTTCAGAAAATCATGCTGTTGAAAATTTAGTCCAATCTACATACTCTAAGTCATGGGGAATCAGGGTTTTTAAGCCTAGTTGGGGAAGGAGGAACTGTTTAACCTAGCTAGAATTATTTTTTTGAGCTGAAATTTGGAGCATAGGTCCCTCATAACCTAATATAAAATAAAATCCCACAACTTCCCTTAATTTTACACATATTTATAAATACACTCATTTTAGGGCCAAAAGCATCAATTTTCCCCACCTTTTGGTGTATAAAACGCTATATAAGGTTGCTGCTGCACAATAAACTGAAGGTTAAGTGTTTTTAAACCTATATAAGGCATATATATGTAGCTCCACATTGGTAATAACTCATATTATTCCCAATAGTGTAGCTGTTCCAATTTGGGAACTTTACAGTGGTATTAGAGCCTGATCTCTGGCACAGCTTGTGAGATCAAGCTATCAAAAAGTGAGAAGAGAAGAACATAGATAAAAATTATGGAGAGGATGAGACTACTCTCATCAATTTTCAGATCCATGAAGAATATCCCCAAAGAGGATGAGCAAATAAAAGAGGAAGTACCCTGCACTTTCTATTCTAATCAAGAAGACATAGAAAGAAGCAGGAGGAAGACTCCAAATTTTGGAGGAAATAAGGAAGAAAGGCTCACAAAGCTTCTTCCTAAATCCATTCAGATCATTTCTGAAGATCTCAAGAAAATCAGAAGGGAGATGTCTGAAGAATCTCCAAGAGGGTTTGAGCCTCAGTCAAACTCTAGATCTTCACATAGTGAGTGTGAGAATGCAGCCACACACTGTGATATACAGCACAGTATTAAGCTTATATCTGCCCTGAGATAGATAGAAGAAGAAGAAGAAGTGACTAAGAGGGAAGCTCTTAGTGACTTCCTGAAGGAAGATGAGTCTCAAGCCCTGAAACTCAGAAATCAGTTATGTTTTTCAGAGCATTGCAAGGCCAAGGTGAAGAGCAGACATCAAAGTGATAGGTTCACTCTATCTACCATTGAAGGGTCACCTACATGTTCAGCCAAAGAATGGGTGAAAGAGCTGGACACCTTCCTACTGCTGCACCAAATTTCTAAAGAAGAAGCCATCATAATTGCAGCCTTACATTTGGGAGGTAAGGCCTATGCTTAGTTGAAATTTGAGTTTTTCTTTTGCAGAAATGTAAAAAATTCATCATACATAAGTTTCACTAAAGAATTAGTGAAGAGGTTTGATAAGACAGTTCATGAAAAACATATGGTGAAGTCAAACCAGAGAATGCAAATGAGAGCCCTGCATGAAAATGCAGATCCATCTCAAAAACACATGGAAAGGGCTGAAAACTTGCATCATGCCTTGCTAGAGGCAAGACTACCTTCCCACACCTTTGAACAAAATAACAGAGATGTCTCTTCTTCAAAGGTGGATCATTCCCTTTGGAGGATGGCCCATTTGGTTGCAGAGATAAAGAGCAACAACGCCGTTAGATCTAGATTTGATCTAGTGTCTCATGCAGAGGAAGAAGTAGCTTTTGCTCCTACAAGAGGCATTCTTGTGGCATGGCAAGAAAATCTCCAAGATCTCATGTATGGAGATCAAGGCACAATTCATGATCTACATGTGCCATCGATGAGAAGCTATATAGCCATGGAGACACAAGGTGAAGATAGGGAAGAGAGCCAATCTCATTCCTATCCATTGCAGAAGGTTGATGCACATAAGCAGGTGATTCGATTGAGCAGCGGAAGCATGGAGGGTTTTCTCCATTCATATGTTCAATCACCTCCTGTTGATAATGTCTCATTGCATGGAGACATTCCACCAAGGAGACCACTAGATCAGCAAAGGAGGATGAGTGCTTCACCTGTTGAGGCACAAATCATTGATTTCAGAAGAGTGGAGATCTTGGAAGGTCTTGATACAGTGCTGACAGTATGGGTTAGACTCAAGGAGGAGAGAAGTGGTCTCTCAACATCATCCACACCCACTCTCATTCTAGTTTCTGCGCTATGGTAGGAGAAGCATGGGAATGGTAGCAACCTTCCCACTTATACATTTGGCATGGGAGTTGTCTATGTACCTAACTCTTTGGGAGAGTTAACTCAGTCACCTCCTTTCTCCTTGAGGATGGAAGGAGACTCATCTATGAGCTGCTCCTTTTGCATGATCAAAAGCTATGGTAAGGACATTGTTTTCTTACTTGCTGATTTACATATTGATTCCTTAACCATATATGTGCATGATGTTGCTCCAAGGAGGAGCATTCTTACTTTGAGGCTGCATGGTATACTTGAGGCCATGAGCAATGTTGATGACCGCTCCCTTGGTGGACTTGGGGGAGATTTGTATTTTGGAGGACATGCTCACCATGCATCATACATCACTCATTTTCTTCAAATACATGAGGAGAATGTAGCAGCAAACTGGTGGTTGAAAAACCACATCTTTTGTCATTCTCTACTATAGTTTATGCTCAAACTGCGCTGGTTGCATAGGAGGGATCATTTCCCTACTCACTTGCTACATATGGCAGCCATCATGAATTTCATTATGGCTCCTTATGCTGCTATTGATCACATTATTATCAGGAGCATGATTGGGAGAGAGGCACATGGGTCGAATGTGTCCTTTGGGGGAGAAGATCCCCATATTTTTTGCAGGACATGCTCTAATGGGAGCATGGGAGATGATGTGGCCACCATAGTTCAGCATTTGTCCTTTCTTGAGGTGAGCCATGTGATTGATAGGGTGCCATACGATGATGATGACCTCCTGTCCATCACATATGAGGAGCATTGGGCTAGCTTGATTCACAATGTAGAAGGGAAGATCCTTGGAGATCTAAACTTCATCTTGCCACTTGAGGGCCACCTTGTTGCAGCCCAAGATCACCCTTCACTCTACACTTTCCATAAGTGGAGAGGTGAAAAGCGTGGGGTAGGCTATGATGCTTACCATTTGCAGTTTTTCAGCACACCTTCTTTGCTGGAGCTTGAGGTGGAAGAGGATTTTCAGAAGTTTCCTTATCTGGAGGTAACTAGATTCTTATGGATGATAGCATGGGTGTGGGAGACACTCATTGGGAGAAATTTTCCCATGCTCTTCATCACTCCTAACTTAATGAGGCCATTGAGAAACAAGAAGATCACAACTTGCACCTTCCATTTTCTCATGATGTACACTTGTTATCTTACACTTGGAGGAAATCATTGGAGGACAGATTCATTGCTTATCATTTTCAGCCATGGTGGGGTCCATAGATGAGGCCACAAGAAGAGGAAAGGAGAATTTTTGTTCTACCCTGCAGTTTCTTGAGGACAAGTAACATTTTGAAGGGGGAGGACTGTAATGTTCCTAACTAGCCCAAGCTAGTAGGAATATTCAATGTCATTTTATTTCTATGTTTTATGAATAAAATTTAAAGGAGAACAAATAAAAACTCCTAAACATGAGAATAAATCAATTCCCAATGTGAACAGAGTCAAATTAGGGCTTTTTCAATAAAATCCACTTGTATGTGAAACAGGTTCAAGCTATTTGACTGGGTCAATAGGACCAAATCATAAAGCAGTCCAGATACAAGGAACCTCCTAGATGATCAACGCAGTCCTATGAGGAGGTCCTCCATGTGAAAGGGGAAAAATGAATGAAGATGGTTTAGGGTTTTGCAAACCCTAATCTTATATAAGGAAGGGAAAGACTCAAGAAAATGTTGTTGATGTTAATTCTATTTTGAGATTTCTTGAGCAACTCAGACTCTCTTGGTTGTTTAGCTAAGAGGGAGGAATTTCCTGTTTAGGAATTCCTCTTCCTTCCTTGAGGGTCTCTTGGAGGAGATTGTGCTGCATTGATCGAATATCTAGCATTTTGGCCAAGCTTCACCTCCCTTGATAGTGGTAATCCTGATTAGGGCTTCACTATTTAAAGAGTTGTAGCAAGTGGATTCAGATCTATTTAGATCTGAAGAGTTATATTGCATCTTTTCAGTGTGGAAGTCATCTAAACCATTGGAAGGAGTGCAATAGCTACTTAGAGCTTCAAAATTTCATCTTGGCATGAGGCCAAAGTGTATTATACTTAATCTGTGCAGTTAGCTTCAGAAACTGTGTTATTTTTAAGGCAAATTTGCAGTGTCCATTTGTTAGCAGTTTGGAGGAGAGATCTCCGGTGAAAGGTCTCCTTTCCTTCACTGAGGTGATCCGTGGAATTGGCAAACTAATCCATGTTATATTTCAGATCTGATCTACTGTGTGACATATTCTTCAGAAATTTCTGAATTTTACTGCAAATCCATGGTGTAGATCTCAGATCTATTCAATGTTCTTCATGTTCTGCTGAGATCCCCAAGGGGAATGTACTTAAAAGTCATTTTTACGTATAGATCCCACTTAGATCTATATTTTTGTACTTTGATATGTTATAGATCTGAAACATAATATAACACTACTTCAAATTCCTATAAATTACGTTTTCTGGTTCATCCTATATTTCCTTGGGTTATAATGCTGGGTTTTGAGGCATTTATTCATGTATAGAGCTGTATTTTCTCATGTAAAACTATTGGATCATATTCTAAACTTGCCATACTATTATTCCTATATAAATTCATTTAACCCTTCAGAAAATCACACTGCTGAAGCTTTAGTCCAATCTGCATACTCTAAGTCATGGGGAATCAGGGTTTTTAAGCCTAGTTGGGGAAGAAGGAACTGTTTAACCTAGCTAGAATAATTTATTTGAGCTAAAATTTGGAGAATAGGTCCCTCATAACCTAATATGAAATAACCTCCTGCCAGTTCCCTTAATTTTACGCATATTTCTGAATACACTCATTTTTGGTCAAAAATCATCACTTTTCCCCACCTTTTGGTCTATAAAATGTTGTATAAGGTTGTTGCTGCACATTTAACTGAAGTTTAAGTGTTTTTAAACCTATATAAGGCATATATATGTAGCTCCACATTGGTAATAACTCAAATTATTCCCAATAGTGTAGATGTTCCAATTTTGGAACATTACAGTGGTATCAGAGCCTGATCTCTGGCACAACCTGTGAGATCAAGCTATCAGAAAGTGAGAAGAGAAGAACAGAGATTAGAATGATGGAGAGGATGATACTACTCTCATCAGCGTTCAGATCCATGAAGAACCTCCCCAAAGAGGATGAGCAAATAGAAGAGGAAGTACCCTGCACTTTCTATTCTAATCAAGAAGACAGAGAAAGAAGCAGGAGGAAGACTCCAAATTTTGGAGGAAATAAGGACGACAGGCTCACAAATATTCTTCCTAAATCCATTTAGAGAATTCCTGAAGATCTCAAGAAAATCAGAAGGGAGATGTCTGAAGAATCTCCAAAAGGGTTTGAGCCTCAGTCAAGCTCTAGATCTTCACACAGTGAGTGTGAGCATGCAGCCTCACACTGTGATATACAGTGTAATCTTAAGCTCATATCTTCCTTCAGATAGATAGAAGAAGAAGAAGAAGAATAAGTGACTAAGAGGGAAGCTCTTAGTGACTTCCTGAAGGAAGATGAGTCTCAAGCCCTGAAACTCAGAAATCAGTTCTGTTTTTTAGAGCATTACAAGGTCAAGGTGAAGAGTAGAAATCATAGTGATAGGTTCACTCTATCGACCTTTGAAGGGTCACCTACATGTTCAGCCAAAGAATGGGTGAAAGGGCTGGACACCTTCCTACAGCTGCACCAAATTCCTGAAGAAGAAGCCATCATAATTGCAGCCTTACATTTGGGAGGTAAGGCCTATGCTTAGTTGAAATTTGAGTTTCTCTTTTGCAGAAATGTAAAAAATTCATCATACATAAGTTTCACTAAAGCATTAGTGAAGAGGTTTTATAAGACAGTTCATGAAAAACATATGGTGAAGTCAAACCAGAGAACTCAAATGAGAGCCCTGCATGAAAACACAGATCCATCTCAGAAACACATGGAAAGGGCTAAAAACTTGCACCATGCCTTGCTAGAGTTAAGACTACCTTCCCACACCTTTGAAAAAAATAACAGAGATGTATCTTCTTCAAAGGCGGATCATTCCATTGGGAGGATGCCCCATTTGATTGCAGAGATAAAGAGCAACAATGTTGTTAGATCTAGATCTGATCTAGTGCCTCATGCAGAGGAAGAAGGAGCTTTTTCTCCTACAAGAGGGATTCTTGTGGCATGGCAAGAAAATCCCCAAGATCTCATGAATGGAGATCAAGGCACAATTCATGATCTACATGTGCCATCAATGAGAAGGTGTAGAGCCATGGAGACACAAGGTGAAGATAGGGAAGAGAGCCAATCTCATTCTTATCCATTGCAGAAGGTTGATGCACCTAAGAAGGTGATTGGATTGAGTAGCGAAAGCATGGAGGGTTTTCTCCATTCATATGTTTAGTCACCTCTTGTTGATAATGTCTCATTGCATGGAGACATTGCACCAAGGAGACCACTGGATCAGTAAAGGAGGATGAGTGCTTCACCTATTGAGGCACAAATCATTGATTTCAGAAGAGTGAAGACCTTGGAAGGTCTTGATAAAATGTTGAGAGTCTGGGGTAGACTCAAGGAGGAGAGAAGTAGTCTCTCAACATCATCCACACCCACTCTCATTCTAGTTTTTGCACTGTGGCAGGAGAAGCAGGGGAATGGTAGCAACCTTCCCACTTATACATTTGGCATGGGAGCTGTCTATGTACCTAACTCTTTGGGAAAGTTAACTTAGTCACCTCCTTTCTCCTTGAGGATGGAAGGAGACTCATCTATGAGCTTCTCCTTTTGCATGAGCAAAATATATGGTAAGGACATTGTTTGTTTACTTTCTGATTTACATATTGATTCCTTAACCATATATGTGCATGATGTTGCTCCAAGGAGGAGCATTCTTAATTTGAGGCAGCATGGTCTACTTGAGGCCATGAGCAATGTTGATGACTGCTCCCTTGGTGGCCTTGGGGGAGATTTGTATTTTGGAGGACATGCTCACCATGCATCATACATCACTCATTTTCTCCAAGTACATGAGGAGAATGTAGCAGCAAACCGGTGTTTGAAAAACCACATCTTTTGTCATTCTCTACTGCAGTTTATGCTTAAACTGCACTGGTTTCATATGCGGGATCATTTCCCTACTCACTTGCTACATATGGCAGCCAGCATGACTTTCATTATGGCTCCTTATGCTGCTATTGATCACATTATTGTCAGGAGCATGATTGGGAGGGAGGCACATGGGTTGAATGTGTCCTCTGGGGGAGAAGATCCCCATAATTTTTACAGGACATGCTCTAATGGGAGCATGGGAGATGATGTGGCTACCATAGTTCAGCATTTGTCCTTTCTTGAGGTGAGCCATGTGATTGATAGGGTGCCATATGATGATGATGACCTCCTATCCATCACATATGAGGAGCATTGGGCCAGCTTGATTCACTTGAGGGCCACCTTGTTGCAGCCCAAGATCACCCTTCACTCTACACTTGCCATAAGTGGAGAGGTGAAAAACGTGGGGTAGGCTATGATGCTTACCATTTTCATATTTTCAGCCCACCTTCTTTGCTGGAGCTCGAGGTGGAAGAGGATTTTCGGAAGTTTCCTTATCTAGAGGTAACTAGATTCTTATGGATGATAGCATGGGTGTGGGAGACACTCATTGGGAGAAATTTTCCCATGCTCTTCATCACTCCTACCTCAATGAGGCCATTGAGCAACAAGAATATCACCACTTGCACCTTCCATTTTCTCATGATGTACACTTGATATCTTACACTTGGAGGAAATCATTGGAGGACAAATTCATTGCTTATCATTTTCAGCCATGGTGGGGTCCATTGATGAGGCCACAAGAAGAGGGAAGGAGAAGTTTTGTTCTACCCTACAATTTCTTGAGGACAAGCAACATTTTGAAGGGGGAGGACTATAATGTTCCTAACTAGCCCAATCTAGTAGGAATATTCAATGTCATTTTATTTCTATGTTTTATGAATAAAATGTAAAGGAATAAAAAATAAAAACTTCTAAACATGAGAATAAATCAATGCCCAATGTGAACAGAGTCAAATCAGGGCTTACTCAATAAAATCCACTTGTATGTGAAACAGGTTCAAGCTATTTTATCGGGTCAACAAGACCAAATCATAAAGCAATCCAGATACAATGAACCTCCTAGATGATCAGCGCAGTCCTATAAGGAGGTCCTCCATGTGAAAGGGGAAAAATGAATGAAGATGGTTTAGGGTTTTGCAAACCCTAATCTTATATAAGGAAGGGAAAGACTCAAGAAAAGGTTGTTTTTGTTAATTCTATTTTGAGATTGCTTGAGCAACTCAAACTCTCTTGGTTGTTTGGCTAAGAGGGAGGAATTTCCTGTTTAGGAATTCCTCTTCCTTCCTTGAGGGTCTCTTAGAGGAGATTGTGTTGCATTGATCCACTATCTGGAATTTTGGCCAAGATTCACCTCCCTTGAATGTGTAAATCCTGATTAGGGCTTCACTTTTTAGAGAGCTGCAACAAGTGGATTCAGATCTATTCAGATCTAAGGAGTTCTATTTCATCTTTTCAGTGGGGAAGTCATCTAAACCATTGGTAGGAGTGCAATAGCTGCTTAGAGCTTCAGAATTCCATCTTAGAATGAGGCCAAAGTGTATTATACTTAATTTGCGTAGTTAGATTCAGAAATTGCGTTATTTTGCAGGCAGAGTTGAAGTGTCCATTTGTTAGCAGTTTGGAGGAGAGATCTGTAGTGAAAGGACTCCTTTCCTTCACTGAGGTGATCTGTGGAATTGGCCAACCAATCCATGTTCTATTTCAGATCTGATCTGCTATGTGACATATTCTTCATAAATTTCTGAATTTTACTGCAGATCCATAGTGTAGATCTCAGATCTATTCAGTGTTCTTCATGTTTTGCTGAGATCCCCAAGGGGAATGTACTTAAAAGTCATTTTTGCATATAGATCCCACTCAAATCTATATTTTTGTACTCTGATTTGTTATAGATCTGAAACATAATATAACACTGCTTCAGATTCCTGTAAATTACGTTTTTTGGTTCATCTTGCAATTCCTTGGGTTATAATGCTGGGTTTTGAGGCATTTCTTCATGTATAGAGCTGTATTTTCTCATGTAAAACTATTGGATCATATTATAAACTTGAGATACTATTATTCCTGTATAAATTCATCTAACCCTTTAGAAAATCACTCTGCTAAAGCTTCATTCCAATCTGCATACTCTAAGTCATGGGGAATCAGGGTTATTAAGCCTAGTTGGGGAAGGGGGAACTGTTTAACCTATCTAAAATTATTTGTTTGAGCTGAAATTTGGACAATAGTTCCCTCATAACCTAATATGAAATAAAATCCCGCCATTTCCCTTAATTTTACGCATATTTTTGAATACACTCATTTTAGGCCCAGAAGCATCACTTTTCCCCACCTTTTGGTCTATAAAATGATGTATAAGGTTGTTGCTGCACATTTAACTGAAGGTTAAGTGTTTTGACACCTGTATAAGGCATATAGTTGTAGCTCTACATTGGTGATAACTCATATTATTCCCAATAGTGTAGCTTTTCCAATTTGGGAACATTACAGTTGAGCTGTGGAGAGCCCGATTATAATTGTGTTGTACATAGGGGAGACTCTCATCCCATGTGCATGGATGATTTTAATTGTACATGTGCATAATGTGTACAATCATCATGTTGAAGACCTTTGTCTGGCCATCAGTTTGGGGATGGAAATGTTGATCAGTGGTTGTCATTGATGTCAACCCAAGCAACACTAGGGGCTACCCTAATCTTGCATGGTAATTTTTTCCTACCAAATTACTATATTCTGGTCAATAATATTTTTTATGGTTTCTACTTGTCGAGATGTTTCCATTGATATATGGCACGCCATGTAATTCTTCACGGTTTGAGAGATATTTATGTTTGAAGTTTGTAACCCCAGTTAGTGGGCTAAAACCCCATGGGGTTGTTGAATGGGTCATTAAAAAGTAAATAATTAATTATTTTTAAGCTCCTAAAATCCCTCCCACGTTCACTTAGTCCCTCTCAACCTCAGTATTTATATAAATTGTGATCCTCATATCCTCCTCATGCAGGGATTTCGCTACCTGAAACAGGTCATTGTGGTATTTGTACTATAAATTTTCTTATACAAAGGTTAAAAAGCTAAAATTTTTATGACGCGAAGCTGAAATTTGGAGGAATATTTTGTAAAAATTTCAGATCAAGGTGCACAACATTTTTGGAGATATGATCTGTGGAAGTCAGTGTTTTTGCAGGCTCCTAAAATTCATCTCAAATAAAATACCTTGGGAAAATATTCATAACTCTCTCTCTGAGTATCAGATTGGAATTCTGTAAAACATGGTGGATAGTGCATGGAATGTAGTTTTCTTTATATCAATTTCAGAGCCGAATGAAGAAACAATGATATGTAGAACAACATACAAGTTCGCTATACTAAATTAGTCCATAATTAGGGCATTGTGAGAGATTGGGCATAACTCTCTCTTGAAGAATCCAAATTGGGTCACACCTATGGCATTGGAAACAAGACTCAGAGGACCACTACAGGACCAAAAATCACATATTGGGGATCTGAAATAACATAGATAAACTAGATTCAATATCGAGCTCCTAGAAGGCAAGAAAAAGGTAGATCATGTGTTGTCAAGGGCTGCAAAGGACCAGAATTTCTAGGGCAGAAAAGAAAAGCAAGGTGAAGTAAAGGGTAGCATAATAGGAGCAACAATCAAGGTGAAGAAAAACAACAATAAGTTCACCACATGAAGTGTTCAAGTGGGTAGCACTGCATACAGTCATTGTAAAGGTATCATTATACTAAGTCATTGTAAATGCATCATTGTAAAAATTGTACAAGTGTCTATCTACCAAGAGTTGAAAAGGCAGTGTCGAGAGGTCTAGGATCATCATTAGGTGGTTGTGTCATAGTTGGGGTTATGATCTAGTATGTCTTATTCTTCTACATCATTCTATATCATTGTAAAGTGGACCATTTTCCCTGGTACGAGAGTCCATTCTTGTTTTATTCTTCTATAGGGTGGTAGGCTGGTGCTAGGCTGGTGCATAAAGTCACCAACAGGTTCAAACCTGTGAAAAATTCAAGGTGGTAGGGTGGTGCTAGGGTGAGTTGTAGCTCATTTGGTATTGGGGCATCCGTTCAGTTGACTACTAAAGAATCTCGGGCGTTGGAGATTCCATCCAGTGAGAGCTGGAGAAGAATGATTTTCTAGATTTTAGGAAGTTGGAGCTTTATTTTCAATTGGAGTTGAATATTAAAGAATTATCAGAAAATCATTCAGGTTGTTTTTGTCCCAGAGTGGATTTCCTCCTTAAAAAATGTGTTCATTTGTGTTCGTTTTGTTTACTACTATCATTGTACAAACACTGATAATAATTGAAGATTAACTAATGCTCTGAAAGATTAATAATAATACTAATTGAAAGGAATACTGATTCACCCCCCTCTCAGTATTTCCAACAATTGGTATTAGAGCTTGGTTCCTTCAATAACAGTTTAACAACTGGAAGGAGGTTATGGAGCATACCAAGAATGGTGTACCTCTGTTCAATGAAAATAATTATGCACTCTGGAAAGGAAGAATGGAGGTCTATCTCTTGGCACAAGGTTACAAAGTATGGGACACTGTATGGATTTACATTAACCGTGAATGAACAAGGTAAGAATAATTTGGTAAATGATACAAAAGAAAAGAATATTATTATCAGTGGACTTATTGAATCTACTTATCATAAGGTGTTGGGTTGTAAAACTGCAAAAAATATATGGGACAAGCTTGAGAATATATATGCAGGTGACTCAAATGTCAAAGAAGCAAAGCTTCAAATCTACAGAGAAAAATTTGAGCAACTCAGAATGAAAGAATATAACAACATGGTTGCATACTTCCAACACGAGTTTGAAATAACCAACACTCTGGAAGGATTGGGAGAGCCTGTTGACGAGAAGAATATTATATCAAATATTCTTAGAACGTTATCATGGAGATTGAACCCAAAGGTATCAGTCTTAGAATATAGTGCAAATCTGGACAAAATTAACAAAGAGGAATTACATGGAGTTATCATAGCATATTAAATGAGACTTGATGAAGAATAGGGTACTTCGCATCTAGAAACTACGTTCGCTGCATCTAAGAAAACCAATAAGTAGAAACAACCTTCAAAGGCACAGACCTGCACCTACAAGTGTGAATAAAAGGAAGCTGATGAAGAAGGTCTTTCAGATGGAGAATTTGCTTACTTTATGAGAAAACTAAAAATTGGTAAGGGAAAATTCAAGGGTAAACTTCCATTGATATGTTTCGGTTGTGGTGAGGTTTGGAATTTCGCATCAAAATGTCCAAACATAAGTGATAGCAACTCAAAAGAAAAGAAAGGCTTTAAGAAATTCAACAAACAAAGAAAAAAGAAAGGATTCAAAAGGAACTTTCTCTCTAAAGAAGATAGCTCATCATCCGATGAAGACAACGACAATGAAGAAGAAGCCAATGAGAGAGTATTGTTTATGGCCAAGCACATTAAACAAGAGGTATCAAACAATGAAGAAGAAGGGTTGACCATAGAATAATTTTCTAAGGAGGCAATCAATCTTATAAAAGAGCTCAAGGCTGAGAAGATCTATTCCAATACTCTTGAAGAACAAGTTCAAGGTCTCAAAATTGAAGTTGAAGAACACAAATGTATTGAAGAGTCACTTCAAAAGAAGTTAGAAGAAAGCAACCAAGAAAGGGAAGAATTAGAGGCCGAAGTAGTCTCGCTGCGTAAGGAAGTGAATAAGGGGAAAATTGTCCAAAAATATGCCAACATCTCAAGGGCATTGGAAGAACTCATCAACAATAAAAAATCTTATAATGACAAAGCTGGCCTCGGTTACAAACAAGAAGAAGTAGGACCTTATACAACAAAATACGATGAACCTATGAGATCTGACATGCATGTAGACTTCATTGGACAAGATTCACAAGAACAACCTTGGAAGAAAATTCTTCGACGAATATTTTCATCTAGGTACCAACATATTTTTTATGGCTATTGTTATTCATGTGGAAAATTTGGTCATAAAGCTATAGAATGTCGCACGTACCCTATGAACCAATACAATTCCAGGAAATCTGTCAAATATGAACCTCCCAGGGCTCAACGAAACATCAATATATTTTAACATTTAATAAATAATATTGAATGTTACAAATGGAGAAACTTTGGACACATAGCCAGAGACTGTAGAATTGAAAATCCTCCAGATGAATCTTCGAAGCCACAAAACGAACACACATGGAAGAAGAAGAAGACTGATAATTGTGCTCTCACTCTCAAGGCTCAAAACAACAAATATGTGTGGTATGTTGATAGCAGTTGCTCAACGCATATGACTAGAGATAGAAAGAAATTTGTATCTTTGAAAGAGAAGAAGGATGGAACCGTGTCCTTTAAAAATGATGGATCTTCAAATGTTATAGGATTAGGTACCATCACTCTCGGAAGCAAAGATGCTCTAGCCAAGAATGTTCTATTGGTTGAAAACATGAATCACAATCTACTAAGTGTTGGAAAAATGTGTGATCAAGGACACAATACTATTCAACTCCACAAAATGTGAAATCAGGAAAGGCAGGTATGGTGAAATTGTGGCTACAACAAGTCGAGCTCCAAACGACATATATGTTCTAGATGAAGCAACTAAATCATGTCTACTAGCTAAAGAGGATGATATAATATTTGGTAGAAATGATGATCGACTAAGTAATAAATTTTCTACAAAGATGCAAAGTGAGTTCAAGATGTCTTTACTTGGTGAGCTGACATACTTCTTAAGGCTTCAAACATCTTAGCAAGATAAAGGAATATTTATATGTCAAGCCAATTACATCAAGGAAATGCTCAAGAAATTCAAAATTGAAGATTGCAAACCCATCCTTACTCTGATGGTAACAGGTTGCAAATTGAGCATAGACGACTCATCTAAGGATGTGGATCTGTAATGTTCCCAACTCAGGATAACTCATGAATCAAGCAGTAAAAACACAATTCCAGCAAAAAATGAAATAAAATACTAAAATGGACTCTTTTATCCCATAAAATAATCAATATACAATATAAATCCAAGATTAGAGTTGAAACAAAGCAAACTAGGTGGGTTAAACACATCTCGCACACCTAGGATTGCCAAAAAGTGTTAAAACCCCAAGACTGCAAAATGTCGGAGCAGCTGCTCAAGGGAATGCATTGTCTAAGAGAGGGTTTACACTTAAAATTATAGTATAACCATATATCTACTCATATATTGATAAATAATTATGAAGAACAGAGATCTAGTCTCCTCATACAAAATAGAAGATAACCCGGCAAGGGTTTCTTGCCAAACACTTTGCATACAAAATGGGAGATTCAGTAATTTACCGAATAACCACTGAAACACTAAAGTACATGAGTGTAGAAGGCTGAAAGATTTCTGATCTTCTGTATATCCCTCAAGGTCTTCCTCCCATGAAAGGATGAACCTC
This sequence comes from Pinus albicaulis, assembly GCA_034641835.2. Lineage (NCBI taxonomy): Eukaryota > Viridiplantae > Streptophyta > Pinopsida > Pinales > Pinaceae > Pinus > Pinus albicaulis. The sequence goes on along the minus strand of CM076574.1, from coordinate 53,709,444 downwards.
TCAATCACAAGGAAACACTGCAACGGAGCCACCAAACCATGCAATGAACACTGCCTCCAAAATAATGCATTCCCTAGTAGAAAAAACGCTGGGAATGGGTGGGAAATGTGTGGTCTGATACCACAGATCTAAAATAAGCTCTGGAGCTCTCCAAACAGATCTCTCAAGTGAAGGAAACCTTCCTCCAATGAGAAACTAGCTCAGAAGCCGGGATTCCAATCCCTTCCACTGCTACACCCAGCAACACTGCACAATATCCGAAAAAGATGTGCTGATGAAGATGGCTGAAGCTTGGCCTGAAAACCTGATGTGGAAATGAATGCAAACTCTCCCAATGAGGCTCCTCAAAGGAAAGAGGTGGGATTCCCACACGGGAACACCCAGTGCTAAACAACACTACAACTTTGCTAAGTAGCAAAGCAGCAAAAATTCTTGGCAGACAAGAATTATAATTCTACAACATGATGAATAATGTTTCCATCCTCTTCCTTATATAATACATGAGTTTTATTTCCCTTGTCCCCACTCACTTAGGTTACTTCTAACCCAAGTTTCATCTCCCTCCAAAATTGCGTTATCCATCCTAGGATTCCTCCTCCACTAAAACTGCGTTGTTGACTTAGTCAAAGTAGCTTCAATTTAACCCTGATCACACATGGAGGTGTCTTATTGAGCTAGAAAGAGTGTCTCCTTTCAAAATTGGAGTGTTTTTATCCTCCTTAGGAGAATTATGGGCTTTTCTACCCATTTATTCACCGGCTAAAGCTGCTGCTAACTCTAATGTTCCATTTAGCTTGGAAGCTAAAATTTTGGGAACATTACAGTCCTCCCCTCCAAAATATTTGCTTGTCCTCAAGAAAATTCATAAGGAGATAAAAATATCTCCCCTCCTCCTCATGTGGCCTACATCAATAGCCTCCATCACTGCATCAAGAGAATATGCAAATATATTGTCATCCAATGCTTCCTCCCAAGTGTGCAAAACCAAAGTTTCTGCATCAATCAAAGGTGGAAAGTGTGAATGGAATCCTACTAGCTGTCTCATGGCCTCCAAAAAGTGGGAGTGATGATCATCATGGTGAATGAGTGCCTCCCTCACCCATGCTATCATCCAAATGAAGTGAGTCACCCTCCAACATGGCAACTCATGAAAAGTATCCTCCACCTTGTGCTCCCGAAATTTAGGTGGGCTGAATAAATGAACATGATAGGCAAGAGGGCCTATCCCACACTATCCTCCTCTCCAATCATGATAAGTGTAGACGGCATCCTGATCTTGGGTTGAAACATGATTGCCCTTCAATGGCAAGAAGAAGATTGAGCCTCCAGGGAATCTTCCTCCACAATCATGAGACATGCCAACCCAAACCATTCCATTCAAGATGAATGGAACATCATCACCACATGGCATCCAAATCAGAAAATTTCTGAAGGTTATGTGCAAGTTTGGATGATACATATGGTCTCTCTGGTGGATATAGCGTATTTCTTTCAATTGCTGATGTATAACATCAAGTGGCAAGTTTTCCTCCCAAGAATTTGCATCTATGCATGTTAGCTCATCTACTATGAAGTATTAAGCTAAAATATATACCAGCTGTGCATAATCAAAGCAATACAACACTTCCCCAAATTCATGTAAATATGGGTCATCAACATCACAGGATTTTTCCCTAAAGTGACCATGAAACCCATAAATAATCTTACTCTCATGTGGAGCAATGCACTGTTTACATATTGTGAGAAAGCACAAATTCTCAATTGAGTAATCAACAAGTAAATCAATATCTTTCTTACCATGCATCATGTGGGAGATGAAAGTGAGGTCCATGTATAAGTTCCCCCACGGGGATCCCCTCATAAAAATCTGCAAGAAGAAGGGATACATATACTCCTTGGAACACTCCATCAATGAGGACACCCTCCCATGTGTCAACGTTGTAGGCCTTAGAAATAAGGCTCCATGACTCATCCCTTTGACCTTCCACATGCCAAAGGCATCCACCATCATGCTGCTATGTGAGAAGATCTCCTTCCTCCATGGAAGTCTCTCATGATCCTCCAATGTTGAAGGGTAGCCTCCTTGCACCATGAATGTGCCTTCCTTCTCTTTAGAATTCTCATGAAAAGTATGGGAAGAATTTTTCCCATACTCTCCCAAGTGCAACCATAGCAACAACAAATTTTTCTTCTGCCTCATTTCTCCCTCATACAAGCCATAGAGTAAGATCATGAAGGTCAACTTCTATGATGCCCCATAATAAAAAGTCTTCTATTGCTCTGTGATATGGGTGCCATGCCATCCAATTGGTTCCTCTCTCCAAAGCTTCCCTTGAACAAAAACACATCAACAATACATGGAAGCAAGATACAATAAAAACAAGTTGCCAAATGACAACTGGAGAGTGAATTATGGTCCCTCTCATGGAACCAGTGCAGTGCGTCCTTGGCCTGCATCAAAATAAGAAATAACAAGTGCTTTACTATCCACTTGTTTTCTGCCATAGTCATCTCATAAGGTGAAAACATAAAGTCACAATATGGTGTCATTGGTGCACACCAAGAGACATATGGCTTCCCCCACAACTCATCAAAAGGATGGCCAATATCAATGCTACAGGTAGCTTCAAGTACATCATCATACAATATGCAAGAAGAAATATTTCCTCTTGTTACATCATGCTTCTCAAATAAGGGGAAGAAGTACAATACAAAACATGAAATGATACCTCTTCCATTATGTACTTGAGGTCTTGAGCTGAAATGTCTCAACTGGAAATTCTCCCTCACTCCCGATGAGTAGGAAGGTGGCTGTGACATCCTCTCTATCACCATCCAGGCTATGCATCTCTCCATATGCTGATATATGTCATGTTGGATGCCCTCCCAAGTGAAATCCTCCATTAAATGGAAATATGCATCAAAGTGCATACAGGAGAAGTCCTCATATGTTGCATGTAGCAGCTTCTCCTTGAGACTAGAAGATCTAGTCAAAAAGATCCTGCCATAGGAATATATGACCACATCATCCACCATGTATTTGTCATCTCCATCTGGGTCATCAAGAATCATGCATGCACCAAGATCCTTGGAGTACTCTACCAAAATCTGGGATCTCCAATAAGGATCAATCCTCCTCAAAGACATCGTTGGTGATTTGGCATGTGAAGCTCTCCTCATGCTGTTGCCTGCTACTTTGACATCCCCCATGCCAAATTATTCCTCCAAACTCTTCACCCCTCCAAAATACAAGAGTGGTGAACCAAAAGACAAGATATCTCTCATCAACTGTAGATCTGGTGGCCTCCCTGGTGGAATGCCTCTATGTAGTGAGACATCAATGTCAAGAGTAGACTGTACATATGATTGGGAAACCTTGCCCTTTCCCTTACAATGAAAATCAGACTGCATCTTTCTTGCATTAGCTTCCTGAAACAGAGAAGGATGTGTGCTCCTCATCAAATGATGCTGCTTTTCCTCCCTACCTCCTCCTTCCAGCTGCAATGCTGCACAATCATGTTGCTCATTGATTGTGCTTGGACCTCTATGTATGAGATCCTGGGGAACTTCTTGCAAAAGCACAAGAATCCTTCCTATTGGAGCATGTGCTCCTCCTCCCTCTGCATGAGGAACTGGACGTGCTCTAGATGTGACAGTTTTGTTTCCCCTTTCTTCTTCATCAAGGTGTGTAGGCAACATCTCAATAGTTGGATTATCTTGTAAAAAAGAGATCCCCATGCCCTCTTGTTCAAGAATATGAACTGGAGGTTTTTCTTCCGGCAATGTGAAATGCAAGATATCAGCTTCTCCTATGGTTTTACAAAATGGATTTCCCTCCATCACATGCAAGGGTTTGGTTTTCTCAAGCTCATGTGCCTTAGTAATTGTTTTACCAAACCTTCCCATCACTATTTCTATGAATCTTACATAGGATGGAGTGTTTACATTCTTTAAAGAACAAGATTCAAAAATCCACCATGCATGAGCCTTACCTCTGAAATGAAGCGCTGCAAATTTGATGGCTTCATCTCCAGAAATATGGTGCAGCTGCAAATATGATTCTAGCTCCTTCACCCAAGCTCTAGCTAAACATGCAGGTGATCCGGAAAAATTAGATAGAAGAAATCTACCTGCATCCTTTTGTTGTTTCTTCTCTAGCTAGATCTTGCAAAACTCTTGGAAATCAGTATGATCTCTAAACCTCTTAGTTTGAGATTCATACTCCTGCAACAAATCACTAAGAGTTCTCCTCTTAGGCATTCCTCCTCCTCCCATCCATCTCAGGATAGCTCTGGGAACTTGACTACACTGTGCATCATGGAGTTTAGCTACATGCTCACACTCACCATGTGAAAATCTAGATTCAGCTCTAGATTCAACCTCCTTTGGAGATCCCATCTCCAATCTCATTTTCTTCAGCTCTCCTTGAAAGCTCTTCATGGATTTTGGAAGTAGCTTTGTAAGCCTGTCTTCCTTTATTTCTGTACATACTGAAGCTTTCTGGCTTCTGTCCATCTCTCCTTCTTCTGATAGCTGGATCTCACAGGCTGAGCCAGAGATCATGCTTTGATACCACTGTAATGTTCCCGACTCGGGATAACTCATGAATCAAGCAGTAAAAATGCAATTCCAGAAAAAAATGAAATAAATTACTGAAATGGACTCTTGGATCCCATAAAATAATCAATATACAATATAAATCCAAAATTAGAGCTGAAACAAAGCAAACTAGGTGGGTTAAACAGATCTCCCACACCTAGGATTGCCAAAAAGTGTTAAAACCCCAAGACTGCAAAATTTCAGAGCAGCTGCTCAAGGGAATACGTAGTATAAGAGAGATTTTACACATAAAATTATAGGAGAACCATATATCTATTAATATATTGATAAATAATGATGAAGAACATAGATCTAGTCTCCTCATACAAAATACAAGATAACCCGGTAAGGGTTTCTTGTCAAACACTCTACATACAAAATGGGAGATTCAGTAATTTACTAAATAACCACTGCAACACTAAAATACATGAGTGTAGAAGGCTGAAATATGTCTGATATTCTATAGATCCCTCAAGGGGTTCCTCCCATGAAAGGATGAACCTCTCAATCACAAGGAAACATTGCAATTCAGCCACCAAACCATGCAATGAACACTGCCTCCAAAATAACGTATTCCCTAGAAGAAACAGTGCTGGGAATGGGTGGGAAATGTGTGGTCTGATACCATAGATCTGAAATAAGCTTTGGATCTTTCCAGACAGATCTCTCAAGTGAAGGAAACCTTCCTCCAATGAGAAATTAGCTCAGAAGCCGGGATTCCAATCCCTTCCACTGCTGCACCCAGCAACACTTCACAATCTTTGACAAAGTTGTGCTGATGAAGATGGCTGAAGCTTGGCCTGAAAACCTGATGTGGAAAGATGAATGAAAACTCTCCCAATGAGGCTCCTCAAAGGAAAGAGGTGGGATTCCCGCCTGGGAACACCCAGTGCTAAACAACACTGCAGCTTTGCTAAGCAGCAAAGCAGCAACAATTCTTGGCAGATAAGAATTATAATTCTACAACATGATTAATAATGCTACCATCCTCTTCCTTATATAAGACATGAGTTTTCTTGCCCTTGGCCCCACTCACTTAGGTTACTTCTAACCCAAGTTACATCTCCCTCCAAAATTGCGTTATCCATCCTAGGATTCCTCCTCCACTAAACTGCGTTGTTGACTTAGTCAAAGCAGCTTCAATTTAACCCTGTTCACACATGGAGGTGTCTTATTGAGCTAGAAAGAGTGTCTCCTTTCACACTTGGAGTTTTTTTATCCTCCTTAGGAGACTTATGGGATTTTCTACCCATTTATTCACCGGTTAAAGCTGCTGCTAACTCTAATGTTCCATTTAGCTTGGAAGCTAAAATTTTGGGAACATTACAAGATCAGAGGTTGTTCAGATATATGATTGGTATTATTCTATATGTAATCGCCTCCCAGCTAGATGTTATGTAAGTATTTGGACAAGTAGCAAGATTCCAAGTAGCACCAAAAGAATCACATATTATTGCCGTCAAAAGAATGCTTCGATATCTAAAGGGAACAACAGAATATGGCTTGTGGTATCCCAAGGGTAACAATATCATTATTCAAGCCTAATTTACAGATGCATATTGGGTAGGAAGCATTGATGATCGTAAGAGTACTCGTGAAGCATTTGAATATCTTCGTCAGAAGCTTGGGATTCTCCCAAGTTCTCATTATATTTTCCTTATTCAAAATATAAAGGGGGAGTGGAAGTGTGTACAGGTTCGCAAAATGGTTGTGTGTCAGGGGGAGTTACCCTTTTCCATTGATGTCAAAGGGGGAGAGAATGTTGTAGGAAGAGGTGTCATGATCACTGGGGGAGTACTTGTGTTGCCATCAATGCCAAAGGGGGAGATTTTTGATCAGTGGTTGTCATTGATGTCAACACAAGTAGCACCAGGGGCTACCCTAATCTTGCATGGTAATTTTTACCTACCGAATTACTATATTCTAGGTCAAGAATATTTTTTATGTTTTCTACTTGTCGATATGTTTCCGTCGATATTTTTCATGCCATGTAATTATTCACGGTTTGAGAGATATTCATGTTTGAAGTTTGTAACCACAGTTAGTGGGCTAAAACCCCATGGGGTTTTGGAATGGGTCATTGAAAAGTAAATAATTAATAATTTTTAAGCTCCTGAAATCCATCCCACATTCAATTGTTGAAGTCCCTCTCAGCCTAAGTATTTATATAAATTGTGATCCTCATATCCTCCTCATGCAGGGATTTCACTACCTTAAATAGGTCATCATGGAATTTGCACTATAAATTTTCTTCTACGAAGGTTCAGAAGCTGAAATTTCTATGAGGTGAAACCGAAATCCTGAGGAATCTCCTGTAAAAATTTCAGATCAAGGTGCACAATATTTTCGGAGATATGATCTATGGAAGTCAGTGTTTTTGCAGGCTCTTGAAATTCATCACAAAGAAGTGACCTTGGGAAAATCATCATAACTCTCTCTCTGAGTATCGGATTGGAATTTTGTAAAAATTGGCAGATATTTCATAGACTTTGGTTTTCTTTGTATCAATTTTAGATCCAAATGAAGAAACAGTAACATGTGTCACACCATACAAGTTCTCTCTACTAAACTAGTCCATAATTAGGGAATTGTGAGATATTGGGCATAACTGTCCCTTGAAGAATCCAAATTGGGTCAGACCTGTGGCATTGGAAAGAAGACTCAGAAGACTACTACAGGACTGAAAATAACATATTAGGGATCTGAAATAACAGATATACACCAGATTCAATATCGAGCTCCTAGAAGGCAAGAAAAAGCTAGATCATGTGTTGTCAAGGGTTGCAAAGGACTAGAATTTCTAGGGCAGCAAAGAAAAGAAAGGTGCAGCAGAGGGTAGCACGAAAAGAGCAACAATCAAGGTGTAGAACAACAGCAAGAAGTTCACCACATGAATTCTTCAATTGGGTAGCATTGTATATAGTCATTGTAAAGGTATCATTGTACTAAGTCATTGTAAATGCATCATTGTAAAAATTGTACAAGTGTCTATCTGCCAAGAGTTGAAGAGGCAGTGTCGAGAGGTCTAGGATAATCATTAGGTGGTTGTGTCATAGTTGGGGTTATCATCTAGTGTGTATTATTCTTCTACATCATTCTATATGATTGTAAAGTGGACCATTTTCTCTGGTACGAGAGTCCATTCTTGTTTTATTCTTATATAGGGTGGTAGGGTGGTGCTAGGCTGGTGGATGAAGTCACCAACGGGTTTGAGCCTGTGAAAAATTCAAGGTGGTAAGGTGGCGCTAGGGTGAGTTGTAGCTCATTGGGTGTTTGGGCATCCGTTTAGTTGACTACTGAAGAATCTCGGGCATTTGAGCGTCCATCTAGTGGGAGCTGGAGAAGAATTCTTTTCTAGATTTTAGGAAGTTGGAGCTTTATTTTCAATTGGAGTTGAATATTAAAGAATTATTAGAAAATATTTCAGGTGGTTTTTGTCCCGGAGTGGGTTTCCACCTTAAAAAATGTGTGCATTTGTGTTCCTTTTGTTTACTGCTATCATTGTACAAACGCTGATAATAATTGAAGATTAAATAATTTTCCTAAAGATTAATAATAATACTAATTGAAAGGATTAATGATTCACCTCCCCTCTTAGTATTTCCAACAGGAAAGGTGTGGACTTGGTGAGCTTGGTGTCCAACATTGACTAGAGGCTGGACCAAAATTTGTTGAGGAACCTGTTGTCTTGATCTGATATGATAGACTGTGGGATCCCAAAGTGCACCCACACTCATTCAAAGAAGAGTTTAGCAATGGCTTCTGCTGTAATATTCTTCTTGCAGGTCACCATAATTTTCATCTTCGAGGATCTGTCGACGACCACGAAAACACAGTCGTTTCCATGCTTAGTAGAAGGAAGGCCCGACATGTAATCCATGGAGATGGATTCCCAAGGTCGACTAAGGGTAGGTAGCAGAGTATAGAGGCCTTGCATCTTGATGGTCAGTTTGGAAATGCCACAAGCAGTGCAAGATCTGATGTACTTCTCGACATCATGTCAAAGGTTCGGCCAATAGAAATACTTTTGAAGTACTGCCACTGTTTTCTCAACCTTGAAATGCCTAGCGACTTGATTGTAGTGTTCTTCCCATATCATCTTGGCACACTCGCTTGAAGGAACACAAAGGTGTCCCAGGTGTCATAACAGTGCATCATGGGGGTGAAAATTTGGAACTTGTGTACCCCCCAAGAGTGCCTTGTCTGTGTGGCCGAATTTTGGATCGCTCTTATAGAGAAGCGGCCAATCAAAGGTCTCATGCCCACAAGAGTTTAGAATGGTGGTTAGCGCCACGATCGATTGTTGGCTGAGGCAGTCTGCAACATTATTGGTGATACCCTTCTTTTACTTGATGTTCAAATGAAAATGTTGCAGATATGTGGACCACTTCTGATGGCGATCGTTCTGAAACTTCCCTTGTGTCTGTATGAACTACAGGGGTCGTTGGTTTGATTGGATGATTTTTTCCTTCCCCAAAATGTAATGCTTCCATTGTTGAAAAGACTACATAATGGAATACATTTCTTTTTCACAAGTGGGATACTTGTGAACTGTGTCGGACAATGTTTCACTGTGATATGCCACTGGATGCCCCTGTTGAGTAAGAATTTCCCCAATAGAATAGTCAGAGGCATATGTCTCGATCTCAAATGGTTGTTGCAAGTCTAGTAATGTGAGCACGGGAGCATAACAGAGGTGATGTTTCAATTCTATGAACGCCTTCTGTCGAGATTCCCACCAAAATAAATTTTCTTTCGCTGCTCCCTTGGTGACTTGACTCAAGGGCTAAGTGATTTGAGAGAACCTGGGTCATGCAAAAAGTGCACTTCTCCAAATTTGCACACAACTTGTGTTGCCGCAATGTTTGGAGGACTTGTTGGATGTGGTGGAGGTGCTCTTTCCAAGTCTAGCTAAAGATAAGAATGTCATCCAAGTACACCAATACAAATGAGTTGGTTAATGGCCACAATATGTCGTCCATCAACATCATGAAGGTTGTAGGAGCATTCTTCAACTCGAAAGGCATTACCAGCCATTCGAAAATACCCTCCTTGGCTTTGAAGGCAGTCTTCCACACATCGGAGGGTTCGATTGGTACCTGGTAATACCCAGACTTCAAGTCTATCTTGATGTAATATTTTTCTCCTTTGAGTTGGTCCGGAAGGTCATCAATCTGTGGGATCGAGCACCTATTCTGGATATTGATCTTGTTCAATGCCCGATAGTCAATACAAAGTCTCTAAGTCCCATCCTTATTTTGTACCAACACGATCGGGCTCCCACAGGGTGATGACCTTGGTTGTATGTGACCTTTCTACAACAGCTCCTGAATCTACGTCTTGATTTCATCATTCTCCAGAATAGAGCGCCGATAGATCAGTCCATTGGGTGGTGGTGCACCTGGGGTCAGATCAATGGGATGCTTGACTTGACAATGCAGAGGAACCCCTATGGGTGTGGTGAAGATGTCCCCGTCCTCCTCCACAACCTTGTCCATTTGTTGTTGTCGTGCAAAGGAGCCCTGTCTGGAGGTCGTGTCCACAATATTCTTCTTGCCATGGGGGTGGATCATCATGAAAACAAATTTCCTGGTTTGGGAAATGAGCTTACTACATAGTTTTGTAGTAACCAAAGAGATAGCGACAGGCGGTGGTACCTCTGGTATCCTGTACATCTTATTTCCCATAGTAACAATAACAACGCAAGGCCGAGACTCATACACAACATGTCGCTTCCACAAGTATGGTTGGCCTAATAATACATCAAAAATATCAAGAGGAGAAATGTCACATAATACCTCATTTTTGAAGGGCTTGATGCTATATGGAATGCGACACTGCTAGCTGACGCGAAGATCATGTCCTTGGTGAAGCCACCCGATGGTGTATGGTTGTGGGTGTGTTGTGGTCAAAAATCCCAACTGCTTCATGACGTACGTTGAAATGTGGTTCTTTTGGCTCCCATTGTTGAAAATGAATTGTAGCAGGGAACCCTTTACCCACATCTGGGAGTGGAAGAGATGCTCCTCCTCCTCTAGATCTTCCGGTTCCTCCTTCTGGATCTTTGCAGTGGCAACGGTGGCGTTGGGCTTCGCATCAATAATATTTTTCCCTTTTTCATTCTCCTTGTCAGGTTCTAATTCAAAGTCGGAGCATGCATCTGACTCAGAATCCCTCATCTCGGCCCGACACTCATGTAATATTCCCAAATTAGCATGCAGCTAATTGGAATATTGATTTTTGCTTTTGACACTTAGGAGATGAATAAATGGGTAAGGAGGCCCATACATTTCAGAAATAGGAATAAAATCCCTCATGATGTGAAAATGGATCATTATTATGGCTGGATTTCACACCCTCATGTGTGAAAAGGGACATTTGCATGTGGACAAGGTCAAGTTTTACCAAGTCAACATCGTTGGGATAAGAGGTGGAGATCATCTTTGGAGACAACGCAGTGATAGTGGGAGGAAGATTCGTTGGTGGAGGAAACCCTAATGAGTGGGACCCAAGGTGAGAGGGATTCCATTTATATAAAAGGAGGGCAAGGCAGCCATAGCAAGACATGTTATGGATTATTGATTTTGTGGTCTGTGAGACTATTGTGCTTTCTTCAATTGTTTAGTTGAGATTGTTGTGCTGCTTAGCACAAGGCATTCCTATTTAGGAATTCCTTCTCATTTCTTGAGAGGCCTCTTGAGGGAGCTTGTACTGAATTTCTCCACATCTAGGCTTGAGGCTAAGCTACCTCCTTCATCTACAGCGCAGTTTTTGTTTAGAGATGGGTTGTGTTGTAGGGTGTTGCAGTGGAGGGTTGAGAACACCACTTTCGGAGCTTGTTTTTCAGAGAAGGGAGCTTCCATTCCTTTGGGATGTCAGTGAGGAAGAATTTGGAGCTGATTTCAGATCTTGGCACTTGGCCAACCTATTTTCTTTCACCTACAGTGCAGTATCCCTTAGTGACTGCGTTATTTTTGTGACCATTTGCAATGAGGGGTTGCAGTGTTTATTTGGAGGGTGAGATCTTCAGTGTTAGGATCAGCCTTTCACTTGGAAGATCCATTGGAGGGGGTTTATTCATCTTGTGCAGCATCTTCAGCCATCTCCATCTAGTTATTGAGTTGCAGCTGCTACTCAGCCCTAGGGCTGCACTCCGACATTTTTTCCTTTTTTCAAATTTCAGGAAATCCTCTCCGGATTGTCTTGGAATTATTTTTGGGAGTCTATATCTTCACTCCCAACTTGTATGAGCCATATAATTGCAGATCTATATTATAGTACATCATCATTAGTAGTGTACCTTCTATTACTGCGATGTTCTTGTTCATGAGCATTCTGTAATGTAGCAGCATTCCATCCTTGGCATATGTATTCATGGGAGGCTTGTTTGCCTTGATTATTTGAGTTTTATTGCACTTATTTTCTGCTGATTTACATAATAAAATGGATCCATGGTTTTCACACATTTTGGTGTAATGTTATTCACTGCTATTTCCAGTTTTATGTTCATGTATTGCTGCATCCCCATTTTGGGATATTAATGTGGGATCAGAGCATAATCTTGGCTCAGCCTGTGGATCTCAGCCATTATGCTATCAAGAAGACAAGAAGAAGAAAATATGAACAGAAAATACAAAAAGAAGACTCCATTCTTTGGAGGAAGAAAGGAGGAGAGACTTTCAAATTTTCTTTCTCAAATTTTGCAGAGCATTCATGGAGATCTTAAGAATATGAGGAAGGAGATGTGTAAAGAATCTCCAAGAGTGTTTGAATCTGAAGAAATCTCTATATTTTCATATGATGAGTGTGAGCATGCATCCACACACTATGATGCACAGTGCAGTCATATGCCCAAATTTGCTATGAGAGAGATAGAAGAAGAAGAAATTCCTAGGAGGGAAATTCTTAGTGATTTTTTGCAAGAATATGAATCTCAAACTAAGAAGTTTAGAGACCATATCACTTTTCCAAATTTTTGCAAGATGAACGTGAAGAGAAGCAAGAAACATAATATGAGTAGATTTTTCCTATCTACTTTTGATGGTTCACCTACATGTTCAGCTAGAGCTTGGGTGGAGGAGCTAGACACCTATTTGCAGCAGCACCAAACTTCTGAAGATGAAGCCATCAAAGTTGTAACACTACATTTTGGAGGTAAGGCCTATGCATGGTGGATATTTGAGTCTTTTTCTTTGAAAAATGCAAATAATTCTTCTTATGCAAAGTTCACTAAGGGTGTAGTAGAAATATTTGATGGAAAACTTTCTGAGACATCCTTGGTGAAATCAAACAAAACAAAACAAACAAATACCTTGCATATGTTGGAGGAACCTATAAACTCAACTCCACTTCAAAAAACCATTGAGGAGGCTAACATATTGCATCATACCTTGCTAGAGGCAAGACCTCTGTCTCATATTCTTGAACAAGAGGGCATGGACCCCTTTTTCAAAAGAGGATCCAATTCTTGGGAGGTTGCCCATTCATATTGGAGAGGAAGAAAAAGTTGAGGGCAACAAAAATGTCATATCTAGAGCATATCTAGCACCTCATGCAGAGGTAGAGGGAGCACATGCTCCAAAAAGAGAGATTCTTGTATCATTGCAAGAAATTCCCCAAGATCTCATATGTGGAGATCAAGGCACAACCCATGATCAACATGTGCCATTGATGATAGGGTGTGAAACCATGGAGATAAAAGGAGGAGATAGGGAGGATGACCAACATCATGTGATGAGGAGCACACACCCCTATCCATTTCAGGAGGTTGACGCACAAAAGAGGGAGACTATATTGCACAGTGAGGGTAGGGACAAGTCTGTCCATTCACATATGTAGTCTACTCTTGATATTGATGTCTCAATGCATGGAAGAATTTCACCGGGGAAACCACCAGTTCAGCAGATGATGAGGGATGCTTCACATTTTGAGGCACCACTCATTGATTTCAGAGGAATGGAGACCTTGGGAGAGCTTGATACAACACTAAGAGTCTTGGGTAGACTCAAAGAGAGGAGAGGAATTCTATCAACATCATCATTACCCACTGTCATTTTAGATTCTGCGTTGTGGCAGGAGCAGCATGGGAAGGATAACAGCCTTCCAACTTGAATATTTGGCATGGGAGACGTCAAAGAGGAGGATATCCATATGAAATATGTTCTTTGTAATAGATCATCAACGTTGTCACTATGGAGGATAGATCCATATTGGAAATCCCAACTGTTGGTGGATTATTCCAAGGATATTTTTACTTGTATGATGTTGGATGACCCGTTGCATGAGGAGGGATATTCAGTCAGAGATGGGGTCATCTAATATCATGGTAGGATCTTCTTATCTAGAGCTTCCAAGCTCAAGATGAAGTTACTACAAGCAGCTCATGAAGATTTCCTTTTCAGCCATACTTATTCTATGAGAGCATACCACACCATCATGGAGGGGTACATTTGGGAAGGATTTCAGGAGATATATCAGCATTTGAGGAGATGCATGGATCATGTGGAGATGGAGAGATACATAACTCTTTGGAAGAGTTAACACATCCACCACTTTCCTCTTTGAGGATGAGAGGAGATTCATCTATCAGCCACTCCATTTGCATGGGCAAAGCATATGGTAAGGATATTGTTTGGTTGCATAATGATTTGTATAATGAATATGTGCATTCCTTAACCATATATGTGCAGGATATTTCTCCAAGGAGGAGCATTCTTACTTCTAGACTTCATGGTCTACTTGAGGCCATAAGAATTATTGGTGATGGCCACTCCCTAGAAGGACTTGGGGAGATTATATCTTTTGCATAGCATGCTCACTTTGCACCATACACCATACACTTTCTCCAAACTTGTGAGGAGATTGGGGCAGCAAGAAAGTGGTTGGGAAGCCACACATCATGCCATTTTCTGATGTAGTTGAGAGTGAAACTGCGCTGGTTGCATTTGAGGAACCATTGTCCTTCTCCCTTATTACATATGGAAGCTAGCATGATGCTAATCATGATTCCATTTGTTGATGTTGTTCTTATTTTTATTGGGAGCATGATTGGGGGAGAGACACATTGGCTAGATGTGTCCTTGGGGGAAGAGATTTTCCACACTTTTTGAATTACATGTTCCAAGGGGAGCATGGGAGATGATATGGCCACTACAGTAAAACACTTGCTTATTTATGAGGTGGGCCATGGGATTGATTGGCTTCCATATGGTGATGATTTCCTATTCATCACATATGGGATGGTTTGGGTCAACATGATTCATAACGTTGGAGAGAAGATATTTGGAGGTCCAGTCTTCATCTTTCCACTTGAGGGAAACATTATTGCAGACCAAGATTAGTAGATACTCTACACTTATCATAAATGGAGAGGAGGACAGCGTGGGGTAGGCTATTTTGTCTACCATTTTCATTATTCAGCCCACCTACATTTCTGGAGCCAAAGGTGGAGGAGGATTTTCAGGAGTTTCCATGTTGGGAGGTAACACACTTTGTATGGATGATAGCTTGGGGATGGGAGATTCATATGGGGATGGTAGATCCCAATCTATATCAGACCTCATGCCTCAAGAAGGCCTTTAGACAACCCATTGTTTCCTTCATGGATGTTTTACTTTTACATGATGATAGCTATTTGGGATGCTCACCAAAAGCTAGCTCGCATACTTGGGAGGGGAAACTTGGAGATGTATTGATGAGACAACATCTTGATCCTTGGAGGATTTTATCATATGAGGAAGATACATGGGAAGAAGAGGAGTCTCTTCAGTTCTATCCTTGCAGTTGCTTGAGGATAAGCAACATTTGGGAGGGGAGGACTGTAATATTCCAAAATTAGCATGCAGCTAATTGGAATATTGATTTTTTCTTTTGACACTTAGGAGATGAATAAATGGGTAAGGAGGCCCATAAATTTCAGAAATAAGAATAAAATCCCTCATGATGTGAAAATGGATCATTATTATGGCTAGATTTCACACCCTCATGTGTTAAAAGGGACATTTTAATGTGGACAAGGTCAATTTTGACCAAGTCAACAGCGCTGGGATAAGAGATGGAGATCATCTTTGGAGATAACGCAGTGATATTGGGAGGAAGATTACTTGGTGGAGGAAACCCTAATGAGTGGGACCCAAGGTGAGAGGGCTTCCGTTTGTATAAAATGAGGAAAAGGCAGCGATAGCAAGACATGTTATGGATTATTGATTTTGTGGTCTGTGAGACTATTGTGTTTTCTTCAACTGTTTAGTTAGGATTGTTGTGCTGCTTAGCACAAGGCATTCCTATTTAGGAATTAATTCTCCTTTCTTGAGAGGCCTCTTGAGTTATCTTGTACAGAATTTCTCCACATCCATGCTTGAGGCCAAGCTACCTCCTTCAGCTACAACACAGTTTCTATTTAGAGCTGGGTTGTGTTGTAGGGTGTTGCAGTGGAGGGTTGAGAACACCACTTCCGGAGCTTGTTTTTCAGAGGAGGGAGCTTCCATTCATTTGGGAGGTCAGTGAGGAAGACTTTGGAGCTGATTTCAGATCTTGGCACTTGGCCAACCTATTTTATTTCACCTACAACGCAGTATCCCTCAGTGACTACGTTATTTCTGTGACCATTTGCAGTGAGGGGTTGCAGTGTTTATTTGGAGGGTGAGATCTTCAGTGTTAGGATCAACCTTTCACTTGGAAGATCCATTCGAGGAGTTTTATTCATCTTGTGTGGCATCTTCAGCAATCTCCATCCAGTTATTGATTTGCAGCTACTACTCAGCCCTAGGGCTGCACTCCGACATTTTTTCCTTTTTTCATATTTCAGGAAATCCTCTCCGGATTGTCTTGGAATTGTTTTTGAGAGTCTATATCTTCACTCCCAACTTGTATGAGCCATATAACTGTAGATATATATTATTGTACATCATCAGTAGCAGTTTACCTTCTATTATTGCGATGTTCTTGTTCATGAGCATTCTGCAATGTCGCAACATTCCATCTTTGGCATATGTATTCATGGGAGGCTTGTTTGCCTTGATTATTTGAGTTGTATTGCACTTATTTGCTGCTGATTTACATAATAAAATGGCTCCATGGTTTTCACACATTTTGGTGTAAGGTTATTCACTACTATTTCCAGTTTTATTTTCATGTATTGTTTCATCCCCATTTTTGGATATTACAACTCACTTGTGTTGTGAGTGGAGCTCTTATGGAACTCACACCACTTTCCCATGTCCTTATTTGGCTTCACGACATTGTTATTTGCTTGTGGCTTTCACAGGTTGTCTTGGGTCACCATGCCTTGGCTATT
This sequence comes from Pinus albicaulis, assembly GCA_034641835.2. NCBI lineage: Eukaryota > Viridiplantae > Streptophyta > Pinopsida > Pinales > Pinaceae > Pinus > Pinus albicaulis. Next base: position 53,692,550 of record CM076574.1, on the reverse strand, counting down.
TCCTTTGTTCTGTGGTTTTGGGGCACCTTTCCCTTGCTTTTGATTCGCAGATCCAAAGTCTCGCTTCTTTTGTCTGAATTTCTGCTCAATATTGGCAGCATACCTGTATGTTGTACCAAGCGAGTAGATGTTGAGGAACTTCATTTCCTCTTGAATGTATCTATGCAGACAATTGCGATACTTTAGCACCAAATTTTTCTCTGAATCTTTGATACCCAACTTTGTGTGTAGGGTATGTAACATATTCGTCAGCTCATGCACATCTTGATCCCTTTGTTACCGCAACATGGTCCATTGTATGTACTTGTCCTCATAGCTCCCCACGGGATAGTATTGTTCCTTGATGGTGTCTCAGAAATAATTCCAAGTGGGTACGGCTGAGAACAGAGAGGGTTTTGTCTCATAATTTTTCTCACAGTAGGTTTCCCACTAATCCTTGACATGGGAAGTAGCTTTGAGGAGTGAAAAAGTAATCTTCTCCTTGTCGGAAAAGTCATGAACTGATAAATATCCTTATAATAGATTCAAACACCTATCTATGGCATCTACATCTATTTTACCCTCAAATATGGCAATGTCAAAGTTTACTTGTACCTTAAAGGGAGTCGTGCCTCCAGAGTGGCTGCTGGATGCAGATGTGTCGCCGGTGGGAAGTCGTTGAAAGATTTGGGCAAAGTTACCAATCATTGCATTACTTTGTTTTTCGATGGCCTTCTCTAGCAATATTTTGATAGGATTTCCTACTCCCTCATCTTTCTTTTCATCCCCCATGGGTGGTCGTCAAGGTTTGCGAGGCTGATCTTGCAAAGGTTCCACCAGATCAAGCCCTAACTACTTATACCCCGACCTCATTGGGGACATGCAAAGAAGGATCGAGAAAAAGAAGACCGCTTTGATACCACTGATCTGGATTTATGCAGGAACACAACAGAATACACATATAACCATAAATACAATTATGCAGTGGAAATAACACTTCATTTCATTAATATCAAAGAACTGAAATTTGTTTACAGACAAAATGGAAATAAACTAGCTAGGGTGCTGGTAGCTTATCTCTGAGAAGAGATGTAGCAGCTACAGGCCTCTAAACTATGTTACAATGATGCTAGAGGGCCTATTTATTATTTAGAAATAATGAAAATGCTAAACATCCAAAATCCTAACCCGAGGAGATGAAGTGCCAAAACTATGGGCCTCGTTTGGGTAAATTGGTGTTCCAAGTTCCCGGGGACGTAACTTTGGCATACGATCTTCGTTTGATGTGAACCATACCTCATTAGAAATATCTATTCGAGGAATACAACTTGTTGTGTGACTAGCTCCAAAAAGAGAAGAAAAGAGATATCAACGCCTTAGAAATAAGCCACTTCGAGGGGGCAACCTCCAATACATTACATGAATGAACAATTCTTGGATGATACAATTTAAAAAACCTCCTTTCTATATATAGGAGTCCATGGGGCCATAATGTAATCCTAGTGGAGCCACAATGTAATCCTAGCCGACCTAACAATAATAATTTAAGGGCACAATAATAACAATATGGGGGCTACAAGGGTACAATAATAACAATAAGGGGGTTACACTAACAACAATAAGGGACTATACTAGTAATATAGGGACCTAACATGCCCCTCTCCTTCAAAAAAGTGTTGTCCTCAACGCTTGAGTAGCTACGGGTGCTTCTGTATAAAATTCTCATCCTCCCATGTAGAATCTTCAGTGGGTAAGTTCTTCCACTTGATGAGATACTCTGAAATTGATCGATTCCGTAGCTGTCGAGTTCTTGTTTCCATGACCGCTTCGGGTTCCAATATGATTTTTCCTTCCTCATCAAGTTCTGGCAATATTGTTTGAACTGGAAGATTTTCACCTATAACCTTCTTTAAGCATGAAACATGGAAAACTGGATGTACTCGCGAAGAAGCAGGAAGCTCCAATTTGTATGCCATAGTACCAATCTTTTGCAACACCTTGTAAGGACCATAGTACTTTAGCGATAATTTATTATCCTTCTTAGCTTGCTTGAGGAACATTTGTTTGTATGGTTGTAGTCGTAAAAATACCCAATCTCCTACATCAAAACTTCTCTCGCTGCGATGTTGATCTGCCTATTGTTTCATTCGATTTTGTGCCAAATTTAGGTTATCCTTTAAGAGTTGGAGAACTTCTTGCTGATGCTCGATGTGATCTTCCACTGCTTTAACCTTCGAATTTTCCCTTAAAGATGATGTGATGGATGGTGGATGATATCCATAAAGTGCCATAAATGGGGTCATTTTTGCTGCAGTATGGAAGGAAGTGTTATACCACCATTCAGCAAGAGGTAACCACTTGACCCATTGTGTTTGTTTATCAGATACAAAACAACGAAGATATCCTTCCAAATATTTATTTACTATCTCAGTTTGACCATAAGATTGAGGATGATAAGATGAGCTATGAGATAATTGAGTACCCAAACAAGAAAATAACTCCGTCCAAAAATTTCCAGTAAAAATGGGATCTCTGTCGCTCACAATAACCCTTGGGCTTCCATGTAGCTTTTGAATTGTTTCCATAAATGTAGTAGCAATTGTACTTGCTTTAAACGGATGAGATAATGCACAAAAGTGTGCATACTTGGTAAGTCTATCAACTACCACCATGATGACACTCTTTCCTTCAAACTTAGGTAAACCTGTGATAAAATCCATTGAAATCTCCTCCCAACGTTGACTTGGAATGGATAAAGGTTGTAGAAGTCCCAGGGTCTTAACTGTATCAACTTTATTCTACTGGCAAACCAACCATTCCGCCACAAAATTTTGAATATCAGATTTAAGGCCATCCCAAAAAAATTCTTTCTTCACCCTGTGGTAAGTTTTTAAAAATCCTGAGTGTCCTCCTAAAGGAGAAGTGTGCAGTTCCAAAAGAATCTTTTGTTTTAGTTGGGAATTCCTACAAATATATAAGAGATATTTGTACCATAAGGAATCATTTTTCCAACTGAATGTATCATATGTACTAGTATCTTGCTGCAACTTTTGAATGAGTGTCCATACATCTTTTTCCTTCTTCCATTCATCTCTTGCTTCGGTTATCCAATCTGGTTGGATAATAGAAATGGCACAAATAAATGCTTCCACCTCTTCATTCTTTCTTGAGAGTGCATCTGCAACAACATTAAGCTTTCCTTTTTGTAGATTATTTCAAAGTCATAACCCAACATCTTTGTGACCCATTTTTTCTGCTCTTCTAAAGATAGTCTTTGTTCCAAAAAGTGTTTAAGACTATCATGATCAGTTTTTACCTTGAAGTGTCTTCCCATTAGGTAAGTTCGCCATTTCTTTAGTGCATGCAGTATTGCTAACATTTCCTTCTCATAAATAGGTTTCTGTAAATACTTTCCTTTGATTGGACGACTTTCAAAAGCAATGGGTCTTCCTTCCTGCATTAAAACTGCACCAATTCCATTTCCTGAGGCATCACATTCCACAATAAAGATTTTTGTGAAGTCTGGTGTAGCTAAGACCGGTGCTAGGCACATTGCCTCTTTAAGATGTTCAAAGGCCTTAGTTGCTTCAGGAGTCCATGAAAATGCATCTTTCTTCAATAATGTTGTTGGAGGTGTTGCTATTCTCCCATAATTCTTAACAAACTTGCGATAATACCCTGTTAACCCGAGAAATCCTCGCAACTGCTTTATGGTTGTGGGGACTTTCCATTCCTTAATGGCTTTAATTTTGTTAGGGTCTACTTTAACACCCTCGTGAGATACAATATGACCCGGATATTCCACCTCTTGTACTCCAAAGAAACATTTGGATTTTTTTGCATATAATTGTTTCTCCTGCAATAGTTTGAGCACCCTGTCAACATGTTCAACATGATCCTTCCAAGGCCTGCTGTAGATTAGTATATCATCAAAAAATACTAGCACAAATTTTCTAAGGAAGGGTTTGAAAATGGAATTCATCAACCCTTGAAATGTAGAAGGTGCATTGGTAAGGCCAAAAGGCATGAAAAAAAATTCATAATGACCCTCCCGAGTTCGAAATGTTGTTTTTGGAATATCTTCATTCTTCATTCTATTTGATGATATCCTGAATGAAGATCCAACTTGGTAAAATAAATTGCTCCATGTAATTCATCAATCACAAGAATGGGAAATTTATCTTTAATGGTGAGCTTATTGAGCTCCCTATAATCCAGACACATTCGCCATGATCCATCCTTCTTGTGTACCAATACTACAAGAGTAGAGAAAGAACTTTTACTAGGTTGAATTATACCCGCCTCTAAAATTTCTGCAATCATACTTTCAATTTCGCTTTTTTGGACATAAGGATATCTATAAGGCCTAATGTTTGGAGGAACACTTCCTGGAATCAAATGAATAGCATGATCATGATCACAAATAGGTGGGAGTCCTTTGGGAGTTTTAAACACCTTGGAATGATTGTCCAAGACTTGTTGGAGATCTGCAGAAATAGATGATTTTGATGTTGGAACTTCTAGTGAGCATAATTGTGCAATTACACCTCATTGTTCTTTCTTTATAATCTTTGTCATGACATTAGAGCTTATTATATTTTCCGGCTTCCCCGCAATACCCCGTAATTCAACTTCCTTTCCTTCTGAAAAAAATTTCAAGAAAATTTCTTGAAAATTAAAAGCTACAATCCCCAAAGATTGTAACCATTGTACTCCTAGTACAACATCAGCACCTCCCATAGGAATGGAAAGCATTGGACTAGTCAATAGATATTACCCCATGGTTAGCTTGATATTATGGCATTTTCCAGAGCAATTTATAGTTCCTCCATTTGCAACCATCACTTGACATTTTGGTGCTGGGTATAGGAAAAAATTTAATTCCTTGGCTACCTTACAGTGAATAAAATTATGGGTGCTACCTGAATCAATCAACAATATTACCTTTTTCTTCTTGATGTGTCCTTCTATCTTGAGAGTTTGAGGAGTGGTAATTCCTGCCAGTGCATTACACGATATGGTCGCATTCATTTCTTCCCCTTCTAGGGTTGGTTCCTGGTGTATATCCTCTTCTTATTCATTTTCTTCTTCCTCTTCACAATCGATGTAAAATAATTTCTTCTCAGCACACTTATGAACTTTAGTATATCTTCTATTACAACTGTAGCAAAGCCCTTTTTCTCTTTTTTCTTCCAATTTTTGTGGTGTCAACCTTGTAGGTTGTGGAAATATAGGTGTAGCAACACTTCCTTCTTTATAGAATTGAGTGGTAGGCTTCCTTGTCGCCATAATTTTACATTCAACTTTTCTTGCCAACCTGAATGCCTTCTCCAATGAATCAGGTTCCAAAACGCGAACTTCATGTTGGATGTTATCCTTTAAAGTGCCTATGAAGAGATCAATCTTTTGTTCCTCTGGAATATCAGTTACCCTTATATTCAATTTTTGGAAGTCCTCAATGTGCTGCCCCACTAAACCCTTTTGTTTGAGATTTATCAATTGGCTAAAGAAGGTGTTGCTCATTGTATCCTCATAATGTGCTATTATTTCCTTCGTAAAAATTGACCAAGTGACAATTTTTTTATGGGAGCAAATCCATCGATACCATACAAATGTATTTTGTTCTAAATGTAAAGTTGCAATGCATACCTTTTGTGTGTTTTGCACGTTATGGAGGTCAAAATATTGCTCCCTCTGTAGTATCCATGTTACAATATCCTTTCCATCAAACTTCCTCATATCCATTTTTGGAATATGGTGGTTCTTCCCACCAACATTAGAGTTTATGAAATCACGATTAAAATTTATTTTGTTCTCATCATGAGTTTCTTCTACTATCTTTTTACCATTAGGAAACATTTCTTGTATCAACTTTGTCAAACCTTCCATGTCTGCTTTTAGATCATTCTTCATGTTTTCCATGTTTTCTTTCATGTCATCCATATTAGCTTCCATGCCAGCTTCCATGCCATCCATATTAGCTTCCACGCCTTTCTTCAAAACTTCCATTTCATTTTTTGTTGCTCTTTGCGAGAGCGAAATTTGGTGCACTTGCTCTTGTAATTTGGGGCCACAATGTAATCCTAGCCGACCTAACAATAATAATTTAAGGGCACAATAATAACAATATGGGGGTTACAAGGGTACAATAATAACAATAAGGGGGTTACACTAACAACAGTAAGGGACTATACTAGTAATATAGGGACCTAACACAACTTTTGATGTGAGAAACATCGGTCCATGGCCCCATGTTTCTCTCGATTTTCCCAAAAAATGTCGTTTAGGGCCTCAAAACAGCTCTGGAAGTTCAGGACCCCAAAAACTACTAAAACTAAAAGAGACAATGGTAGGGCCCCAAATTCATGCCGAAACTGAAAAACTGAAAAAGACAATGGTAGGGTCCCAAGTGGAATAGGTGGTGGCCACCAATATCCACCTGGATCATTCCTCCCCCCTTAGGAAGCAATGATCCCCATTGCATTGAGTTCCTCCATAATATGAGGAAACTTTTGCTAAAATTGGTCCCCAGTGAACCAATTGCCTTGGTGTAGGAATTGGCCATCTTTGAAAACTCGATACAGTTGAATCTTCTGTTGGCGAGTGTTATTTCTTTGCATGTCCATGATACAATCTGTGGTGGCTTTTTCCATGCAGTCTGGGTTTAACTCCGTTGGTGTGAGTTGTTCTATAATTTCAGAGGTGTCTAGTAGAGGTGGGAAGTAGGGACAAAGGCGGTCCACATTGAATACTAGGTCCAGAACAAGGAATGGTGGAATATTGAGCTCAAAGGCATTGTTCCCTACAACCTTGGTGATGGTGTACGACCCTGATGCAGGAGCATCTAACCCCTCCCTAAATCAAAGAAGAATTCAAAGTAGAGCGAAGAGGACGTGGACAGCAAAGCTGAATCAAAGAAGAAAATAAGGAAAATCTGTTTTAAAACAGATTTAAAATAGATTAAAGCAGATATACCTCGGGATGACTTACCATTGTTATCTGCGTGCATGTATTTTGGAGAGTTTTCGTTGGAGGAAAACAAGGAGAGAATCGGATCGGATCTCTCCGATCTAACATTTCTTATATATGTATAATGAGATATAGAGAAAGGGATAGGCATTTGGGAGTGAAATGTAGCGAACGCGATCTTGTTTCTAAGGCTGAAATGCCTTAGTCTGTACTATTCTGTATAATATATAAAAGCGTGTTCTAGTGTTAATTATGTACGCTTGTGTGTGTTTTATAAATGAGTTAAATCCTGTATTGTGAGTTTGTTGATCGACATCGATCACTTAAAGGATCGATGACAATCTAAATTATCGTGTAACTATTATATATGGAGGACGATTATAATTGTGTGTGTGTAATGCAGTTTGGGTTAATTTTGATTTGCCACAGTCGAAGGTCTGGAACAGTAGAGATTAACAATCGCGTCGGAATGGAGAAGTGTTCACATAACGCTGAATTTAACAATGGATCCCAGATGTGAATGTATTAAAAAATATGTTTGATGGAGGATCGGGTCCGATGAATATCGGATTGTTTACAATGCGACGTCGTCCAATCCTTGCGATTGGCGATTTCCGATTGCATCGCATTGGATCAGCGATCTCTGATCGCCGATTGATCGCATCGGAAACTATTAAAGTCACAATACAACTGCGATTGGCATCGCATCAGATTTCTGATTATTCGCATCAGAGCTGTGGCAAGTGGATCGGATCGGAATATAGAGATTGAATCGGATCGGAGCAGCGGTGATTGGAATCAAATTGGAGTTGTGTGGAGTGTAATCGTCGATACCTATAGAGGCGAGTGTATATGATTTCAAATCCGTATATGTGGATTAGAACGGATTTTACAAAGTTTTCAGTGTATTTTTATTATGTATGGATGGCTAATGTAGATCCACGTTGTAAAATCTAAAAGTTTTAGAACCTAGAACGCTTCCGATAAGGCTTAATGGGCCATAACCCACAGGCCCAGGATCGAAATTTATACATGCAAGGGGATTTTGGGCTTACCCCAAGATCTCTTTGCGTCAAGTGGTATCAGAGCAGGGAAAGGATTTCCTGCGAGAAGAAAGAAGAATGAAAGCAGAAGGGGAAAGAGGTACAGTTGTGTTAAAGTTGGAGAGTTTATGGTCTTACCGTCGTGCAGATGGCGGCAGCGAAAGGTGAGAAGATTTGCAGCAACCTAGAGCAAGGTGTGCTCAATTGGTTCCAGAGGAGAGAACCAGAAGGATGCCAAAAGACCGAGTGCAGAGGGCTTGGTGAGGTATCGTGTAACAGAGGAGACTGTTACTGCAGAGGTTGGTTGCAACTCAGAGAAGACCATGAAGGAAATTCCACTGAAGAAATGCAGTGGTTAGAATTGCTAAGAACAAGGAGAAGCATATGACCAGGAGGTCATAAATTTTTTTTCCTAGGGAGTCTGATGCAGGAGCATCTAACCCCTCCCTAAATCAAAGAAGAACTCAAAGCAGAGCGAAGAGGACGTGGAAAGCAAAGCTGAATCGAAGGAGAAAATAAGGAAAATATGTTTTAAAACAGATTTAAAATAGATTAAAGCGGATATACCTTGGGATGACTTACCATTGTTATCTGCGTGCATGTATTTTGGAGAGTTTTCGTTGGAGGAAAACAAGGAGAGAATCGGATCGGATCTCTCCGATCTAACATTTCTTATATATGTGTAATGAGATATAGAGAAAGGGATAGGCATTTGGGAGTGAAATGTAGCGAACGCGATCTTGTTTCTAAGGCTGAAATGCCTTAGTCTGTACTATTCTGTATAATATATAAAAGCGTGTTCTAGTGTTAATTATGTACGCTTGTGTGTGTTTTATAAATGAGTTAAATCCTGTATTGCGATTTTGTTGATCGACATCGATCACTTAAAGGATCGATGACAATCTAAATTATCGTGTAACTGTTATATATGGAGGACGACTATAATTGTGTGTGTGTAATGCGGTTTGGGTTAATTTTGATTTGCCACAGTCGAAGGTATAGAACAGCAGAGATTAACAATCGCGTCGGAATGGAGAAGTGTTCACATAACGTTGAATTTAACAATGGATCCCGGATGTGAATGTATTAAAAAATATGTTTGATGGAGGATCAAGTCCGATGAATATCGGATTGTTTACAGTGCGACGTCGTCCAATCCTTGCGATTGGCGATTTCCGATTGCATCGCATCGGATCAGCGATCTTCGATCGTCGATTGATCGCATCGGAAACTATTAAAGTCACAATGCAACTGTGATTGGCATTGCATCAGATTTCTGATTATTCGCATCGGAGCTGTGGCAAGTGGATCGGATCGGAATATAGAGATTGAATCGGATCGGAGCAGTGGCGATTGGAATCAAATCGGAGTTGTGTGGAGTGTAATCGCCGATACCTATAGAGGCGGTTGTATATGATTTCAAATCCGTATATGTGGATTAGAACGGATTTTACAAAGTTTTCAGTGTATTTGTATTATGTATGGATGGCTAATGTAGATCCATGTTGTAAAATATAAAAGTTTTAAAACCTAGAACGCTTCCGATAAGGCTTAATGGGCCATAACCCATAGGCCCAGGATCGAAATTTATACATGCAAGGGGATTTTGGGCTTACCCCAAGATATCTTTGCGTCAGACCCATATCGGAGTGGGTGAAGCTTGCGGTGGGGTCTTGTGAGGCGCTCCTTCTGCAAATGTAGCCACACTTTTTCACCCACCTGGAAGTTGTGTGGCACCCGATGTTTATCATGTCGTTTCTTGTACTTAGTGTTGGCTCTATACAATATTTCATGAACTTGTTGGCAGATGTGTAGAATGCGCTCGATGAAGCTGTTCAATTTTTTAGATTTAGACTGGACATGAGCCAAATCGGCCTGAGTAGCCGCAAATGGCATGGCTACATCAATGGGGCATAGTGGATGGAATCCCAAGCCCACCTGAAAGGGGTTGTGGCTGGTTGAACTATGGAGAGCCCAATTATAACTGTGTTGTACATAGGGGAGACTATCATCCCATGTGTGTGGATGCTTTGAATTGTACATGCGAAGAATGTGTATAATCATCCTGTTGACGACCTCTGTCTGGCCATCAGTTTGGGGATGGAAAGTTGTGGACTTAGTGAGCTTGGTGTCTAGCATTGACTAGAGGCTGGACCAAAATGTGTTTAGGAACTTGCTATCCCGATCTGATATGATAGACTGTGGGATCCCAAAGTGAACCCACACTCATTCAAAGAAGATTTTATCAGTGGCTTCTGCTGTGATATTCTTCTTTCAAGCCATCATAATTGTCATCTTCGAGAATCTGTTGACGACCACGAAAACACAGCCATTTCCATGCTTAGTAGAAATAAGGCCCGACATGTAATCCATGGAGATGGATTCCCAAGGTCGACTAGGGGTAGGTAGCGGAGTATAGAGGCCATGCTTCTTGATGGTCGGTTTGGCAATGGCACAAGCAGTGCAGGATCTGATGTACTTCCCAACATCCTGTCGAAGGTTCGGCCAATAGAAATACTTCTGCAGTATTGCCACTATTTTCTCAATCCCGAAATTCCCAATGACTCGACTGTAGTGTGCATCCCATATCATCTTGGCACGCTCACTTGAAGGAACAAAAAGGTGTCCTAGGTGACATAACAGTGCATATTGGAGGTGGAAATTTGGAATTTGCATACCACCCAAGAGTGCCTTATATGTGTGGCCCAATCTTGGATTGCTCTCGTAGAGAAGTAGCCAATCAGAAGTCTCGTGCCCACAAGAGTTTAGAACGGTGGTTAGCGCCACGATCGGTGGTCGGTTGACAAAATCTGCAACATTATTGGTGCTACCCTTCTTTTACTTGATGTTCAAATGAAACTGTTGCAGATATGTGGACCACTTCTGATGGCGATCGTTCTGGAACTTCCCTTGTGTATGTATGAACTTCTGGGGCCGGTGGTCTATGTGGATGATTGTTTCCTTCCCCAAAATGTAATGCTTCCATTTTCGACAAGCCTCCACAATGGAATACATTTATTTTTCATAAGTGTGATACTTTCGAACTATGTCAGACAATGTCTCACTATGATATGCCATTGGATGCCCCTGTTGAGTAAGAATTTCCCCAATATCATAGTCAGAGGAATCTGTCTCAATCTCAAATGGTTGTTGCAAGTCTAGTAATGTGAGCACAGGGGTAGAACAGAGGTGATGTTTCAATTATATGAACACCTTCTGTCGAGATTCCAACCAAAATAATTTTTCTTTCGCTGCTCCCTTGGTGACTTGACTCAGGGGCCAAGTGATATGAGAGAATCCCAGCACAAACCTGCGGTATAAATTAGCAAGACCCAGAAAGCTGCGAAGCTCTATTAGAGTAGTTGGGGCTGGCCAATCCCGAATGACTTAGATCTTGGTTGGATCCACATGCACCCCCCTTTCATCAATAATTTATCCCAGATATTGAACCTGGGTCATGAAAAAAGTGCACTTCTCCAAATCGGCACACAACTTGTGTTGTCGCAGTGTTTGGAGGACTTGTTGGATGTGGTGGAGGTGCTCTTCCCAAGTCTGGCTGAAGATAAGAATTTCATCCAAGTACACCACTAAAAATGAGTTGGTGAATGGCCGCAAGATGTCGTCCATCAACCTCATGAAGGTTGTGGGAGCATTCGTCAACCCGAAAGGCATGAGCAGTTATTCGAAAAAGCCCTCCTTGGATTTGAAGGAAGTCTTCCACACATCAAAGGGTTCGATTGGTACCTGGTGATATCCAGACTTCAAGTCAATCTTGCTGAAATATTTTTCCCCTTTGAGTTGGTCCAGAAGGTCATCAATCCGTGGGATCGGGTACCTATTCTAGACAGTGATCTTGTTTAGTGCCCGATAGTCAATACATAGTCTCCAAGTCCCATCCTTATTTTGTACCAACACGATCTGGCTCCCACAAGGCGATGAACTTGGATGGATGTGACCTTTCTACAGTAGATCCTGAATTTGCCTCTTGATTTCATTGTTCTCCAGAATAAAGTGTTGATATATTAGTCCATTGGGTAGCGACGTACCTGGGGTCAGATCAATGCGGTGCTTGACCTAACATTGCAGAGGACCCCCGTGGATGAGGTGAAGATGTCCCCATCCTCCTCCAAAACCTTGTCCATTTTTTGTTTTCATTTAGAGGATCCCTGTCTAGAGGTCGTGGCCACAATCTTCTTCTTGCCTTGGGGGCGGATCATCAAGAAAACAAATTTCATGGTTTGGGAAATGAGCTTACTGCATAGTTTTGCAGTGACCAAATAGATAGCAGTAGACGGTGGTACTTCTGGTATCCTGTACAACTTATTTCCAAAAGTAACAATAACAACACGAGGCTGGGACTCATACACAGAATGTCGCTTCCACAAGTATTTCTACTGGCTGACGCAAAGATCATGTCCTTGGTGAAGCCACCAGATGGTGTATGGTTGTGGGTGTGTTGTGGTCGGCAAGCCAATCGCTTCACGATGTCCACTGAAATGAGCTTATTTTGGCTCCCATAGTCGACAATGAACTGTAGTGGGGAAACCTTTACCCCCATCTGGGAGTGGAAGAGATGCTCCTCCTCCTCTAGATCTTACGGTTCCTCCTTCTAGATCTTCGCAGTGGAAACAATGGCGTTGGGCTCCACATCAATAATATGTTTTCATTTTTAATTCCCCTTGTTAGGTTCTGATTTAGATTCGAAGCATGCATCTGAATCAGAAGCCCTCATCTCGGCCACTAGAGACTGCTTGGCTCGACACTCACTTGTGTTGTGAGTGGAGCTCTTATGGAACTCACACCACTTTCCCGTGTCCTTATCTAGCTTCGTGGAATTTTTCTTTGCTTGTGGCTTTGACAAGTTTCTTGGGTCGACATGCATTGGATTTTTCCTTTTTTCTATGGTTTGGGGGCACCTTTCCCTTGCTTTTGATTCGCAGATCCAAAGTCTCGCTTCTTATGTTTGGATTTCTTCTCAATCTGGGTAGCATACCAGTATGTCGTATCAAGCGAGGAGGTGTCGAGGAACTCCATTTCCTCCTAAATCTATCTATGCAGAAAAATGTGATACTTTAGCACCAAATGTTTCTCTGAATATTTGATACCCAACTTTGTGCACAGGGTATGGAACAGATTCATCAGCTCATGCACATCTTGATCCCTTTGTTGCCACAGCGTGGTCCATTGTATGTACTTGTCCTCATAGCTCCCCATGGGATAGTATTGTTCCTTGATGGTGTCTCGGAAAGAATTCCAAGTGGGTATGACTGAGAACATAGAGGGTTTTGTCTCATCCTTTTTCTCACAGTAGGTTTCCCACCAGTCCTTGACATGGGGGCTATCTTTGAGGAGTGAAAAAATAATCTTCTCCCCGTCGGAAAAGTCATGAACCGAGAAATATCCTTCTAATAGATTCAACCATATATCTACGACATCTGCATATATTTGACCCTCAAATATGTGAATGTAAAATTTTACTTGTACTTTAAAGGGAGTCATGCCTCCAAAGTGGATGCTAGATGCAGATGCGCCGCCAGTGGGCAGTCGTTGAAGGATTTGGGAAAAGTTATCCATCATCGTGTTCCTTTGTTTTTCGAGGGCCTCATCGAGAAATATTTTGATGGGATCTCCTACTCCCTCATCTTTATTTTTGCCCCCCATGGGCAGTTGTCGAGGTTTGCGATGTTGATCTTGCAAAGGTTCCACTAGATCGAGCCCTAACTCCTTATACCCTGACCTCGTTGGGGACATGCAAAGAAGGATCAAGAAAAAGAAGACCGCTCTAATACCACTGATCCATATTTATGCAGGAATGCAACAGAATAAAATTATAACCATAAATACAAAGATGTAGCAGAAATAACACTTCATTTCATTAATATCAAAGAACTAAAATTTGCTTACAGACAAAATGGAAATAAACTAGCTAGGGCGCTGGTAGCTTATCTCTGAGAAAATATGTGGTGGCTATAGGCCTCTAAACTGTGTTACAATGAGGCTCGAGGGCCTATTTATTATTTAGAAACAATTTAAAACCCTAAACATCCAAAGCCATAACCCTAGGAGATGAAGCGCCAAAACTATGGGTCCCATTTTGGTAAACTGGTGTTTCAACTTCCCAGGGATGTAACTTTGGCATATGATCTCCGTTTGAAGCGCACCATACCTCGTTAGAAAGATCTATCTAAGGACTATAAATTTTGATGTGATTAACATCAGTCCATGGATACATGTTGCTCTCGGTTTTCCCAAAAAACGTCATTTAGGGCCTCAAAACGGCTCCAGAAGTTCAAGACCCGAAAAAATGCTAAAAATAGTAAGTCGTGCCAAAACTAAAAAATTGAAAGAGACAATGGTGGGGCCCCAAGTGGAATGGGTAGGTGGCCACCAATATCCACCTGGATTAGGAAGATAATGGACCTACTTTTCACATCCTCCCGCGTTGTCTAGTTTTCCATGGATTATGTGTCAAAGTCGTCTTCTAGGGAGAGGAGAACTATGGTAGTGCATAGAATAGTTAGCGCTAAGTGGAATCGAGGGATGTAGTGGCACTGTTCCAATGGGTGGTTGCCACCACATACCAAACATGAAAATTGGGCTGCTCACAGGCCAACATGGTACACCTGGTCAATGGGATACCATCACAGGATGAGCTGCAGAGCTGCACAGTCGTCGATGAAATGGTCATGCTCATTGCAAAGTGCACAACGTATGATAGGAGGAAGGAAGATGAATGTGGGACGTTCTGGTGACTGTCATGCCTCCTGAATATACAATATGATGTGAGGTTCTTCTCCATGTGACTGAATGGATGGATCCTCTTGATATGATTGCTCGATGGCATGTAGGGCATCCCTGTATCAAGGTATTTCTAGGAAGTGATGGGTGTAATGCCCATAATTACTACAAATAGCATAGATTGGTATGCAATGACTTGCCTTGATTTTTTATGGCTGGTTCCTTTTTACGAGATTTTTTTCCGTGCTATTTTCTTCAGAGCTTAGGAGAAGTTTTAATTCATCTAGCTTCGGGAAGATATGGGTAGGGTGGCTTACTATGTCACAAGGTTATAATTCCCATTGTATGATGGGATTTTCTACCTTCTTCCCCTTTTGATGGGTTTTCTTGGTCGTGACAACTAGTTTTGTGATGGGAGTGTCCTTAGGTGGTCTAGTGGCGACAACCTCTTAAATAGGTGGGGTCTCCTCAAGAGGAAGGGGGATTAACCCTGTAGAGGTGATGCATGTGACTTTGGTCGAGGTAGCTGGGACCAAGTACCAAACTGGTATTGCGAAAGATAAATTTGGAAACACTATTGTTGTCAATACCTGTTCTGACACAATAGTGGGTGGGGTGTAAGGAGTTTAGGAGACGACATAAGAAAGAGAGGCCGTTGTGTCAGACACCTCAATGTCATCACTGCTCGTCTTTATCTCCTGGTTGGAATCGGTGCTTGATGTAGACATCATGTAAACTAGAGCCTCTGTAATATCAATGGGTGATTCTGGTATAATAGGGGGATATCCTAGGAATGACCCTAAGACAGACGATGGTTTGAATTGGCTAGGGCCATATTATTGGTATCGTGCAAGCATCTCAGCGGATGTGTCGACATAGGGTAGAATGACATCTGCGTTTGTCAGGGATCGCTTGTCATGATATGTCAATTGGTCGACAATAATGATGCGGTCCTCATGGGGGAACATCATGGTTCGAAAGAAAAAGGATGCTATGGATGTCATGGTGTACATATAACTCCTTCGAAGGAATATGTTGTAATACAACTAGGCATCCAAGACCTCAATATCTATAAGGACTGTCTTTCCAGCCAACAAACTCAGACATTTTGGTAAAGAACAACGGGAGTAGATGGGCACCCATCATATGCTCTGAGTGTGATGTCCAATGGCTTCAGTTCAGGAGACCCTAACTTCTTCCAAACTTTCTTTGACATGATGCTTCTGGATGCACCTTCGTCAATGATACAACGATGGATAATGATATTTTGGACTGACACCGGTATTTGAAAGACAACCAACAAAGGAAGCCTATGGGTGGCTTTATCTAAATCAAAATCCATTAGGTGCGAATCGACAGGGTTGATGGCACCTAATGCGGAAAGTAAGGCTTTGCTTTTCTTTGGGCATGATTGCAAGAGTTCCAAAGCTGTCATGGAAGTGGGATATTGAGCTAAATCATCCACAATACTATAATTATGGGCTGCCTTGGAGTGGTTTCATGCTTTCCTAGTTGGTCCCTTAGCCATTTTTAGCAAAGGTTCAATAGGCATTTTCGATATTGTCAACGGTGTTGTTGGAGCACTCATGCTAGCCCCTGACGAATTGGTGTCTGGCAGGGTATCATAACTACAATTTCGTGTTTGAAAAAATATTTCTTCTCCAGTCATATATATTTCATGGCTGTTTTTTCTGAAATCGTCAGGGGGTGTTTGCTGTTGTTGGGTGCTAGCTGCCCCTTAGTGGGGGAAGGGCTCCTGCATGATAGTTTTTTGCTATGAGGGTCCTCCTTGTCCTCAGTTACCCTGAAGCTTCTTCAGCTCCGGGATTTCGGGACAGTGGTGCGTGTAATGACCATACTCACCACAAATTGCGCAAGAGTGGTTGTTCCGAAGATTCACCCTCTTGTTCTGCCCTTGGGAGGTTTTTGGCTCCTGGCTTTGATTTCAGTTGGAGTTTCCCCCAGCCTGAGATAGAGGAGGGCGTTGTTGTTTGTTCCCCCCTGTCCAGGATTTTCCTTTTGTTTTTTTATTTTTATTTTTTCCTTGCCGTGTTCAGAGGATAACTAGGATTCTCCTGGTTGTATGACTAGTGCAGTTGTGCTTGGGAAGGTTGCACAAAGTTCACCGGTGCATTATTCTATAGTGGTGGGTTTTGTGCTAGGGACTGGGAATATTGTGGTCCTTGTCCCTGGTTTATGAATGGTTGTTGGGGGGAAATCTTCCGTCGGCATTTCTAGCTGCGTACTGAGTCCCTTATGCAGGAAGGTTTGGTCCTCCTTGCTGGTGATGGTATGACTGCGCCCTATTGGTCATGTTCTACAAAGGTGCATGATGACTCTTTTGGTAGCCTAGCTGCGGGATGTTCTGGTTCAGATCATACGTGTAACCAGGGTATTGGACACTACTACTTAGGTGATTTTTGGCTAGTGACCCAATCAATCCATCTACAATGTTCGACACACCTAGAAACTCTTTATAAGTTTGCAGGCATGGGGCGTTAGGTAGGATATTATAAATGTATCATGACTACGTATATATCAACTCGATCAGATGGGATTTTTTGATGGCATCCTATTCAGATGTGGGTTTTTGGGTGGAAACATCCTTTGAAATCTCTACAGTAAGAGTTTTCAAGAATAGATCCAACAAAACTCAATCGTCGAGTTTGGATTTACACAAACTTTGACGTCGCCTGCATTCATGGAGATGGTCCAAGATATGGACGATGGGTGTCTACCTAAAATGAGTCAGTAATTCCATTCCTGAATTATGGTGGATGGGTAACTAAAAATATGTGAGGAATGCTATAGCGAGGGCACTAAAAATTCCATGTGTAGCAGAAGGTTTCTCCACATACCATTTTGCAACTGGCTTGGTTAAGGTGCACTGAAATAGTCTTAGCTGAATAGTATCATCAATGATGCTATTTGACGAATACCACAAGTGGAAAATCATTACATGATTTCTGAGGTATTCCACTTGCTTCCCTTCGAATTTTGGAATGTACGAAGGGATCTTCGTGGGCATGGGGGGCCATGTGGGGTTGTGCACAATGGGGTCGTTCGTTAACTTGGTTAGATTAGTTAAATTCAACGATGCTAAGAAAGGTAAATGTGTTTTGAGCGCCATTGTGGACTATGAAGACATACGGTTATGGTTAAATATGGGGTTTTTTTGTGACGTACCCGGCTGTGTGTTCATTTGGCTCCCCGAATGGGTAGCGCTCCTTGGACCTCAAGGGGTTGTGGGAGAAATGGTGTGTGGTGACCCTGGTGGGGTTTCCACTGGTGTGGCATTGGGTGACCCTCGGGGGTTCCCAACTAACGATGCCCTGATAAAAGATGAACCGATAAGGGTGGCGGTGTTCTGTATTTAATGCCTAAATGGTGAAAGACCTGGAACTCCTCCCACTGATGGGGGGAGGTCCAAAAGACGTCTAGATCAATGAGGTCCCATTGGGTCCATTATGGTGTCAACTAGATATGGCTTTGGAAATATTCTTCAGTTTTATGAGAGGAGAGATATTCTATATCAAAGAAAAAATATGACTGCATACATAAAAAAAAGCGAAACAAATGGTTAATTTCCCTTTAAATTAGTCCTATGTGATCAATCAATCAAAAAATGGTTTTGGTTGTTTTTGCGTGTGATACTCAAAATCCTAGAGACCAAAATTTCCTCACACTTTCAATTGTAATTGGGCCTTATGAAGATATCTTCTGGGGTACTAGGGCTAATGTCTCGAAAGAACTGGCGATGCCTTCCAGTCACCGAATAATTGACCAAGATAATGGGTAGAGGAACTAGTGTTGCATGCACCGTCACCTATAGGGAAGGATGCCCTAGTTTTGGCCACTAAGTACCATCGTCCCACGTGAGAATTTGAGTCTTGATATTCTTGGTAAATCAACTACCAGTACAGAGTATTATATGGGTTAGGTAGCCCCAAATAATACCACACGCACTGGGCCTAAGCTTAACCCCCTCTTAATCGGGTCTCTGTGGCACTCGTGTTTTATTTTCCGTGGGTGAATAGATGGGTTTAAATCTTCCTAAAAAGTCAACTTCTATGTTTCAAGATGTAAACTGACCAAGACGGCTTATTGGATGCCTACCCCCTTGGTCCTAACCTGGACTATTATTTATCTTGTGGCCCTTGTGGGGAGATTTAATGAGTTAAATTAGGTTAGTTTTAAGGTGGCTTACTTTACTTAAGGTGTGGTAGTGTGTTAGAAAAAGTGAACAATCACACAGTTTTAAGATGTGGAAATGCAGTGATCCATTACACATCCCCTATTAATATATGTTTTGATTGTTCTTTGCGATAAGCAAATGATATGTGGATAGTGGGTTGCTTACAATTTTTCGTAATTAAAATAACTGTCTGACTAAAGGGAGATGGAAAATTATTAGAAGGGAGCATTCATATGCATGCCCAGGGTAACCAAAAGGTGCAAGGGCAGCAGAGATTGCTTGCTTCTCTTAATATAATTAAGTCATGGTCCCGGTTCCTAGTGCAAAAATTTAAACTAAAATTAATGGTCTAACTAGGAAAAAATAAATGACAATTAGCTAAGCATATGTGGATTAGGGCCACTTACTCCTGCTAATTATCTATGTTTTTTCTGGTGCCTATTTTCACAAAATAAGTTAATTTAAATTGAAAAGGTGGATTTTCGCCACTAAATTTCCCCCTACTTAAACTATGTGAGTTTTATGAAGATAAAATTTAAAATTTAAACAA
This sequence comes from Pinus albicaulis, assembly GCA_034641835.2. NCBI lineage: Eukaryota > Viridiplantae > Streptophyta > Pinopsida > Pinales > Pinaceae > Pinus > Pinus albicaulis. The sequence continues at coordinate 53,673,076 of CM076574.1, read as the reverse complement.
TGCAACTAGCAATACTCAAACGCATCCAAAAGCATACTCTAAACAGTCATGGGGCACCATACACAATGTTGGTAGTTTTTCTATAGGCTGCCAGTCACTTTGCAATTCGGAAACTGAAGAAAATCACAAAGAAATATGTTCTTTGGTTTTCACACGAAATTGCCTTACACATGCGCGGAACTTGTGCGCAGGTCATGGATGAATGTGCACAACTTGGAGCGTCTGTCTGAGAAAAATGTGCGCAATTTTCATGTAAGAAAATTTCTTGAACTCTTGAACTACCAATCTTCACTGTGGGTGAATGTGGAGAGAAGAGGAGAAGGGGAGTTGTCCTAACAACACTCTAGAGTAGAGAGAAGGCCCCTACAACAAGCACAACCACTTAACTAAAGGGTAAATAAAGTGGAGTCGCCAATCCTGTAATGGTGGTTTTGGTGCACAAGTGTACCAAATCACTGGTGCTTGGTAGGAATGGTTTCAGCATACAAGCTATGGTCATAGGCAGAAAATATGGTTAGTAGGTTAGTGAACACATGCTAATATATATAAAACACACTAAATTACGGAATGTAGTATGTTGCATATAAGGAGAAGAAACACAATTAAACTAAAACAAAAATAAAAAAGCTCACAATGAGTCAAACGAGACAATATGCAAACGGTGGAATAATATACCCTCTTATTGACCACTAGTATTAAAATAAAGGTAGAAAATTACACTCTTGCCAAAGGATCCTTATAAATATGGAGTTCTAAGACTGAGTGCAAGGAAGTTTTTACCCTTGAGCCGATGTCGCAAGGCCTCTCTCTTCTCAAAAGGGATTGAAGTTGTTGGGTGGCCAACAACCTGTTGGAAGTACTCAGAGGGGGGTGAATCAGTATTGCTTTCAATTAGTATTATTATTAATATTTCAAAGCATTATTTAATCTTCAATTATTATCAGTGTTTGTACAATGATAGTAGTAAACAAAAGGAACACAAATGCACACAATTTTTAAGGTGGAAGCTCCCTCCAGGGAAAAAACCACCTGAATTATTTTCTAAAATTTCTTTAATATTCAACTCCAATTAAAAATAAACCTCCAACTTCCTAGAATCTAGAAAAGCATTCTTCTCTAGCTCCCACTGGATGGATGCTACAACGCTTGAGATTCTTCAGTAGTCAACTGAACGAATGCCCCAACACCCAATGAGCTACAACTCACCCTAGCACCACCCTACCACCTTGAATTTTTCACAGGCTTGAACCTGTTGGTGGCTTCATACACCAACCTAGCACCAACCTACCACCCTATAGAAGAATAAAAAGGATGGACTCTCGTACCAAGGAAAATGGTCCACTTTACAATGATATAGAATGATGTAGAAGAAGAAGACACACCAGACCATAACCCCAACTATGAAACAACCACCTAATGATGATCCTAGACCTCCCGACACTTCCTCTTTAATTCTTGGTAGATAGAAACTTGTACAAATTTTATAATGATGCTTTTACAATGACTCAGTGCAATGATACCTTTACAATGATTTTATGCAGTGTTTCCCAATTGAATACTTCGTGTGGTGAACTTCTTGCTGTTGTTCTGCACCTTGATTGTTGCTCTTGTCATGCTATCCTTTCTCACTATTTAGAGCATTAGATCAGGCATTGAGTCTTATCTTAATGAATATATAATACCTACATAAATTCTTCAAGGAAATACCCATGACATGATAATAGAAAAACTTACCTTATCCCGTAGAGCATATGTTAGTGCTAAGCAAAAAACACAAATTAGAATACAAAGAACCTAATGTAATTAAGAGATGAACATGCATATAAAGAATATAATTACCTGGAGCTTACCTCTACTGCATCATATTCTTGCACCTTTCTTTGCTTTTCTGCCCTAGAAATTCTGCCCTTTGCAACCCTTGACAACATTCATGATCTAGCTTTTTCTTGCCTTCTATGAGCTCAATATTGAATCTGATGTATCTCTGCTATTTCATATCCCAAATATGTGATTTTTGGTCCTATATTAGCCATTCGAGTCTTATTTCCAAGGCCATAGTTCTAACCCAATTTGGATTATTCAAGGAAAATTTATGCCCAATCTCTCACAATTACCTCATTATGGACTAGTTTAGTAGAGCGAACTTGTATGATGTACCACATATCATTGTTTCCTCCTTCGGCTCTAAAATTGATATAAAAATAACCACATTTTGTGCACTATCTGCCACATTTTATAGAATTCCAATCCGATTCTAAAAGAGAGAGAGTTATGACGATTTTCCAAAGGTCACCTCTTTGAGATGAAGTTCAGGAGCCTGCAAAAACCCTAACTTCCACAGATCATATCTCCGAAAATATTGCAAACCATGATCTGAAATTTTTATATGAGCTTCCTTAGGATTTTGACTTCGTGTGATAAAAATTTCATCTTCTAAAACTTCCTATAAAAAAGGTTATAGCAAAAATTCCATGATGACCTATTTCAAGTAGCGAAATCCCTACATGAGGAGGATATGAGGATCACAATTTATATAAATTATTAGGTTGAGAGGGTCTTCAACAAGTGAACGTGGGAGGGATTTTGGGAGATTAAAAATTAAAAATTATTGACTATTCAATGACCACAACCAATGATTAGTGTCATGCCACAACCCCATGGGGTTTTAGACCACTAATTGGGGCTACTAACTTCAAAGATGAATATCTCTCAACCTGTGAAAAATTACGTGGCATGCCATATATCAACGGAAACATCTCGACAAGTAGAAACCATAAATAATATCCTTGACTCAAAATATAGTAATTTGGTAGGTAAAAACTCCCATCCAAAATCGGGGTAGCACCTGGTACTGCTTGGGTTGACATCAATGACAACCACTGATCAACAATATCCCCCTTTGGCATTGATGGAAATATAAGTACTCCCCCTACGATCATGACACCTCTTCCTACAAAATTCTCTCCCCATTTGACATCAATGGTAAAGGGTAACTCCCCTTGACACACAACCATCCTGCGGACCTATACACACTTCCACTCCCACTTTATTTCCTGAATAAGGAAAATCTAATGAGAACTTGGGAGAATCCCAAGCTTCCGGCGAAGATATTAAAATGATTCACAAGGTAAAGTTTTATTGAATATATCAATGATTTGTTCTTTCGTACCAACATATTCAAGTTTGATATTCTTTTTTAGCGGCTTGTTCTCTAAAAAAATGATATTTGATCAGAATGTGTTTTGTTTTTGAATGCATGACAATATTCTTAGAGATGTTGATGGCACTAGTGTTATCACAAAAGATGCGAATAGGATCACTGAATTTTACTTGAAGATATTGCAAAGTTTATTTCATCCAAAGGACTTGTACAACAAGCTGTCGTTGCAATGTATTCTTCTTCCGCTGTAGATAACGAGATTGAGGTTTGATTTTTGATCAACCATGATACAAGACAACCACCTAGATATATTGTTGCTCCACTAGTACTCTTACAATCATCAATGATTCCTTCCTAATCTGCGTCTGTAAATGCTTGAATAATAATATTGTTACCCTTGGGATACCACAAGGCATATTCTGTTATGCCCTTTAGATATCAAAGAATTTGTTTGACATCAATAATATGTGATTCTTTTGGTGCTTCTTGGAATATTTTACTTGTCCAACTACTTGCATAAGATATGGCCAGGAGGCTGTTACATATAGAAGACTACCAATCATAGATGTGTACAACCTCTGATCTACATGCTTAGATGAGTCATCTATGCTCAATTTGCAACTTATACTTACCATTGGATTAAGGACGGGTTTGAAATCTTCCATTTTGAATTTCTTGAGAATTTCCTTGATTTACTTGGCTTGACATATAAATATTCCTTTCTCTCGCTGAGATATTTGAAGCCCTAAGAAGTATGTCAACTCACCAAGTAAAGACATCTCAAACTCACTTTGCATCTTTGTAGAAAATTTATTACATAGTCGATCATCATTGCTACCAAATATTATATCATCCACATATAACTCAAATATTCTTAAATTATCCTTTTCTATTTGTACATAAATATTGTTACCATCAATACCTTTCTTGAACCCTTGTTGACGTAGATATCCATCAAGATGAGCATACCATGCTCTAGGAGCCTGTTTGAGACTGTAAGAGCCTTCTTTAACCTACAAACATAGTCTTCTTTTTCTGATAGTAGAAAACCTTCAAGTTCCTCGATGTAAACTTCTTCTTCTAATTTTCCATTTAGGAATGTTGACCTAACATCCATTTGGTAGAATTTGATTTTTCTTGAACATGCATAGGCGATAAACATCTGGATGGCTTCCATTCTAGAAACTGGTGCAAATGTTTCATCGAAATCAATTCCTTCCACTTGTGCATAGCCTTTGAAAACCAATCTTGCTTTGTTTCTGGTAACCTATCCATATTCATTCAATTTTTTCCTGAACACCCATTTAGTCCCAATGGAATTTTTATCTTTTGGTCATGGAACTAATTCCTAGGTGTTTTTCTTCTCGATTTGATCCAATTCTTCATTCATAGCTGCTACCCACTGTTCATTCTGGCTGGCTTCCTCAAAACTACTAGGCTCAAAGGTTTCTAGAAAAGCAATGTGAGCTTGTTGTGATGAACGAAGTTGTCGACTTTCATTTATGTCACCAATGATTTGATTGATGGATGGTTCTTTTGAATCCATTCTTTTGTTCTCTTTGGAGGAGATTCTTGTTGTTGTTATTGTATATCTTGATGATCATTATTTACTTCTTCCTAGTTGACAGTTGCTTCTTGTTCTAGAATTTTCTCTGTGTCTTTTTCAGCCTCTGTCTCAAGTTTCAAAGATTCTAGGTCCTCATCATTATTCATTAGAACACCATCTTCGTCAAATGTAAAATTTATGCTCTCCAATATCTGTTTTCATATTAGATTATAGCATTTATAGGCCTTTATTTTGCGTGAGTAACCAACAAAGATACCTTTGTCAACACGTGATTCAAACTTACCCAAATTTTGATATTCTCTTTTGATATAACATTTGCTTCCGAAGATTCTAAAATATTTTACATTAGTCGTTTTTCCTTTCCATAATTCATATGGGGTCTTGTTGCAATTATTTCTTAGAATACTTCGGTTGATAATGAAGACTGTCATATCAATTTCCTGAACCCAAAAAATTTCATCCAATTTTGAGTCCTTCAACATTTTTCTACCCATTTACTGTACGGTTTTTTTCTTTCTTTCAACAACTCCATTTTGCTGAGGTGTTTGTGCCATTGAAAATTGTCTTTTTATTCCATTTTCTTCACAATATTTCTAAAATAATTTGGAAGTGAATTATATGCCATTATATGATCTTAGACACTTTATTTTCAAATTAGTTTCATTTTTTACCAGCTCCTTGTAGATCTTAAAGCACTCAAATGCTTAAGATTTTTTCTTTAGGAAACTGACGATTGTCATCCTGGTATAGTCATCTATCATTAACATGAAATATAATTCTCCATATAAGCCTTTTTTCTCACATGAACACATAGATTAGTATGTATCAATTCCAATGGATGTGATGCAAAGTCTTATTTTGCCTTAAATTCTACTTTTGTCTGCTTTCCGTGCCGACAGACCTCACATAGTGTGTTGGAAGGTTTTGATATTTTTGACTTTTCTCCTACTGCTTCCTTTTTGCTTATCCTGACAAGATTGTCAAAGTTTATGTGACCCATTTTTTTGTGCCATAACCAACTTTATTCTTATTTAGCTAGTAGACATGATTTAGTTGCTTCATCCAGAACATATATGTCATTTGGAGCTCGACTTGCTGTAGCCACAATTTTACCATAACTGCCTTTACTAATTTCACATTTTGTGGAGTTGAATAGCATTGTATGTCCTTGATCACACATTTGTCTAACACTGAGCAGATTGTGATTCATGTTTTCAACCAATAGAACATTCTTGGCTAGAACATCTTTGCTTCCGACAGTGACAGTAGCTGATCCTATAACATTTGAAGATCCATAATTTCCAAAGGATACGGTTCCATCCTTCTTCTCTTTCAAAGATACAAATTTCTTCCTATCTCCAGTCACATGTGTTGAGAAACTGCTATCAACATACCACACATCTTTGTTGTTTTGAGCCTTGAGACTGAGAGCACAATTATCAATCTTCTTCTTCTTTCATGTTCATTCATTTTGCATCTTCGAAGATTCTTCTGGGGATTTTAAAGTCTGCATTCTCTGGCTACATGTCCAAAGTTTTGACATTTGAAACATTCCATATTATTTGTTAAATGTTCAAATCTATTGATGTTTCGTTGAGCCCTGGGAGGTTCATATTTGACATATCTCCTGAAATTGTATTAGTTCCTAGGGTACATGTGACATTCTATAGCTTTATGACCAAAATTTCCACATGCATAACAATAACCATGAAAAATATGTTGGTACATGGATGGAAATCTTTGTTGGGGAACTGTCTTCCAATTCTATTCTTGCGAATCTTGTCCAATGAAGTCTAAATGCATGTTATATCTCATAGGTTCATTGTATCTTGTTGTAGAAGGTCCTGCTTCTTCTTCTTTGTAACCGAGGCCAATTCTGTCATTGTAAGATCATTGATTTTTTATGAGTTCTTCCAATGCCCTTGAGCTGTTGGCATAGTTTTGGACAATTTTCGCTTCTTCACTTCCTTACGCAACGAGACTACTTTGGCTTCTAATGCTTCCCTTTATTGGTTGCTTTCTTACAACTTCTTTTGAAGTGACTCTTCAATACATTTGTGTTCTTTAACTTCAATTTTGAGACCTTGAAATTGTTCTTCAAGAGTACTAGAACGGATCTTCTTAGCCTCGAGCTCTTTTATAAGCCTGATTGCCTCAGAAAATTCTTCTATGATCAACCCTTCTTCTTCATTGTTTGATACCTCTAGTTTATTGTGCTTGGCCATAAAAAATGCTCTCTCTTTGGCATATTCTTTGTTGTCATTGTTTTCATTGGAAGATGAGCTATATTTTTTAGAGAGAAATTAATTTTGATTCCTTTATTTTTTTCCTTGATTTTTGAATTTATTAAAGCCTCTCTTTCCTTTTGAGTTTCCATCACTTCTGTTCGGACATTTTTCTGCGAAATTTCCAACCTCACCACAATTGAAACATATAAATGGAATTTTATCTTTGAATTTTCCCTTACCAATTTTTAGTCTTCTCGTAAAGTAATCATATTCTCCATCTGAAAGACCTTCTTCATCATCTTCCTTTTCTTCACACTTGCAAGTGCAGGTCTTTGCCTTTGAAGGTTGTTTATCCTTGTTGGTTTTCTTAGATGCAGCAAACACAATTTCTAGATGCGAATTACCCTCTTCTTCTTCAAGGCTCATTTCGTATGCTATGAGAACTCCATGTAATTCCTCTTTGGTGAGTTTGTCCAGATTTTCATATTCTAAGACAGATACCTTTGGGTTGAATCTCCCTAGTAACGTTCTAAGAATATTTCATATAATAGTCTTCTCGTCAACAGGCTCTCCCAATCCTTCCAGAGTGTTGGTTACTTCATCAACGTGTTGGAAGTATGTATTAATGTTGCCATATTCTTTCATTCTGAGTTGCTCAAATTTTGCACTGTAGATTTGAAGCTTTTCTTCTTTGACATTTGAGTCACCTGCATATATATTATCAAGCTTGTCCCATACATTTTTGGCAGTTTTAAAATCCAACACCTTATGATAAGCAGATTCAATAAGTCCACTAATAATAATATTCTTTGCTTTTGCATCATTTACCAAATTCTTCTTACCTTGTTAATCTGCAGTTGATGTAAAGCCATTTTGAACAGTGTCCCATACTTCGTAACCTTGCGCCAAGAGATAGATCTCCATTCTTCCTTTCTAGTGTGCATAATTATTTTCATTGAATAGAGGTACACAATCCTTGGTATGTTCCATGACCTCCTTCCAGCTATTAAACTGCTATTGAAGGAGCCAAGCTCTTATACCAATTGTTGGAAATACTTGGGGGGGGGGGGGTGTAAATCAATATTCCTTTCAATTAGTATTATTATTAATCTTTCAAAGAATTAGTTAATCTTCAATTATTATCAGTGTTTGTACAATTATAGCAATAAACAAAAGGAACACAAATGCACACATTTTTTAAGGTGGAAACCCTCCCCAGGACAAAAACCACCTAAATGATTTTCTATTAATTATTTAACATTAAAATCCAATTGAAAAGAAAGCTCCAACTTCCTAGAATCTAGAAATACATTCTTCTCCAGATCCCACTAGATGGATGCTCCAATGCTTGAGATTCTTCAGTAGTCAACTGAATGGATGCCCCAACACCGAATGAGCTACAACTCACCCTAGCACCACCCTACCACCCTGAAGTTTTCACAGGATTGAACCTATTGGTGACTTCATTCACTAACCTAACACCACCCTACCACCCTATATAATAATAAAAGAAGAATGGACTCCTGTACCATGGAAAATGTTCCACTTTACAATGATATAGAATGATGTAGAAGAAGAAGAAACACGAGACCATAACCCCAACTATGACACAACCACCTAATGATGATCCTAGACCTCCTGACACTACCTCTTCAATTCTTGGTAGATAGACACTTGTACAAATTTTACAATGATGCTTTTACAATGACTCAGTACAATGATACCTTTATAATGACTGTATGCAGTGCTGCCCACTTGAAGACTTCATGAAGTGAACTTCTTGCTGTTGTTTTGCACCTTGATTGCTGCTCTTGTCATGCTACCCTTTCTCACTCTTCAAAACATTAGATCATGCATTGAGTCTTATCTTGATTAATATATAATACCTACAAAAATTCTTCAAGGAAATACCCATGACATGATAATAGCAAAACTTACCTCATCCTGCAGAGCATATGTTAGTGTTAAAAAAAAAAAGACAAATTAGAATACAAAGAACCTAATTCCATTAAGAGATGAACATGAATATATATAATATACCTACCTGGAGCTTTCCTCTGCTGCATCATTTTGCTGCACCTTGCCTTGCTTTGCTGCCCTAGAAAGTGTGGTCCTTTGCAGCCCTTGACAACACATGATCTAGCTTTTTATTGCCGTATAGGAGCTCGATATTGAATTTGATGTATCTCTGTTATTTTAGATCCCCAATATGTGAATTTTGGTCCTGTAGTAGCCCTCTAAGTCTTCTTTCCAATTCCACACGTCTAACCCAATTTGGATTCTTCAAGACAGAGTTACGCCCAATATCTCACAATGACCTAATTATGGACTAGTTCAGTAGAGCTAACTTGTACGATGTTCCATGTTTCAACGTTTCCTCCTTCAACTCTAAAATTGATATAAAAAAAACTACAGTCCATGACATATCTGTCACCTTTTATAGAATTACAATTTGATGCTCAGAGAGAGATTTATGACAATTTTATCAAGGTCACCTCTTTGAGATGAAGTTCAAGAGCTTGCAAAAACCCTAACTTCCACAGATCATATCTCCAAAAATATTGCGAACCATGATCTAAAATTTTTACATGAGCTTCCTCAGGATTTCAGTTTTGAGTGATAAAAATTTCAGATTCTGAAACTTTTTTAAAAAAAGGTTATAGCGAAAATTCCATGATGACCTGTTTCAAGTAGCGAAATCCCTGCATGAGGAGGATATGAGGATTGTAATTTATATAAATGCTTAGGTTGAGAGGGTCTTAAACAAGTGAACATGGGAAAGATTTTCGGAGCTTAAAAATTATTAATTTTTGAATTTTCAATGACCACAACCAATGGTTAGTGTCATGCCACAACCCCATGGGGTTTTAGTCCACTAGCTAGGGTTACTAACTTCAAACATGAATATCTCTCAAACCGTGAAGAATTATGTGGCATGCCATATGTTGGCGCCGAAATCAACACTTGGAATGCAGCATGCACCTAACCAGACACATCCTAAACTCTAAGACAATTTAATGATTTGATTTATGAGATTGGTACATGGCTTAAACTCTCATTCAATGAAAATAGATTTCATTCAAATCCACAGTTCTATTAACGAGGGTATTGGAGTCTGATGTGGTAGCAAAGAGTGAGTTTGTAGCCTATGAGGAGAAGCAAATGTAAAATGAGAGAAGAAATAATAGGTCTGCAAAGCATAAATCTACGACATTTAGTAGAAATTAACACAAGTGGCAGTTTAGAAATATTTCATCAAGAGAAAGTTATTTCTAGTCTTACAATATTCTCATTGAAATATTATGGAAGATAACTATCATGAGAGATTCTATTTCCACTATTATTATGTATATTTTATCAATAAGGCTCACTGTGTGATACTAACAAAAATGATAAAACACATGAACATGTCGAGAGACTGATAAAAATTCATAACAACATGAGGAATTGCAAACTGCAACTGAAGATAATAAGATATGGAAACACAAGTGGAAATTGAAAATACAAACACCAAATAGTAATAAGTCCTTAGAATTTTATCTCTATTTCATTCACTAAAAATAGTACTGATCATATGAGTTAAGATTCTAAAACCACGAACCCTTACTTCATAGCAGTTTATCACATATATACAAAAATATAAAACTATCATCCCCACAAAAGGAGTAAATATGTTCCTAAAAGTTATTACCATCTCATGCAAGATATGAGGCTTATCCAAAAAATTTAGTACAAAGTGCTATGACATAATCAAAATAAACAATATCAAGGCTATCAATTCGAAGTAGAAGTCTATCGGAAGACTCCTCCTCTGTTTTGGTGCAACCAACTCCAAAAAAAGTGTAAAAAACAGTGAAAGTGACGTGTGGATGTTCCTTGAATGCTACCTGGTGTGTTGCGAAAATGTGGTGGTGCTGAGAGTAATGGTAGAAATTTTTTTCAGAGAAACTATGTCATTGTTCCTTTCCTTTGGTTTCTTGTTTGTCGTGATAGGGATGGAGGCGGATTAAAAGAGATAGAGGAGTTTCATTTTATTAGCAGGAGAGATTATTAGATGAGCGGGAGGAGAAAAACTCTTTATACATATATCACAATCACAGATCGGGGTCAGAATGTTTAAACATAAGACATAAGTAGGAGGGAATGCAATTTGTGATGGGGGTGATGATGTGGCAAGGAGGTGGGGCCCAGACAATATTGCAAATCGTGAATTAGGAGTTTTGTTATGAGGAACGTGAGGTATGTGTTAAGATTCGTGAAGTATGATGTGCAATGTATAGAGGGTGATGTGGCATGATAGACAGTGGGGCCAATTTAATACTTCAAATCACAAATCAGGAGTTTTGTTATGAGGAACAGGAGGTAAGTGTTAAAACTTGCGAAACACATTGTGCGATGAACAGAGGGTGACGTGGTAGGACAAAGATGGGGTCCATTTAATACCGCAAATCACAAATCAAGAGTTTTTTTATTATGAGGAACTGGAGTTAAAGGTTAAGACTCGCAAATTGCGATGTGCAATGACACAAGAGTTGACGTGGCAGGGAAAGGTCTCACTTTAATATCGCAATCGAGGGTTTTGTAGGAGATGAAAATTGTAACATGTAATGTTCCAAATTTTATGGAACATTAATTTTTGTTAAGGAGATGAATAAAATGGGTAGGGGACCCATTCTTTGAATCATTAGAGAATAAAAATCCTCTAAGTATGAAAGAGGATCATATTGGAGCTGGATTTCACACCTCCTCCAAGTGCGAAAGGAGGTTTTTGCATACATGCTTGGCCAAGGTTGACCAAGTCAAACTGTGTTGGCATGAGTTGGAAAGCACTATGTGGGAAAAAGTAGGAGAGAAGATTATAGAGGGAATAAACCCTAATTGGAAGTAAGGCCCATGGAGGGAAGGCTCACTTTTTTAAAAGAGGATCAAGGAAGCCATTGAAATTATCTTTGATCATTTTTACATCCAAGTCTTGGAGACTTGTTGCTGCCTCCTACCGTTCAGCAGAGCTGCAGTGCCTTCGAGCACGAGGGAGTCATGTTGAGGATTTCCTCTCCTTCTTGAGTAGCTCATGAAGGATTGCACTCCATTCCCCATATTTAGGCATTCAGGCCATAGCTTCAACCATCTACATCATCGCAGTCTCTACAACAGATATTATGCAGTGTTGTTGGGTGTTGCCGGGGAGGTTTCCACACACCATCCAGAGCTTTTTTTTTTAGTGGAGAGAGGTTCTATTCATTGGGATATCAGAAAAGGTGGTTCTTGAGCATATCCCACCATATTTGGCATCAAGCCAACCACTTTCCATCAGAGGCAGTGCAGTCCCTCTCTTAGACAACGTTCTCTTGGGTGGTTATTTGCTGTTAGGGATTGACATTCATTTGGAGGAGAAGTCTTGGGTGAAAGGATCAGCCGTTCACTCCAAATTTCCATTGGAGGAGGATTATTCAGTTGTTGTAGACATTTCATCCTTCTCCATCCATTTCCAGTTCTTTAGTTTCTGCTGCCCAGCAACTCCGACATTTCTGCAAAGTGCCATTTTTGTATAGATTTCAGCCAATCCTTTTAGAGGATTGATGTTATGTATTTTCAGGGGTTGAGATCTTGCTCCCCTTATTTATTTGAGCCTACATTTCTATATCATTTTATTTTCATTATTTATGCAGCAATTCCTCTCTACAACTGTGCAGTCATGGCCTAGGACTTGATATATTCCGCAGTGTTCTTCATATTTGTATGTACAGATTTCTTGATGCTTGTTGTGCCTTTCTTGAGTGATCATTTCCTCAAGATGATGTATATTTTATGCTGCTATGTCTTAATATGATGGCCATTGTATTCTCCAGCATTTCATGTGTATATGATTCACTTCCATTTGATTTATTTGTTATTAATGTAGCTGCAATGTTGGGGTTATCTTAAGAGATTCCCAATCTTGTTGTGTTTCCCTCTTGGGGATGTTGTCCCTTGACAATCACTATATAGACAGAGTCTTCTAGTGGGCCAGGTATCCTCTAGAGCTCATCCTTTGTTCAAAGGTGACAAATCTAGTAAATACCCCTGCAGTCTATCTCTGGAATAGATTTTCCTTGTCATTTGACAATGTTTCTGAAAAAAGAACATTACAGTGGTATCAGAGAATCGAACTGGCACAACCTGTGAGTTTGATTTCAGAGGAGAATAATGAAGAAGATGAGCCCGAGCTCATCTATTTTTGTAATAAAGAGGAGCCTCCCTGAGGAGGAGGAGAAGAAAAGGGGAGAAGAGGAAGGTCCATGCACTTCCTATTCTCTTGAATATCAGCATGGGAGATGTTTGGATTTTTAGATTTTAAGCAAGTACCTGGGTGACTATAAACCCCATTCTGCAGCATTCAGAGGAGCTACAGTGTTCCCACAGTCTATTCAACAGATGGAGGAGAGAAGGCCCCGTGGAAAAGAAGAAATAAGAGGCAGTAGGCTTCTATTGTCTACATTTGATGGGGTTACTTCAGCTAGAGCTTGGGAGAAGAAGCTGGAGGCATTTTTATTACTGCATCCAGTGGAAGAGAAAGAAGCAGTGGAGATGGCAGTGTTGTACATGGGGGAGGAAACCTATGTTTGGTGGTTCAAACCCTTGGTCCATTCAAGGGTGAGTTATTTTGCAGACTTTTCTCAAAGGTTGATCCAAACCTTTGATGGAGAAAGAACCAAGGAAGAGAATCACACACCACCATGGGAGAAGGATTGCACCAACGCTGCTACAGCTTTGAAGGAGCAGCCTTCAACATCTATGGATGAAGAATCCATTGGAGGAAAAGCCATTGCAGCCACACAAGAAGGTTCCAAGATCCACCAAGGTATGGGTAAAGTTCTACTTTCTATTTCAGCAAATAATCTTAAGGATGGTGGAATTTCATATGTAGAGGTCCAAGGATCAAATCACATGGCCACTTTAGGGCCTCATGTTTGCACTGTGCTGTGCAAAGGGTTCAAGGAGGAGAAGAAACCTTATCCTCATACATATTTGATGATTTACATTCAGCCTTCAAGGTGGGAGTGTAAAATTTTTGAGGATGAAGTAAACCATGACACCTCCATGAAGAATCATGAAACAATTTGTGAACCGGAGGAAGAGACAACTGCTACATCATTGGAGGAACTAGCAGCGCTGTTGAACATGGGTGGAGAGGAGACATTACCTTCATCACATTTGGATCCTCATAGGTCCAACATATTCATGGGAGAGAGGCCTTTCTTAAGGGGTCTCCAAGGAGCTGCATTTCAAACTCTCATGAAATGCAAAAAGAAAGACTTGGTTTGGGAGGATGGTAGCCCTCAAGGGAGGAGTACCAAAAAAGAGAAGTGGCAGGATGTTTACATCATTGGGAAGCAAGGAGGAGGAATACATATTTCTGATATGATATATATATCAGTCATGATACCTTCATCACATGAGTCATATTATGTGAGCATGAGGAGGCATCAAGCACTTGAGTTGCTTTAAATTGATGAGAGAGAGCACAAGCAGATTTTCTCTCATATGATGAATGGTGTTGCAGGAGTGGAGGAGGGAACTCTCATAGTGCAAGGGGATCATTATTTAGCTGGGATTGATTGGGATGAATTTCCCTCTTGGGATAGGCTTCATATTTGCAGCAGCATCACTAGAGTTGTTCTTGACAAGGAGCATGTCAAGGAACAAAGATTGGCATGGGAAAGAGCCTTTTTGCATGAGCTCACAGTGCTGTCATTTGGGAGGAGGATCACATGCATAGATCCATATGTCATCTCACTTCCAGTCTATGGTAAGAGTCTTGTGTGTACCTTTTTTGATTTACATACTCTTATCATTATGATGCAGTGTAGAGTTTTTCAAAGGGGCAGATTTTTCATGTTGCTCCATGAGCAAAATTGGGCCAAACTATGTGATGGAGACAACCATATTTTATATGGCCTTAGGCAAGTGTTACCTTCCATGTATGTTCAGCTTTTATTTTCAGCCACTTACCATGAATTATCAGATGTAAGAACATACATTGTTATTCCTGAGATGGAAAACAACTTGCCATATCATTTCTCAAAGCAGTAGTTTGGGAAACTGCACTGTGACTACTTGGGAGACTGTTGGTACAACTTTGCACATTATGAAACCTTCAGTACTTGCCTCATTTTACTGCTGAGTATGGTCTCCATGGATGATATTGTTGTTATCTTAATGGAGGACATGATAAGAGGAGAGACACATGGGATGAATGTGTCCTTGATGAGGAAAGACTCCCATATTTTCTGCATTGCATGTTCTAATGGGAACATGAGAGGAGACATGGCCACCATAGCCATCTATTTGATTTCTCTTGAGGAGCGTCATGAGTATGATGATGACATACATCCATTTATTATATTTGGGCATGTATTTTATTTTGTATTGCTGGTTCACTCATCTATTTACTGTTCAGTAGTAGAGGCGATATTTTGTACAGTACTTGCCATGCTATTTTCTGCAGCTACAGTGGGTGAGATTGCGTTGTAACCCTATGAGACATTGTTTGTACCTTGCTGCACATTTTATAACCTACAGAAAACATGTCATGGGGGAATTCTATGGTGATCTTGTCCTATTCATCATAGATGACATGTCTTGGGCCAGCTGTATTATCATTGATGGAGGGGAGATTCTTGGGGAATTACTCTTCATTTCTCCGTTTGAGGGCAATATATTTGCAGCCCAAGAACAGCATACACTCCACACTTGTCATAAGTGGGGAAGAGGATAGCATGGGGCAAGTTATAGTGCTTGCCATGATCAAATTTCAGCCCACCTTCATTTTTGGAGCTCAAGGTGGAGGGTGATTTTCCATGAGTTGTCTTGTTGGGAGGCAACTTATTTTCATGATTGATGGCTTGGGGATGAGAGATTATTATGGGGGATGATCAGTCCCATTATATATCAGATCTCATGCCTCAAGGAGGCTCTTGGACAACTCTTTGTTCCTTCATGGATATTTGTTTCTACATGGTAGCTATTTGGGAATGTTCACCCCAAGGCTAGATTGCATTTGTTGGAGGGACAGTTTGGAGACTTGATTGCTGATATGGCATCCTTTTTCTTGAGGAGATAATCACATAGGGATGTTGCAGGAGGAAGGGCAGAGAGAAATTCAGTTCATCCTTGCAATTTCTTGAGGGCAAGCAATATTTTGAGAGGGGAGGACTGTAATGTTCGAAATTTTATGGAACATTAATTTTTGTTAAGGAGATAAATAAAATGGGTAGAGGAACCATTATTTGCATCATTAGAGAATAAAAATCCTCTAAGTATGAAAGAAGATCATATTGGAGCTGGATTTCACACTTCCATGTGTGAAAGGGGGTTTTTGCAAACATGCTTGGCCAAGGTTGACCAAGTCAAATTGCGTTGGCATGAGTTGGAAAGCATTATGTGGAACAACGTAGGAGGGAAGTTTATAGAGAGAGGAAACCCTAATTCTAAATAGGGTCCATGGAGGGAAGGCTCATTTTATAAAAGAGGAGCAAGGCAGCCATTGTGGACATCTTTTGATCATTTTTACATCCAAGTCTTGGATACTTGTTGCTGCCTCGTGCTGTTCAGTAGAGCTGCAGTACCTTCGGGCACGAGGGAGTCCTGTTGAGGATTTCCTCTCCTTCTTGAGTAGCTCATGAAGGATTGAAATCCATTCCCCATATTCAAGTACTTAGGCCATAGCTTCAGCCATCTACATCAGTGCATTTTCTGCAACAGTTATTGTGCAATGTTGTTGGGTGTTGCTAGGGAGATTTCCATACACTATCCGGAGCTTGTTTTTCATTGGAGAGAGGTTCTATTCATTGGGAGATCAGAAAAGGTGGTTCTTGAGCATATCCCACCATATTTGGCATCAGGCCAACCACTTTCCATCAGAGGCAGTGCAGTTCCTCTCTTAGATAGCGTTCTCATGGGTGATTATTTGCTGTGAGGGATTGACATTCATTTGGAGGAGAAGTCTTGGGTGAAAGGATCAACCTTTCACTTCAGATTTCTATTGGAGGAGGATTATTCAGTTGTTGCAGAAATTTCAGCCTTCTCCATCCATTTCCAGTTCTTGAGTTGCTGCTGCCCAGCAACTTCGACATTTCTGCAAAGTGCCATTTTTGTATAGATTTCAGCCAATCCTTTTAGAGGATTGATGTTATGTATTTTAAGGGGTTGAGATCTTGCTCCCCTTCTTTATTTGAGCCTACATTGCTATATCATTATATTTTCATTATTTATGCAGCAGTTCCTCTCTATAATTGTGCATTCATGGCCTAAGGCTTGATATATTCAGCAGTGTTCTTCATATTTGTATGTACAAATTTCTTGAGGCTTGTTGTGCCTTTCTTGAGTGATCATTTCCTCAAGATGATGTATATTTTATGTTTCTATGTCTTAATATGATGGCCATTGTATTCTCTGGCATTTCATGTGTATATGATTCACTGCTATTTTCCATTTCATGTATTTGTTATTGTTGTAGCTACAATGTTGGGGTTATCTTAAGAGATTCCCAATCTTGTTGTGTTTCCCTCTTGGGGATATTGTCCCTTGACAATCACTCTATAGACAGAGACTGCTAATGGGCCAGGTAGCCTTTGGAGCTCATCCTTTGTTCAAAGGTGACAAATCCAGTAAATGCCCCTGCAGTCTATCTCTGGAATAGATTTGCTTTGTCATTTGACAATGTTTCTGGATATTGTCCCTTGACAATCACTCTATAGACAGAGACTGCTAATGGGCCAGGTAGCCTTTGGAGCTCATCCTTTGTTCAAAGGTGACAAATCCAGTAAATGCCCCTGCAGTCTATCTCTGGAATAGATTTGCTTTGTCATTTGACAATGTTTCTGAAAAAGGAACATTACATAACATGAATGAAAGTTAAAACCGCGATAAGTTGATTGCAATGAAAGGGTAAGGGGTCCACCATGATTAAGTGTGGTAAGTTATATCATATAATATATGATATTACAAAGGTTTGTTGTGGTGCAGGTAGAGCTACATTTTAACTATAAAAAATGTATTTTAATAGTTAAAAAGGGGTTTCGAAAGAAATGAAATGTTGGACTTTTTCTTTTTTGGAAAAATGAAAGGCAAAAGAGGGGAAATGAAATGAATGAAGGTAGAAATGAAATTCTCTCACCATTATATTTTGACAGCGACACTTTCATCTTACAACCAAACTGAAAATGCAGATTGATTCCTTAGAGAATGATGACCAAACTTCAAAAAATATTTGAAAAATTACAGTGCTAACAGTGGATCTTATTGGGGACGAACATGTGAGGCTTCAAGGGCTGTAGACTCAATGCCTTAAAAAAATCTTTAAACTTAGAAGACTTATTGGAAATTATGACTAGGACTGACCATTGATTGATTGTACTCAATATTGACCATATATACAGACACAAGTACCATTGGGAATGGAGTTTTATTTACACATCACACCAGATATTTAAAATGGAAAAACTCGACTGAATTAATAAAAAAAGAACTTCATGATAAAATGACCATTGACTGGGCCTCCAGTCAGCTGGTCAATATCCATTTGTTTGAGCAGAAAATTATTGTTTTCCAGAACTTCAGCAATTCTAAATGGTCAAAACCATAAATTATCAAACTTACCATGCTTTCCATGGTCTTCTCTCTTGACATCCCAGCATAGCACCAAATCATTCTCCTGGAATATATGTTGTTTTTCTCTTTTGTCAAAAACATATTTGACTTTAGTATGATACTTCTGTGTTTTATCTATCAGTGATTCCCTGATTTAGTGTGCCTCTATCAACTGCAGCAATCTCCTTTGGATTGGATTTTCATCATCAACTTCATCTTGTAGGAACTTCATCACAGGAAGAGCTAATTGCAAAGGCATTACGACATCAATAACATATACAAGCTGAAATGGAGATATTCCAATTGATTTTTTACCACTTACCTTATCTTCCCAAAGAGCATGTACCAACTAAGTGTCCCAATTTCTCTTATTTTCAGGCAGCATTTTCTTAATGATCCTCACCAAAATTTTATTGTATGACTCGGCTAATCCATTACCTTGAGGGTAATAAGGTGTGGAATGAGTCAATTCAATTCCATATTTCTGAAAAAAGTTGTACATCTTAGTAGACTTAAAGGCCATTGCATTATCAGTTACTAACTTCTGTGGACAACTAAATCTTTACATAATGTTTTCCAACATAAATTTGATAATTATCGTATCAGTAGCATTCCTAGTTGGTACAACTTTAATCCATTTAGTAAAGCATTCTGTAGCTATGAGAATCCATCTATGTTGTTCTGATGAAGGTGGATGAATTTCACCGATGAAGTTTAGCCCCCACTGTTGGAAAGGAACATCTGATGAAATAGGAATAAGATGTAATGGTAGCAATTTATGTTTACCAACAAACTTCTGACATAACACAACTCTTGACTTTGGTAAAAACATCAGAGAAAATAGTTTGCCAATAATAGCCAGCTCTTAAGATTTTGTTTGCAGTGGCTTTCCAATACAAATGCACTCCACACACTCCTACATGTATCTCTGTCATAATATCTTGGGATTTAATTTCATATACACATCTTAATAAGACTCCAACAGGGTCCTTCCAATAAATATGGTATTCCAAAATGCAATAATTAACAACTCTCAATTTTAAATATCTTCTCTTTGACTTCTCCATTTCAGGGGGACAGTTGAAATTTAAAAAAAAAGTATACTATATCCTTGTACCAATCTGAATGAAATATTTTAGGATAATTGGAAACACCTTCTCCATCTTCTCCTTCAACTACCTCTACGTTCAAATTTAAATCCTTGTCATTAGATTCAGCCATCAAGCGAGCCAAGCCTTGACCTTTTATCAATTTAGTTGGTCTGATCTCAATATCAAATTCCAAAATTTTGGTTAGCCATCATTCCCTTCTACCATCTGTATCTAGTAGTGCATATGCTTGTTTTTCAGTCAAGTTGTACTTTAATTCAACATCCCTTAAAGCACGACTAAAAAATGAAATAGGTTGCTATAAACCTTCTTTGTTCTTCTGTAACAAGACAGCTGCAATTGTTTCTTCTGAAGCATATGAAAAAATCAGAAAATATTTTTCAAAATCAGGACTAATCAAAACTAGAGCTTCAGTCAAGGAAAACTTGATTGCTGAAAATGAATTCTTTTCTTCATATTTCCATTTAAATTATGCATCTTTTTTCAATAAGACATTTATGTGTTTGATTAGCTCTACAAAGTTAGGAACAAAATGCCTCAGAAAATTGATTTTCCCTAAAAATGACTGCAATTATTTTTTATTCCTTGGCAAACCAATCTTCTGAATAGCTTCTACTCTTCCCGGATCAATAGAAATGCCACTTTCTGTTACAATATGTCCCACTAATTTCCCTTGGACAACAAAGGATGAATTTTTTGGGTTCAAGGACAAACCAAACATTCTGCATTTGTCAAAAACATGTTTCAAATGTTTCAAGTGGTCTTCTTTTGAATAGACTGTGATGTCATCCAAATAGATGACTACAAATTTGTCTTTTTCTCCCACAAAGGCAATATCCATTGCCCGCTGAAAATTTGCACTTGCATTCATTAGACCAAATGGCATTTTGTTGTACATGTATGTACCCCGGGGTGTGGTAAATTCTATATTTTCTCTATCTTTCCTGTCAACTGAATTCTAATTATAGCTTGAAAAGCCACCAATCATTGCCAATATTTTGGATCCTACAACCTTCTGCAAAATATAATCCATCTTGGGCAGTGGATAGTTATATTTTAATGAACACCGACTTAGGTTGTGAAAATCGACACACATTCTTATCTCTCCATTCTTTTTCCGAACCGGGACTATATTAGCTACCTAGTTAGAAAATCTCAAAGGCATAATTAATTTTTCTTCCCATAATTTTCTGATTTCTTTCTCAATGATTGGGAGTAGCATGGGATTGATATGTCTAATTTTTTGTGCTAAATGCTTTGCATTTTTTTTCAAAGGAATCTTGTGCTCCATTATGCTTCTATCATAATTTTTTAGTTCACTATAAGACCATGCAAAAATATCAACAAATTCTTTCAGCATATTCATATATTTTGTCCTGGTTTCAAGGGAAAGGAATTTGGACACTTTGACTAATTTTGGCTGATCTTCTATGCCAATGTTACATTCTATCGTACTCTCTCCATCAACTTTACTTTCAAGCTTGAGAAAAACATCATTATTATCGAGCAATATTTCTAAAGGAACTAGGCCTTTAGGAATATAGTTAGATTTCAGATCTAAAATGTTCTTCCCAACCATGGTTTTCTTAAAAGGCCTGCTATTTTGAATTTCAACAATGTCCTGCTCATCATCAATTTTTTTTTTTCTGCAAACTCTTCAACACACTCTAAAAATTTCTGAATTTCCTTGTCATCCTCAAATACTTGACATTATTTGATGTTATCAGGAATTGAAGGCCTATTTTTTATTTGAACATCATAGGTTGCCTTGACATCTAGAGGAACTTTGAAATTACTAGCAACCGTGGCTTGTGAATGAGCCATTTGATTTTCCTCTCTAGTGACAAAATTTATATTAAATGTTGAAAAATAATGTTCAATCAAGTCCCAGACTTCATTCATATAATTTTTCAACTTGGAATTTTTCACTTGGTAGTTGTTTCTCACCTGATTTATCACCAACTCTGAATCACCAAAAGCAATTAGCTGCTCCGCTCCCAAATATTTCACTACTTTCATTCCCAACATAAGCGCTTCATATTCAGCAGTGTTGTTAGTGGTAGAAAATTGCAGTTTATATGATATAGTTACCCTTTACTAAGTAGGAGAAAATATGACTACACAAACTCCTGATCCTTCTCTTGATGAGGCTCCATCAAAGTACAATTTCCAAATCTGTCCTCCCTCTAAATGTTGCTCATTTGTACCTCGAAAGTGTTGTTTTTCACTTATTTCAAGATGGGAATTGTTATTATCATAAACAAGTTGTAGTATTAATGACCCCAATTCCTTTTCTTCACCATATATGGAATGGTTTGAAGGATTATGATGATCACTAATGATGTAGGCCATTTGGGTTTCCCTATACAACCTTCTGAATTCCCCTCCAAACACTGGGATGGTGGCATATGACGTGTCCATCTGAAGGGTACCTCCCAATTTTTTAGACCAAGATCTGGAAAGTAGCACCCAAAATCTAAAAGGAATGTCTGCAACTACAATGTCCATCACTAAGCTTTTCATAGGTAGTTGGGTAAGAGAAACAACCAAGTCTTTAATTACTCCTAGGCACTTGAATTTTTTGCAGTCAAATGTGTAGAGGTCATGGTATTGCTTGGTGATCTCTAATCCCAATTCATCCATCACTTTCTTTAGCATGAGATTGTGAGAAGCCTTAGAATCTAACAGACAATTATGCAACAATTTTTCATGAATATTAAGTGACAGATAGAAAGGTGGTGAGTTGTCATCATTTTGATCTTGGACATGACAACCCAGATAAATAGTGGGATGTTCAAAGATTGACTAAGTCGGGGGTGAGAGGTGGTTGAAGAAAACTTTTAAAAGATTCTTTATATGCTGGATTTTTCAACAATTCCAGAAGTGGGAATGGAATTTTGATTTTATTCAATTCAGATTTGAAATTGAAATAAATTGGAACTAATTCCTTATTTTCTGCAGTAATTTTGGCAATTGGGGCATAATTTTGGAGTGGAGGAACCTCATTGACTTTGGCCTTCTGCTTGGTAGCTTGTTTCTCTAAATTTGATTTTTGCTGAGGTTGTTGAACAAGGCCTTTATACCTCAAAGGATCATTTATCTTTTGAGCTTCTTGCTGTTTTTATCATTTTGTGTATAAATTTGGACATTCTCATCATCTGAAAACAAATAGGTCCTTGAATTGTCTTCATATTCTTGTAAAGTCAAACAAGTTGGCTGTGAGGTTTCTCCTACAAGGTTTATTTATTCATTTTCTTCCTCATGTTCTTGTTGCTTTTCTTCAAAAAAATTATTCAGAGGCTGAACATTTTGATCATCAACATTCCTCCTTGGGCACTGTAGGATTTGTTGAGGTCGAAAATGCCTCCTAAAGGGAGCCTGATTTATATTTGTCTCATTTTGATTGGCCCTAGGGTGAAAATGTGAAGTTGGGTTACACTTTTTGCCCTTTTTTGAGAAAAAACTTTCATTTTTTTCGGTTCTTCAACTTTCTGCAAACTATAACAATTTTTCTGTTTAGAATTTCATTTTGCGATAAAAATAAAAGTTGTCAGAAATTTTGTTAGCTTTCTATTACTTATTTTTTGAAATTTTTTTATGCAGATTTGATATGTCAACTTAGCTTTTCTTTGAGTATGTGTTTCTTAACAATCAAATGATTCATAAGAAGTCATGTTAATATGCAATGTTGTATTCATTGAAAATTTGTGTTTTTGAGAAAACAAAATGTGCTACAACAATCTATACAGAGTCTACTTCGGTTTCATCATATTTACAAAGCCAATGGATGCATATCATAATTACTAGAATTTTTTGAACTGGTCCAATATGAAAAAACTTCATATTTTAGATATGTTTCGCGACACAACAAATTTCTTAACATATAAGTTATAAACTAAAAATCTAAAAGCTACCCATTAGAGATGACGGACCAATGTAATGCTCCATAATTTTTTCAATTTTTTTTACAATGTATTTTGGGAGATACAAAATTTTGATTTCACTGAATCACAATGACCCTCAAAAATTGTTTGCACCCATTTTATTAGAAAATTAATTAAAATTAGTAAATGTTTATGAAATTCCATAAAAGTTATATTTCCTGAAAGTAGATTCAATTCTGAAAATGCTTGTCTTGGTTCCGACAGTTAATTCAGAATGTTTCATGGAGTTTAATCAGTCCAAAGTTGCTGAAATGTCAAGCTGCGTAACTAGTGACGCGTTAGTTTGGCCGAACTTTGATTAAAAGTTTGGCCGAACTATTTTTTGCGCTGACGGCTCGTTAAGTCTAACGACTTAATAGTTCAGCCGAACTCTTAATCAAAGTTCAGCCGAAATTTTAATCAAAGTTAGGCCAAACTTTAATATAATTTTCCATCGACCGGAAAATTTCGCGGTGCCCCTCCTAAAACACATTTTGCGGCAATATAAATTGCCGCGAAATCATTCATAATTTTCGCACATTTTGCACATTTGGTCTGATTTTATAAAGGTCTTAGTTTGAGTTTAAAGAATTTTCTTGGAGGTTTGGGTTTAAGGACATTTCTTGGAGGCGAACGAATTTTGCAAAGAATTGTTTTGGGTTTAAGGTCTTTTCTTGGAGGACATTTCTTTGAGACGGTTTGATTTTTCAAAAAATTGTTTTGGGTTTAAAGAATTTTCTTGGACGTACATTCAAAGGACATTTCTTGGAGGTATGTGATACGTTTTTTTGGATGTTTTTTGTTAATTTCTTTTTAAAGTATGGATTTGTGCTTAATTTCGAATTCTTGGAGATGATCTGATTTTGCAAAGAATTGTTTTGGGTTTAAAGACTTTTCTTGGAGGTGACCTGATTTTGCAAAGAATTGTTTTGGGTTTAAGGAATTTTCTTGGACGTACATTCAAAGGACATTTCTTGGAGGTATGTAATACATTTTTTTGGATGTTTTTTGTGCTTCATTTTTTTTTAAAGTATGGAGTTGGGCTTAATTTCGAAAAGACATTTTCTGGAAGTATTTTTTTAAGTATTTTTTTAAAGTGACTTTTTTTTTTTTTTTAAGTTGGAGGCATTTTTTGAAGTGACATTTTTTTAGAGTACATGTTTTGAGTTGAAGTAAATATTTTGAGCTTCGTTTCGTTTTTATAAGACATTTTTTTCTCAAAATTTTTAAAGTAAGTGTTTTGGATTGGAGTATGTAGTTTTTGTAAAAAAATTAAAATGACTTTTTTTTAGATTAAATCTTTTGTGATGATTTTTCTAATTGAGTTATTGTCTAATTTTTTGAAGGAAATTTTTTGAACTTCATACTCTATTATCATGGGAAATCGAAGGACTTGTGCGAGAAAATATGATCGAAAAAGAGACCTTGAGGAACGTAGAGAAGAGACGAGACAGTCTCACAAAAGAAAGATAGAAGCCCTCTCAAATATTGAAGGGGAAAATCAACCTCAAGCAGAAATTGAAGCAGGTATGTAAATGTAAATATTATGATCTATTGATATATTTAAAATTTTCCTAGTGTAAAATGTGAAGTTTAATTTTTATTTCATGAACTAATTTGAATTTAAATATTTTTTTAATGTAAACAAACAGAGATATTCCTCAAAACATTGATGATGAGATACAAAATTTTGAAAGAGAAAGTGAAAGAGGTATTGAACCAATGATTGAAGATGGTGAAAATATTGAAAGAAATTCAAATGAAGAAATTGAATCACAAGGTATATATATATATATATATATATATATTGAACACATGCACATATTATTGAAATTATACATATATTTATTAATTTAGTTATTTATTGTTCATATGTAAACTTATTATGTACTATTTTTTCGAATATGTACAGATGAAATCAGTGTCGATGATGAGATGTTAGAAAATGTTGACACTCACACATATGGAGATAAAAAAACCTGACCATGTTATATGATATCGTGTTAACTGCATTTTTGAAAAGTATTTCTTAAATGAGCGGGTGACAGTTCAAGCTCAAATGTTGAAAGGTCTCCTATCATTAAGGAAATTAAAAGAAGCTACGACACTACTGGGTATTCAAAAATCAACCAAAGATAAAAAATGAAGGAAGATGTGATACACAATATAAGTAGTACTATAAATTCAATTAAGAGATTTAGAGATAAAAATGTTTCAATTGTACGTAGAGGAATAAATATGGCAATGGTTTCATCGAGTACTAAAGAGAATCATTTGGTAACATCTATAGCATGAGCATTAGAAACCTCACAAAAAACTTTGCACAAACATTGGAAATTTCGGCTGCAAGTAGATGTAAATGATGAATTCGCTTGTTGGAGAGCTATTTGTAGGCAACCATACAAAGATAGACTTGGAGAAAATGTTAAAAAAAATAATATATGAATATTGGAAGAACAATTCGCGTGCTTCGCCAACTGCAAGGCATGTGATGCGAAGAAGAATAGCACAAAATTAGTACGAAGAACGTGAAAAATATTTCTTGGAAACCACTCAGATAGAGTTATTCAAAAAGTTCAAAGAAGAGAATCATCAAATTCATGTTTCAATCAGTGCTTTTGTTCAACAAAAACCATGATATGTAAAACCTATCACCGTACACGACACTTGTTGTTGCCGTTATCATGTGGAATTTGAGTTATATTATGACACATTCCTTGATTTTGGTAGAACATTATGGAAGGATTCACCTCCTCCTTCCACTATCTGTGATTTCATATCTCAAATTCTATGTGAAAGAGAAAGCGCTGAAATATTTTACAAAAAGAAATGTGTTGGTGGTAAAAAATGCGATGATTGTGGAAATTTGACTAAATTTCAAAACAAATATCGTAGTAATATAAATGATCAATCATTTTCCATCATGAAAGTGAAATGGAAGAGATATGAATATATCGATACATCAAATCAAGGTGCAAATAGTGTTAAAAGAATTGAATTACTAGAAGACAAAATTTTTGTGATAGAATTTTTGAAAAAGTTTGAGGCAGAAATTTACAAATACACCAAGCATTCCCATAGAGCTCGATGGAAAGACTTGCAATTCAAAAAATATCGTGAAGTTTTTCCACCAGGGACCATTTTTTCAGTGATTGATTTTGCAGAAAACTACACATTTGTTCCACAAAAAGAAATTCAGAGTGAATACTATCATTCTGACCAAGTCTCCATGCTCTTCCATATACTATATAGACATGCTAAAAAAAACGTCGATCATATAGAAATCACGAGTGAAAATCGACATATCATTAAAGAATATTACTTTTATATCAGTGACGATCGTACACATGATACATATTTTGTACAACATTGTTTTGGAAAAATTTATGATTCCTTGAAAAATCATGGAATAACATTCAATGAACATTGGATATGGTCAGACGGATGCGTAGGTTAATTCAAATCTGCACGATCATTCTTTTAGTTGTGTTGTCTTCATAAGAAAACCTGCATTAAACATTGTTGGAATTTCTTTGAGACTGGCCATGGAAAAGGAGAACATGACGGTGCAGGAGCATACATAAAATGAGCACTTTGAAGATATCAAATGAACCTCTCTGCAAGCCGACTTGTGAACGCTAAAGAAGTTGTTCAATGGTGCATTGCTGCTCTAAGCCATGAGACTAACCCATCAAGAGAAGTGAGAAGGTACATTCAATTTAATTTTTATTGGAAATCTAATTTTAAACATTGTACATTTATTGTGCAATGATTATCTTTGATTGTATTTTGATATCATATTTACAAATTCTTCTTTTAATTTTCTATATAAATGTTTTTCTGGCATATTGGGATTGAAGACGTAGATAGATCAATTGGAAATGACGTTGAAACAATAAAAGGGACTCGAAAATTGCATTCAATTAAAACAAAGTCATCCAGAAATGTGTTTGCATTGGATAAAAGAAAATATTCTTGTTTTTGTTATGTTTGCATAGACAACACAAAATCCAATGACGTTTGTGAAAACAAAATGTATGTAAAAGATTGGAAACATACAAAGCTAAATACAAAGGGAAAAATGTATGTTGCAATGTTTGAAGAAATGCAATCAGAGGAAACTACAATATCATCCAATGGTGATCGAGTTTCTGATATTGTTAGAGAAGGTAACATTTGAATTGCTTTCTAATGATTTAAAGATCTAGAAATAAATTTAAATATGTATAATTTTGTTAAGTTTGTTTTATTGTGCAGGAGATTTTTTTGCTGTAATTGCACCTATTGACAACGATGAAAATGTTAAGTATTATTTGATGCATTGCATTGAACGAAAAATGAAGTTATTAGAAAACTATAATGATCATGAATTTCAATATGACAGAGGATCTATTATACTGAAAGGTTATTTTTTCAGACAAACTAATCAAAGTGGGGACTTTTTTTACTTTGAAGACTATGAACCTGATTCCATAAGTTGTCAATATAGTCACTTGGTGTGTGCAGCATGCATAAAGTTGATAGAGGTTCAAACAAAGAAAAAAATGAAAATTAAGAAATGGAAAATGCCAAAATCGGATCATGAACGGATTATGTAAGATGGGATTCCATTGGAATTTTTTTGATTGAATTGCCCAACAATTTATTCTCTTTGGATTAAATATGTTTTAGAACTTCCAGTACACTCAACTAAAAATTGAGTTGCTTATGTTATTTGTGCAAGTGTTTGCACATGTACAAATTGTTTTGGTACATGCACGTGCTCTAGTATCAACTGAAAGTAGCTTTTCTATACATGTGCATTGATGAAAAATGTTACATGTATTGGATATATATATATATGTTCTAGAATGAAATTAATTGTTCAAGTAGTTTTACTATGTGCATTGATGAAAAATGATTCACGTACTCAATATATATGTTCTAGAATGCAATTAACTGGAACTAGTTTTTCTATGTGCATTGATAAAAAACTATTTGGATTTTCTGATAAAAAGTATCCACAATGTAAATAAATCATCTGCAGTATAGTTTTTTAAGAAGATTCCTTTCAGAAAAGAGACTCGGAGCACTTCTCTGACTTTTGGTGGGATTTGACCCACATCTCTATTCCTGATTGAAAATCAGTACAAAATTTGTTTGTCCAATGGTCAAATATGTTCAATGTGCATTGATGAAAAATGTTACTTACATATTGGATATATATGTTCTAGAATGAAATTAATTGTTCAAGTAGTTTTACTATGTGCATTGATGAAAAATTATTTAAATGTACTCAATATATATGTTCTAGAATGAAAATTTAACTAAAAGTAGTTTTTCTATGTGCATTGATGAAAAATCGTATTGGATATATACACGAACTGAATGTGCCCAATTTTTCTTGTGAGATTTTCTGGTAAAAATTATCCGTGTAATGTAAATAAATCATCCACAGTATAGTTTTGTACGAATATTTCTTTCAAACAAGAGACTCGGAGCACTTCTCTGACTTTTGGTGGGATTTGGACCACATCTCTATTCCTGATTGAAAATATTGTACAAAATTTGTTTGTCCAATGGTCAGATATATGTTCTATGTTCTAGAATGAAATTAACTGAATTTCATCAATTTACCAAATTATAAATCAACAAGGCTACCTATTTGAGTGCATTAATGACATTGACCCAAATTCAACAAACATATATGTACTTCTTATATTTCCAATCAAAATTAAAGGGATAATTTGTACATATATCTACTTCTTTAAACTCTTTTTTCAATTAGAGCTCAATTGATACATGGTTAGTTGCATTGAAAAGCTATATTCTTCTTATTGGAAATTTTTTCACTCAAACAAGACTATGTAGAGATCAAAAGCAATCTTAAGATTCCAAATGTACTTCAACCATCCAAAACTTGAGTTTTAAAAACTTTTTGATTAAATCAAAGCAATACAAGTCACATAGGAGTCTTCTATCTAAGCCAAATGTAGATTGAAACCATACAAAACTTAGATTAAAACATTTAACATTATATCAAAACATTTAACATTTAACATTAAATCAAAATTAAATGGATTTACATATAGCTACTTCTTTACTCTTTTTTATTAAATCAAAACAATACTTCACATGGGAGTCTTCCATCTAGGCCAAATGTAGATTGAAACCATCCAAAACTTAAATCAAAACATTTAACATGTTATATCTTGAAATATTTAACATTTAACATTAAATCAAAATTAAAGGGATTTACATATAACTACTTTAATATTTTTAAATATATAAAAACAATACTTCAAATAGGAGTATGTTCCATCTAGGCCAAATGTAGATTGAAACCATCCAAAACTTAGATCAAAACATTTAATTTTATATAAAAACATTTAACATTTAACATTAAATCAAAATTAAAGGATTTACATATATATAACTATAATGAACATAATGTACACAGTGAGACCTGTCTCCTAGGTTGCCTAACTATCCAACACCAGAGGGGGTCCGAATAAAAAAAACAAAAAAGGGGCTGCCCATAACCGGAAAAAAGCTAAAGAGGACCTGACATCATGCTAGCTATCGATGTGTGTAGGAGGATTATCCTCCACAATTGGACAACCGTAGTCCTCCGGATCATCATCTACTCCCTTGGAGTGCTGGGAGGAGTTGTCGTTGCTCGCACCATCACTGCTGGAGCTCGTCGAGGTTGATTTTACTGGAAGAGTTGCCGACTTCCTGGTGTCCTGGGGCTGATGGGTTGGGATGGTGGAATTTCTCCACTGCTTCCTGGAACTAGAAGCACCTTCATCTTGTGGCTCCTCCTGAAAAGAGATGGAAATGGTCGCCATAATTTGTGGTCTGACCATAGCGCTGGTGAAGCGAAATTTTTCTTCATTGCTTGCTAGAGGAGGGTGGCTACCCGTTTCATGGATGGAAAGAGGAGGGCAAGAGCCAGCACTCCTACCCCCTCCATCCCTACCCCCACCTCCCCTTCTGCAACGCATCTGTTGTCTACGCATGGGGTCTTCCATAGGCCAAATGTAGATTGAAACCATCAAAAAATTAGATCAAAACATTTAACATTATATAAAAACATTTAAAACATTTAACATTAAATCAAAATTAAATGGATTTACATTTAAAACATTTAACATTAAATCAAAATTAAAGGGATTTACATTAAATGTAGATTAAAATGGTATCCAAAACTTAGTTTTAAAAACTTTTTGATTATATCACAACATTATTTCACATGATTAATGTACTTCAACCATCCAAAACTTGGGTTTCAAAAACTTTTTGATTATATCACAACATTACTTGACATGCCATCCAATTGTAGTCCAGCTATCCATTAAAAACATTTAATATTATATCACATGTGCCAAATGTAGATTGAAACCATCCAAAACTTAAGTTTTAAAAACTTTTTGATTATATATCGTGCAACATTAAAACATTAAATATCACATGCGAAATGTAGATTGAAACCATCCAAAACTTGAGTTTTAAAAACTTTTTGATTATATCATACATAATATTACTTCACATGCCATGCCAATTATAGTTCAACTATCCAATAGAAACATTTAACATTATACCACATGTGCCAAATGTAGATTGAAACCATCCAAAACTTAAGTTTTAAAAACTTTTTGATTATATATCATGCAACATTAAAACATTAAATATCACATGTGAAATGTAGATTGAAACCATCCAAAACTTGAGTTTTAAAAACTTTTTGATTATATATCGTGCAACATTACTTCACATGCCATGCCAATTATAGTTCAACTATCCAATAGAAAAATTTAACATTATACCACATGTGCCAAATGTATATTGAAACCATCTAAAACTTAAGTATTAAATTTTTTTTGACTATATATCATGCAACATTATAACATTAAACATTTAAAACATTAAATATCACATGCCAAATGTAAATTGAAACCATCAAAAACTTGAGTTTTAAAAACTTTTTGATTATATCATACATAACATTACTTCACATACCATGCCAATTATAGTTCAACTATCCAATAAAAACATTTAACATTATATCACATGCCAAATGTATATTGAAACCATCCAAAACTTTTAACTTTTAATTTAACAAAAAATTATAGATCACAACATTACTTCACATGCCAAATGTACTCCAAGCATCCAAAACTTAAATTTTAAAAACAAAACAAATTATAACATATCATTACATAACATGCCAAATGTAGTTCAGAAGAAAAACAAAACTTAAATTTTAAAAACAAAACAAATTATAACACATCATTACATAACATGCCAAATGTAGTTCAGATGACAACATTAATTTATAGATGACAACATTACTAGTAGTTCAATTATCCAAAACTTAAAAGTTTTAAAAACCAAACAAATTATATAACAACATTACTTCACATTCACATGCCAAAAGTACTAAAACCATCCAAAAATTAACTTTTTGGAACAAAACAAATTATATTAACATTGTAATAAAAAATGTCCAAAAATTGTAAATCTCACAAGTATCAAACTGTATCAAGTTATATATATATATATATATATATATATATATATATGACAGTGCATCTAGATAATATATAAAAAAGAAAATTTAAGACTATCTAAATCTTGAAATCAAATCTACAAATCATGTCCATCAAATAGAGATGGATCTAGCGTCTTTCCTATCAGGGTCTCAATCCGTGCACTATCATTGGAAGCATGGGAAACCTACATACACAATGCACATGTACTTAAGAACATTAAAATTTGATGTTTTAAAAATGAGTGAGAATATATATAGAACTTCATGTAAAAAACAAAATATAACAAAAAAATCATGCAATACCTCATGAGGTTCCCTCTCCATTTGATGAACAAGTTCCACCCCCATAGGAACATCTGCAATGGCAAACTGTACAATATACATGTACAGTTATATATATATATATATATATATTAAAAATTTCAAATGAAAATGCACGTGTACATATATATACTTATTTTCAATAATATTAAAAAAAAAGTTAGACAACTTGTTCAAATGGTGTGGATGTTCCTATCTCCATCGCTAGAGTCCGTGGATTAAAGAAATCTTCTATAGGAACCTAAATTCAAAAAATTTAAAATAACTCAATATATATATATCTCAATTTTTAATGAAACTTTTTGAGGTGGAATATATATATATATATATAACTTAAACATAAATTTTGAAAGTGAAAAATTGTCCATACTTGTGGCTCATCTCCTAAGGAAGAAGAAAGTACACCTCCCAAGGAAGAAGAAGGTACCGCCATCCCAAAAACATTGGACGGAGTCGGAATCTGTTAAAACATTTTATCATTATATATACATACATGTACATGTGTGCACAATTATTTATTTTAAAATATCACTTAAAAACACTAACATTTTCCAACATATCTTGATGGTGAGACCCATCTGCATTGTTTGAACTAGAGGTCCCGAACGTGATATTAACATTTTCGTCATGCATCATGCGTGACAACTACAAATGGTGTTTTAACATATAATGATACATTTTTGTTAGATTAATGTACATACAAATAAAATGTACATACACATGTATTTATTACAAATTGTACACATGTATATGTATGTTAAAATAATTTCAAACCCTAAGGTCATTAACACATACCATTCTCGTGCCCTCTTCCTCATGAAGAATTAGGTCTTGAAAACCATTGCGACAATTTTTTGCATATATTCGGAGATCTTCAACATTCATGTTGTTAATCTCTTCATCTATACAATACACAAAATTGGCACGTGCATTTTCACGTGCTCTTTGTCG
Organism: Pinus albicaulis; assembly: GCA_034641835.2. NCBI lineage: Eukaryota > Viridiplantae > Streptophyta > Pinopsida > Pinales > Pinaceae > Pinus > Pinus albicaulis. The sequence continues at coordinate 53,639,653 of CM076574.1, read as the reverse complement.
ATTTAGACAAACATCGACTCCACTCAATCCACTGTAAACATTGTCGATCATGACATCCCTTGCTTCTCGAATTATTTGAGAAGTCACATCCATCTTTGACTACAAAGTTTCGACCCGAAAAGGTCGACTCACTAATGGCGGCTCACAGCGAGGCAACTCCACATCTCTCTTAGCACCCTTATGGTCATACAATTGACATTTCCTCGGACCAAAAAATTCTGACGGAAGGTCATTGTAGTTGGGTTTCATACTCCAAAAAAATTCTGCATAAAACATTTGTGCAAAATAAACAGGAACCTTGTCGTTCCATGGGAGCCTTCCATAGGCCGTAAGGTGCCTATCATACAAATAGCGAGCTATATTTGGGTGCTTGAAATATTGCAGCTTAAGCATTTTTCTTTTTTGCCCTTCCTTTAAATTAAACATTGACTTCGCCACATCTTTTGTAACTCTTTTTTGTACATCCTCCCATTTATCTGGACCATTACTGTTTCCTTTCTCTTTCTCATCACTTCTACAAATGTATCAGTCGTTGGCCCAAGAGTTTTGTACACATTTACAATTTTGTCTAATGAATGTGTAACTATTTCGAGGCTTTTTCGACTCTCAGCAGGTAGAGTCAAAGCCACAAGATCTCTCTACAATTTTGCATGAAGTTTTTCACACCTTTGTAAGGTGCATTGCGCCATGTTTTTTTTCCCATGGTATATCAGAAATGTCGGCTGGATAAGTTGTGTTGGGTAGAAAACCTTCTTCTTGAATGTAGCGTTCTGCCCTACATCTATTTTGACCAATATTTGGAACATTTTCGGCCTCTGCATCAATATATATAAAATTTCGTAAATTAGAAAAAACACATGTAAAAAAATTCGTACAAATTCAATGAAAAAAATATTGAAATTAATGGAAACCTTGACATGGTTGGTTAGCATCTTCTCCACCATGAAACTATTGAGACCCAGAATGACCCTGCTGAGAACCAGCACCACCAGTCGTTGATTGGCCTTAGGGGGAATAAATATCACCCCCTTCACGCAACCTACTACCACTCATTGATGGCCCTCTAAGGGGATTTGAACCACCACCAACCTCTCGAGAAGAGAGAGAAGCTTCATAAACAAATACGAATTTATAATCAATTGAAAAATACATTCATGTGTACATATAATACATATACATATTCATTGATTAAATTGCGTGAACCATACCACAACTGAGTGAACCATGGTCACGCTCCATGGATGGAGTAGAGACCCTTCTCTTCTTAGCTCCTAAAAATTAAAAAATAAAACTTATTAACAACTAATTTAACTCACAAATTTAATAAAAAATCAATTCCATATGTACACACATGTATGGAGATTTAAGATTATATTTAAATACCGTGAACATCCCCTGATCCCTGAACCCCCATATGGGATTCGGTTGATCTTCGTCATTCATCCTCCATGATATATATATCTATTGGTGGAAATTTACACAAAATAGATTTCAGAAAATCAATTTGTAATTTAGTGTACACAAATTATGTAGAACACAACTTTCAAAGCAATAATTGATGTGTGAAACTCAATTTAAGCAAAAAAGAAATTATAAAAATGATAAGTTCACCAAATTGCGCTTTACATGGTGGAAGCACACTTGGTATAAAATTGAAAAAAAACACATGGTCATTAAAAAAGAAGTGAAACTACATTTAAACAAACTCCATTTAAACAAAAATTTGTTGAAGTCCCCGCATTTTAATTTTATAAAAATGTGAAGTTCACCACTTGTTGCAAATGTGAAGTTCACCAAGTTGCGCTTTACATGGTGTGGTGGGAGCACACTTGGTATATAATTGAAAAAAGCACATGGTCATTAAAAAAGATGCATTTATAAGTACACAACACAAACATATCCAAGATATGTTACAATGTCCATCAATAAATTTTGAAGGAGAGCGTCTCAACACTAATTCATCTTTGAGAGATGAATCTTGAATTTTTGAAGAAGAGCATCTCAAAACCAATTCATCTTTGAGAGATGAATCTTGCATTGGCATTGCTCTATATAATTCTAATTCATCTTTGATAGATGAATCATGAATTGGCATTGCCCCACACAATAGATCAGTAGACATCTTATTCACATTTGTACAATGCCTTATACTAAAAAATTGAAATTGGCTAACAATATTGTTTGCTATTCCATGCAGTTCTTTTAGCCTCTCCTTCTTAACTTGGCACACACCATTCATCTAGTTACACACAAGTTTAGAATTGGTGAAAACTACAATTCCATTTCATCCATACTCCATCGTTGTTCCCAAGCCTTCTATCAATCCAATATAATATGCCTCATTGTTTGTTGTTCTTCCCGGTATATTCATTTTCTTTTGGACGACTTTGCTAGTCGCAATATTGGAAAGCACATATGTAATCACTTCTTTCCCTGGATTGGGATAGCAAGAAAATTATATGCATAATTTCCATTTTTCAACCATATTTAATGGTTTTCTTATCCCTGAAAAAAAAAAAAAACCAAATTCAATAAAAATATATATATTAAATCGACATTTATTGCAAATGCATGAGAGAAATGACACAAGATCATGAGGTAAATGACATGTGCATTGTTTATCTTAAAGTTTGACTTAAAAATTTTATGGTAGTGTTCACTTCTAAAATTAATGGGAGGAAGCCTTTAGTTTGTGGAAGAAATGACACATGTACACAATTTACCTTAAAGTGGTTGTGTTTTATGGATATTAAAATGAAGAACTTCTATTTAGATCCATTCCAGAGATTGACTGTAGGGGAATTTACTAGATATGTCACCTTTCATAAAAGATGAGATCCAAAGGCTACTTGGCCTTTTACAGACTTTGCCTATAGAACTTGTAGAAGTAAACACTATACCTATCCCAATTTTACCGTGTGAAGGGTGTAGAGGACCCGTGGAATCACTCAAGTTTGTATTATTAAACCTTTGGTTTAATGATCTTCAACCTTTGGTTGTAGATCCTTCAAAGCCTCTTGTTAGAGAAGCATTTGAATATGTGAGAAACAAATTAGGAATAGTTCTTGTAAATTATCTTGTTAGAGAACCATTTGAACATGTGAGAAACAAATTAGGGATAGTTCTTGTAAATTATTGTCACTTATTTTACTTTAAAAAAAGAGCCTATGAAATTGAGTGCAATATCTATGTGGTAGAGTACACAATATCTATGGGGGACAATACAATATATTTGACTTCAAAAGAAGAGCCTATGAAATTGAGTGCAATATCTATGTGGGAAGGAATAGAAAGAGTAACAAAAATCATATAATTGTGTCAATAATTTGAAGTAGTCAAGAAAGATAACAAAGGACCATCAAAATTGAGTGCAATATCTATATGATCAAGTGTCAATAATTTGAAGTAGTCAAGAAAGATAACAAAGTACCATCAAAATTGAGTGCAATATCTATATGATCAAGTGTCAATAATTTGAAGTAAAGAAAGATAACAAAGGACCATCAAAATTGAGTGCAATATCTATATGATTGTGTCAATAATTTGATAATTTGAAGTATTCAAGAAAGATAATAAAGGACCATCAAAATTGAGTGCAATATCTATGTGGGAGAGTACACAATATCTAAGGGGGAGAATAGATATAAGGAAGGAATAGAAAGAGTAACAAAAAGCATATGATTGTGTCAATAATTTGAAGTAGTCAAGAAAGATAACAAAGGACCATCAAAATTGAGTTCAATATCTATATGATCAAGTGTCAATAATTTGAAGTAGTCAAGAAAGATAACAAAGGACCATCAAAATTGAGTGCAATATCTATATGATATCTATATTCAATCAACTATCAATAATTTGAAGTAAAGAAGATAACAAATGACCATGAAAATTGAGTTCAATATATATATGATTGTGTCAATAATTTGATAATTTGAAGTAGTCAAGAAAGATAACAAAGGACCATCAAAATCGAGTGCAATATCTATGTGGGAGAGTACACAATATCTAAGGGGGAGAATACAATATAAGGAAGGAATAAAAATAGTAACAATAAGCATATGATTGTGTCAATAATTTGAAGTAGTAAAGAAAGATAACAAAGGACCATCATCAAATTCAAATTGAAATATCAAGTAGTATTCTTCATGAAGAATAAGCATTAACTAGGTTCATCATTTAAAGGGTTCATTTTTTAATGAAAAATTTATGAATAATATGGAATGAATCATTGTACATTATGATAAATCCTGTATTTAAATGACATTTGATCTATGAATAAAAAAGAAAATGGGATCATCTATTAATATATATGTGTGTGTGTGTGTGTGTGTAAGAGAGAAATAAAAAGCAAAGGTAATTCCACCAAGCCTAAAGGAGAATGTTCTAATACATTAAATTATGTCCTAATACATTAAATTATGTTTGGTTTCTAGAAGCATTAATCATGAAAGCAAAGGTAATTCCACCAAGCCTAAAGGAGCATGTCCTAATACATTAAATTATGTTTGTTTTCTAGAAGCATTAATCATGAAGAGTCATGAAATCCACATTTCGAACATGTACTATTTTAAAGTTAAAGGAGCATGTCCTAATACATTATTATGTTTGGTTTCTAGAAGCATTAATCATGACTTTTCTTTGAGATCCACATTTCCATCATACTATTTGCAAGTTCACATTTCCATCACGCTATTTGCAAGTTCTATATGAAGATATGTAGTCTAATAACTAATTAGCAAGTTGTGATGTCCTAATACATTATTATGTTTGGTTTCCATCATACTATTTGCAAGTTCTATATGAATATATGTAGTCTAATAACTATACAATATAGCCCATATAGCATATAACGACCTTTGACAGTATGAGCAAAGAGTCAAAAAACAGAGAGGCCTCCCAGCAGAGTTCCACCTATTCATCAAGATAAGCAACATAATATCGGAAGCGAAACAATGACACCACTAAAAATATGTGAATTTAGATATTAAATTGAAATTTATTGCAAATGACATGTGCATGGTTTATCTTAAAGTTTGACTTAAAAAGTTTATGTTAGAATTCACATCTAAAATTAATGGGAGGAAGCCCTTAGTTTGTAGGAGAAATGACGTGCATGTAAATAGTTTACCTTAAAGTGGTTGTGTTTTATGGATATTAAAATGAAGAAATTCTATTTAGATCTATTCCAGAGATTGATTGTAGGGGCATTTACTAGATATGTCACCTTCCATAAAAGATGAGATCCAGAGGCTACCTGGCCCTTTACAGACTCTGCCTATAAAACTTGTAGAAGTTGAGAAATTTACATTGACAAATTTACTTGTGAGAAATTTACATTGACAACATATAGATATTCAACTAGGCTTGTGAAAAGTACAAGTGGACAATGTATAATTCTACTTAGAAGAGTCTTTGGTTTAATGGTTAAGCAAGAAAGAGTCGTTACTTTCTCTATCTAGAGTAGAAGTGGAATACATAGTAGTTACTTATTTTTGAGTGTTTTGGATGAAATGGGCTCTACAAGATATTAAGGTAAAAGCATATGATTGTGTCAATAATTTGAAGTAGTCAAGAAATATAACAAAGGACCATCAAAATTGAGTGCAATATCTATATGATCAAGTGTCAATAATTTGAAGTAAAGAAAGATAACAAAGGACCATCAAAATTGTGTGCAATATCTATATGATTGTGTCAATAATTTGATAATTTGAAGTAGTCAAGAAAGATAACAAAGGACCATCAAAATTGAGTGCAATATCTATGTGGGAGAGTAAACAATATCTAAGGGGGAGAATACAATATAAGGAAGGAATAAAAAGAGTAACAAGAAGCATATGATTGTGTCAATAATTTGAAGTACTCAAGAAAGATAACAAAGGACCATCATCAAATTCAAATTGAAAGATCAAGTAGTCTTCTTCATGAAGAAGAAGCATTAACTAGGTTCATCATTTAAAGGGTTCATTTTTTAATGAAAAAAATTATAAATAATATGGAATGAATCATTGTACATTATGATAAATCTTGTATTTAAATGATATTTGATCTATGAATAAAAAAGAAAATGGGATCATCTCTTCATATATATATATATATATGTGTGTGTGTGTGTGTAAGAGAGAAATAAAAAGCAAAGGTAATTCCACCAAGCCTAAAGGAGCATGTCCTAATACATTAAATTATGTTTGGTTTCTAGAAGCATTAATCATGAATTTTCTTTGAGATCCACATTTCCATCATACTATTTGCAAGTTCACATTTCCATCATGCTATTTTCAAGTTCTATATGAAGGTATGTAGCCTAATAACTAATTAGCAAGTTGTGATGTCCTAATACATTATTATGTTTGGTTTCCATCATACTATTTTCAGAATAGTATGAAGATATGTAGTCTAATAACTATACAATCTAGCCCATATAACATATAACGGCCTTTGACAATAAGAGCATAGAGTCAAAAAACAAAGAGGCCTCCCAGCAAAGTTCCACCTGTTCATCAAGGTAAGCAACATAATATCGGAAGTGAAACAGTGACACCACTGAACATATGTGAATTTAGAATGATTTCAACTCTTTTTTCAAAGGAGAAAAAACCCTGTTTCATATATTGATAATAGTTCATATACAAAATCCTCTTGATATACCCATAACAGGTTATCAAGTATAAAAGATCAGATTATGTCTCATATAGAAATACATTACAGCAATATAAAAGACAATATGTAGTCACATTACAGAAATACATTACATGTGAATTTAGAATGATTTCAACTCTTTTTTCAAAGGAGAAAAAACCTTGTTTCATATATTGATAACAGTTCATATACAAAATCCTCTTGATATACCCATAATAGGTTATCAAGTATAAAAGATCAGATTATGTCTCATACATAAATACATTACAACAGTATAAAAGACAATATGTAGTCACATATAAAAGACAATATGTAGTCACATTATAGAAATGCATTACAACAGTATAAAAGAAAATATGTAGTCACATTACAATAGTAGATCATTCTAGTTCTATCATTCTAGCGTTGAGGAATCAAGAGAAGGCTCAGTAACAGCATAAGCTTAACAGTGGTAGTAAACTACCATGCACAAGGCAAGAATCAGCTAGAGCAGATGAAATTGATGGATTCATAGGAACAGTAACAACTGCAGCAACCAAATGCATATCATACTACCAGAAATTCAACATACACCTTACAACAAAAGGTAATGAAATTTAAAGCATAATTAACAGCATAGATGCTTTGTTTGGAATTTTGGGGTTTCTCATTCCCACTTGGTTGTAAAGACAAAATTTATATACCAATGAGTGCCTTGACTTCTACATAACACCAATCAACTCAAATTAAAACCAAGAACTCCAAAAGGCGCATTTGCAGTAACAATCCAAAGTTAACATAGAAAAGGACACTATGAATGTCGTTAAATGGTTCAATGGAGAGAGTAGTTGTCAGAATTATATTTTATCTCCTTTACTAGAAGAGACAAAACATTTGAAACATACTTTAATGTTTTTTCTTTAAACCATATATACAGGGACCTCCCCAAATTACCGACTCCAAGCCCTTAAGGAGCTCTCTTCAACCTTCTCATGGCTAGATCTATTTCCAATTTTTGGACTATTTCTAGCAAAGATTATAGCCCGCACGTGGACATATGCCTAGATGGCATAGGCATAGATAGAAATAGAGTCAATAGGGGCAAGGACAGTTTCACCCGCGGGAGTAAATACATCTAAGAAAGCAGCAGGGATCTTTCCCTCAAGGGGGCTATTTTATTCCCTAAAGGTGTGCACCAATGATGCAGCAGACCAACTTTATAAAGTGGGTTTGCAACAAGATATGAGCTATTGGAGGATAGAGGACGAGGACCAGGGCGTGATCCATGTGTCGGATCAGCCACCATATGTATAACTTTATTTTGTTGTCTCCCTGTTTTTGTATCAGAAAGTGTTTTGTTGTTTGGTTTGATATACATGCCCTAGACATTTACTCTTACTTGCATTTATTTTCAGACTTCTATTTTGTTTTTTATCCTTTCTGGGTTGTTTTCCTCTCTGAGGAGGCCCGGGTTAACACAAAAAATTGTTTCTGTTTTATGAGCATATGGACATACTTGCTTTATGGATATGAACTGATCTATGGGTTTTTTTCCTCTTATAGAGGAGGCCTGAACACCGTATCAGTGTTTTATCTTCAGGCATTTTAATTTATCTCAATCTGATTCCTAGATAAAAATGTATTCCCATTGGAAATTTTAGCATGTTAAAAGAGGCCATGTAATCACATTACCCAGGTGGCTTATGGGTGTGTAGATATAGATGTGGAGAAAGAAAAATAGATGGATGGATATATTTATAGAAAATAATATATATATATATATATATATATTCCAATTCTATATGTTATAAAAAATATGTGTGAGCATAAAGATGTTAACTATTTAGTTAAAAATCAAAATTTTAAAGTTGAAATTACTAAAAAGCTTGCTCTGGATCACAAATCACTATACCATAACAATGAGACAAAGAAAACCATAACCCACTTATAATAGAGGGATAAAGGGACTCGTGTCACCTACTCCAAACCTAAAGACATAACAATGAAAAAGAACATAAGGATGAAAAAACAATACACTTGTCATAATTGTCATAAACTTATATCTAGTTTAATATTTCTAGCTACATGGTACACAATAACACATGGTACAAAATAACACATTGATTAGTTTAGGTTATATTAAGGTTAACATGGCTAACTCAGAATGTATAAGTTCAGGTTGATTAGTTCAGGTTATATTAAGGTATATCAGAAGGTATAAGATCACAGATTTCATGGCTAACTCAGCCAAGAAATTTTGTTTCAACATTGTAGCAATAGAATTAAATATTTTTTAACGACGTCAATATTCAATATGGAAATAATACTCATACAATTGAAAAGAGCTACTCAATCTGACCTGTTTCACTGTACATGAATAAACATATATTAATATATTATTTTATGATGTATGTATTTCACAGAGAAATTTTGTAGTTCAATATTTTCAATGAACTTTCCACCCATCAAAGGTTCTCTTTATTTCCCAACACTTCTTAATAGGAGCAAATAATAATAGCAGGGTTCATATATGATTACCTGGCATGTCAAATTACCAAAATTGGGTTATGTTACATTGCAAGTAATTAACACAACTGGGAGCGGGGAAGAAAACGAAGCTAGTAATTATTGATTTTATTACAAGGTTGGCTAAGATCTAAAGATTGAAAGTACTTTTTAAATCATTTATATTTTAGAATTTCTACAACAATTAGAAAAAAATCTCCAGCAACGCTCCAATACCTAATAAATTAATCTAATTGTATAAAAATCGGTATAACTTTGCAATTTAAGTGGACTCTCTCACTCTGACAGTAGGGATGAGTTTAATAAAAACATGGGCTACACAATTCTTATACTGAAAAATCAAAATCAAATAAAACTCTTACATTCAAAATCAAAATTATTACAAAAACATTAGGGCACAAAACTCTACTACAAAAAATTGAGACAAAGAATATGTTAGGCTGCAAAAATCTGCATTTTGCTAATTTGATCTCATTCAAATTTGTGTATTGAAAAATAATCATCTATATACTGATAATTTGGTGTTTATTCAAATTTATATGTTACAAAAGAATCATATAATATAGAATATAGAAACCTGGTTGGATGAGAATGGCTTACTTGTAAAACTAGTCCAAAAAAAAATCACATTAAAGGAAACAGTTGATGGTATCATATTCGACTAGACACACATCAAAAAGTAAAATTGAAGACTGAATGCGAAACCTATAATATGAAGTTCGGCCAGATTGAATTAAGAAGTGTTAAATGTCGGGACCTTTGCTAACACAGAACACATTGCATTACAAATTCTTCCCTTGTGAAAAATAGAGGAGGAGTAGGAGGAGAAATACCTGGTAATTCACTCGCTTGAAGTCGCCGCAGATAATCACCAACAGCACAGACAGAAGCAGCCCCATATCAGCAGCAGCACAGACACAGAAAGACGCGGTAAACAAATAAACTTCACGGGCGATATATTTATAAGAACTAGTTCGGTCGAACTATTTTAAGAGTAAAAGTTCGGCTGAAATTTTGTTGCCGGTTTTCCCATCTCCGGAAAAAATTCTATTTGCCCACACCGTCAGTGTGTCGTCAATCTAAATAGAAGCACGAGTTCGGCCGAACTTTCTCAAAAAGTTCGGCCGAACTATCAAATAGTTTAGCCGAACTTTATAAAAGGTTCGACCGAACTATTTCCGAAAAACAAATTCCGCCCAAGATTCTCACAAAAGTGTAACCCAGCTTCACATATCCGCCCTCTAGTAGTTGGTTTGTTTTCAAGCTCTAATTTTTTCATCTTAGAGGCAAGTTCCTTGATCAAATTGGACATTTGATCAATCTTTTCTTCTGTTATAAGAGACTTAGAAGAAGAAGGATTTTCTTATTTCATCTTCCTTTTGTCTTTTGCTGCCTTTTCTTCCTCCATTTTCAACTTATTAGAAGCCATGAGATCGGACTGCACTCCAATTGCAGCCTCTTTCATATTCATCAATGTACATGCTTTCTCAGCCCTTAACCACAAAGAAAACTCAGAATCTAGATAATTTGCAAAAGTTATCATAGCTGTAGTCTCAGGAGGCTTAATTTCTTTCGGAATTTTCTGATAAATCTTATTAAACCTCTTGGTAAAATCAACCAATGACTCATCTGGTTTCTTCTTCGGAGTTCCAAATTCTATAAGGTAGTACACATAGTCTTTCCTATCACCCCATTGCTTTACACATATTTCCTCCAATTCATCAATTCATGTTATTCAGTTTGGAGGCAGACTTCTAAACCATTCATGAACTTCACCATCCAAGCTCTGAACAAAGATCTTGACCAGACATCTTCATGTTTGACATTCTGGTTGTCAGCATAACTATAGAAAGCCACTAAATGTTCCTCAGCAAAAACTCCTTCTCCTTCCCTGGTGTATTCTGGAAGATATTTCAAGTAACCCCCTTGAGGGAGTGGATGCAAAGGTTGAGGAAGAGCAAGTGGAGCATATCTTGCAACCACTATCTGTTGCATCCATGTAAGGGCAGGGTGGGCCATATTTTGCTGATGTATAATTTATGGATGACCGATTGATATAGTTGTTTGGGAAATAGGAATTACAATTTGTGGATTCTAAATCTGATTTAGGACGGTAGAAAATTGGAAATCTTGAGCTGATTCTTCAGGCTTGGGGACTGAAAATAGTGGATTCTAAAATATATGAATAGAGGATGTGTTGACTTCACCTTCTATAGAAGAATCAGATTCAAAAGTTTTCTATTGAGGGGATGAGGTTAATTCAACTTTATTTGATGAGGTAGGAAGTCAGATAAGTTGAATGTGAGGCCTTCAAGAACACTCTCTTCTAGTGGATGAGAAGAGGATGACCCAACAACTGGATTTCTATATAAAGGAAAATATTCTTGTTGAGGAGTGACGAAAGACTCGTATTCAGGATGAGTTTGGAGGAAATTTAAAATGGTCTTAAAATCTTCTTCAGTCAAAACATCCCTATCAAGAAAAGGTGCAATTGCCAATACTTTCTCTAACTTTCCTTCAGTTAGCACAAACTCTTATGTTTCCTTATTGATACTTAATAACTCTATTTTTTCCTCTTTGATTGAAATAGTGCATACTTCAGATTTACTAATTTCATATTTACCAATTGAGGAATGAGAAAAAATTTCAGTTGAGCTTAGATTAACAACATCTACTTTATCTTCTAGAGAAGAAGTTTTGATTTTAGATTTTTCAACAATATATTTTGAAACAGAAAATTCTTTTGATTCTAAAGTAGATGAGGGTACCTTTTGCTTTGGAATGTATTTTTTGTGTACCTTCTTCACTGGTTGAGATGTGGCCTTAGTTGATCTCTGTTTTCCTTTTGCATATTTAATGATCTTCTCTTGGTTTGCAACTGGAGTCACAGTAGGTGATCTCTGATTTCTCATTGTAGTTGGAGGTTTTGAAACCCCTTTTCCTCTCCATGGAGTCGCTAGGTGAACTAATTTGGAGTCTTCTTCAAGTCATCAATTCTTATTCACCATTAAGAATTGAAATTCAGCAAATCAAAACAAGATACATCAGGAGAATACTTCGTTTCAAGGACTTTGTCTCTCGGTAGACACACCAAAATATGTTGGCGCTGGAATCAGTACTTGGACTGCAGCAAGCGCCTGACCAGACACATCCTAAAATCTAAGGAAAATTAATTATTTGATTTATGAGATTGGTAGGTGGTTTAAAATATCATTCACTGAAAATAGATTTCAGTCAAATCCACAATTCTACCAATGAGAGTATTGGAGTCTGATGTGGTAGAAAGGAGTGCGTTTGTAGCCTATGAGGAGAATAAAATATAAAATGAGAGAAGAAACAATAGGTCTGCAAATCATAAATCTACTGCATTTAGTAGAAATTAACACAATTAGGAGTTTAACAATACTTCATCAAGAGAAAGCTATTTCTAGTCTTACAATATTCTCATTGAAATATTATGAAAGATAACTATCATGAGTGATGCTCTTTCCACTGTTATTATGTATATTTTACCAAGAAGGCTCACTTTGTAAGACTAACAAAAAATTTTAAAAACACATGAACATGTCAAGAGACTGATAAAAACTCATAATAGCATGAGGAATCACAAACTGCAACTGAAGATAATAAGATATGGAAACACAAGTGGAAATTGACAATACACACACCAGATGGTAATAATTCCTCAGAAGTTTCTGTCTATTTCATTCACTAAAAATATTACTGATCATATGAGTTAAGATTCTAAGAGCACGAACCCTTACTTCATAATTTCTTTTCACATATATACAAAAATATAAAACTTTCATCCCCACAAAAGGAGTAAATATATTCCTAAAAGTTATTACCATCTCGTGAAAGAGATGAGGCTTATCCAAAAAATTTAGTACAAAGTGCTATGACATAATAAAAATAAACAACATCAAGGCTATCAATTCGAAGTGGTTGTATGATGTGGCAGTCTATAGGAAGACTCCTCCTCTGTTCTGGTGCAACCAACTCTGTAAAAAGGGTAAACAATAGTGAAAGTGGCATGTGGTTGTTTCTTGAATGCTGCTTGGTGCCTCACGGACATGTGCTAATGCTGAGAGTAATGGTAGAAATCTGTTTCAGAGAAACTCTGCCACTGCTCCTTTCCTTTGTTTTTTTGTTTGTCGTGATAGGGATGCAGGTGGATTAAAACATATAGCAGCATTTCATTTTATTAGTAGGAGAGATTATTAGATGAGCGAGAGGAGAAAAACTCTTTATACATATATCGCAATCATATATCGGGGTCGGAATGTTTAAACATAAGACACAAGCGGGAGGGAATGTGATTTGTGATGGGGTTGATGAAATGGAAAGAAGGTGGGGCCCAGACAATACCGAAAATCATGAATCGTGAGTTTTGTTATGAGGAATGGGAGGTAAGTGTTAATATTCACGAAGTGCGATGTGCGATGAACAGAGGGTGACGTGGCATGATAGAGGGTGGGGTCCATTTAATACCGCAAATCGCAAATCAAGAGTTTTTTTATTGTGAGGAACGAGAGTTAAAGGTTAAGACTCACTAATTTCGATGTGCGATGAGACAAGAGTTGACGTGGCAGGGAAAGGTCTCACTTTAATATCGCAATCAAGGGTTTTGTAGGAGACGACAATTGTAACATGAATGAAAGTTAAAAATGGGATAGGATGATTGTGATGAAAGGGTAAGGGATCCACCATGATTAAGTGCGGTAAGTTATATAATATAATATATGATATTACAAAGGTTTGTTGTGGTGTGGGTAGAGCTGATTTTTAACTATAAAAAATGTATTTTAATAGTTAAAAAGGGGTTTCGAAAGAAATGAAACATTGAACTTTGGGTTTTTTGGGAAAATGAAAGGTAAAATAGGGGAAATTAAATGAATGAAGGTAGAAATGAAATTTTCTCACCATTATACTTTGACGACGACACTTTCATATTACAACCGAACTGAAAAGGCAGATTGATTCCTTAGAGAATGATGACCAGACTTCGAAAAATCTTTGAAAAATTACAATGCTAACCCCATATGTGAATGGAAACATCTCGACAAGTAGAAACCATCAAAAATATCCTTGACTCAGAATATAGTAATTTGGTAGGTCAAAATTCCCATGCAATGTCGGGGTAGCCCCTGGTGTTGCTTGGGTTGACATCAATGACAACCACTAATCAGCACAACGAATCCCCTAACTCTAATGCTACTCTAGATTACACACTTCTGGTTTTCTCATGGGAAATTTGGCTAGCATAACAGTGTGTTCTATTTTTGTTCTTCTCATGGTGGAAATTTATAGGCAAATTCAAATAATTATTCCCTCTCTTGGTACATTGGTGGATGGTGACCCAAGAGATAGGGTTGATTCCTTTGTGTTCTCACTTGAGGTCCAAGGTGGCTCTAGGTGGTTGTCCTTGGGAGGCCTCAAGTGGAGGATAATTTCCTGAAGTGTGTCAAGTGGTCCCATATGGTGACTTCCGCCACTCCTAGGACTGTGCGTCTTTTTGAGGGAAAGTCGCACAAAAGCACACCTATGGAAGAAAACTATGCGCAAAGGCACATTTTTCCTGAGTATTTGGTGCACAATTTGATTTTTTCCTCTTGACCATAGAGATTTTTAAAAATTTTAGATCCTCTAATGTTCCTCAGCCCTGTAAATCCTTGTGCTTGACATTTGATAATGTTGTTTTTTCTTGTCCGATTTTCTAGTGATAACAAAAGCCATCACTCAAGAACATCTTTGAAGAATATTGGAAGCATCATCAACATTCTTGGAGCACTATTATAACAACATTATCTCTTTTGAAAAGTAATTAATTTACTATAGTCCATGTATCAAACTTCTAATAAAATGGAATCTTTTTTTAAGGAAGGTAACAAACTTTATGGAGCCTCTAAATTCAAAGCTTGGAAGAAGATAATAGATTTGGTTCTCATAGAAAATGAATTCATGGATCAAGTTCTAGGAAAACTTCTAGAACTAAACAAGGAAAAGACTCAAAGAGTGGCCAAATACAATAAGGGATTAGTTAGGGCTCAAAGGATCCTCTTTGACTCTATAAAAGACTATCTTATATCCTTTTTCTCAGATCTATCCACATCTAAATAAGTCTATGAAAAATTGGTCAAACTATATTTTGTCAATACTACTCGTCAGAAAATTTCACTAAGGAATCAAATTTATGGAACAAGGATATCAAAAGATGAATATGTGGCATCATACCTTATGAAAGTATCAAAGTTAAAGGATCAAATTCAAGGGCTTCTAGAATTCATAACTGATTCCGAACTGACCACTTTCGTACTCAATGATCTACCTCTAGATTGGAGTGGTTTTGTAAGTGGCATCTATGTTAGAAAAAAAAGTCCAACATTTGAATAACTTTGGGAATAACATGCTCTAGAAGAATCAAGATTAAAAGCCAAGAATGACACCAAACCAAATAATGAAAAGATTCAAGCTTTTTCTACTATATCAAGGAATAAGTTTGGAAGATTTGGAAGATTTGAACCTTGTTGAAGATACAATAACAACAACAACAACTATTATTCAAATATAAACTAAAGATTGAAGACGAAAAGGACCTCTATTGTTGAAGGATTTACTATCACCAAGTTTGCAAGAAGTTTTTTTTACTTTTATTAGAAGATGAAAGTTAGAGTAGAAGTTGCAATTACATTTTTGTAAACGAGTCTTGGGTTTCGAAAAATATAATGTCATGGAAATTAGTTTTGAAGAAGCATATATCCTTGAAATAAATAGAGTCTACATGGATTCCTAGAAGGGAAACTCACATTGCATATCTTCACTAAGAATTGAAAGCAGTCAACACATCATCCAGTTAGCTAGAATATAAAATTTCGGGTCATCAAAATTTGTTTACACATCATTCCACAGTCACAAGTACTCTACAGTCACTAAAGTAGTCAATTTCATCATGAAGATTTAGAAGCAGTAATTTAACAAGAAAGGACTACAAGAATTTAGCATAATAGGTAATTATGTAACATTATATAAGTATTTACAACATGATATTTTATTTCAAGCATCAATCTAGCGAAACTACCAGAGTTTAAAATTTTAATGGAAGAATCAAAGGATCACAACATAAGTTTTTTCTACAAGAAGAGTATCTTATCAATATGAAATGAAGAAAAATCTAGTAGTGGTTTGGAAGCATAAATGAGGAGGAATATCATCATTTCATGGACATCATCTTCAAGGAAGATTAAATGAAGCAGTTTTGGTCAAAGAAATCAAAGGTAGGAAGAAGCATATTTATCTTAATTTTTCATAAAAATCTTGCAATTGAATAAGAGGACTCGTATCTTCATGAGTTAAAGGAATAACTTGATGTAGAAATATACTTGGGAAACAAGGCTAATAGAAAATTCATATTATGTCCTAGTCAAATAGTTGGAAAGAAATTCAAAACATTTAAGATCCTCCTAGATGGACATTTATCCAACAACAGAACAAATCATTCGTAGATCTTTTGTTGACACTACTATTGGTCATTCAATATTATTTCTTGAAGAATGTGGAGTTAGATAATGAGAAGGACGTAATGATGACTTTAGAAGAAGCTAGAACCATAAATTGACTTAAAGAATCTTACAACTTGAAATTTGGAGCAACATCGATTGTTTTGGTAACTCTGATAATAAGGAATGACATCTATAATGTTTAGGACACAACATGGCTTTCGATAAGGACATATAGCTTATATGTGTACACTATACATGTAGAAAAGGTAGAAAGATGTCATGAGATAATTTTTTGATCATTTTAAGATATGCTGTATTCGATATTGATAAAGAATGAGTTTACCCACCTCTTGAGGCCCCGAAAATCAGTGCAACAACATCAGGGAAAACCACTCGGTCGGGGACTTAAAAACCGTCCATTTTCCGTTTGGAAAGGTGGCTCTGACTAGATTTGTGGGACCAATTTCCCAGTGCAATATAATTGGGTGAATGGATGGATTTATAACTATTTGTAACTTGGTAGGTGGAAGTAATACCAAGCTTGAAGTAAATAATATATCTATCTATTATGTATCCCAGGATGAAATCTATTCTCTGTGTGATCTATAAAGATGATATTTCATTTAATGAAAATAAATATCATACAAACACCTAGAGATATGAAAACGATTTGAAATAATTGATTTAGTTAAATAGTTAATTAAATAATTGGATAAGGCTTATATCCAAACTATTAAAAAGATACCAATCTAACATTTTCAAAAGTGAGTTAATGCTTGATTGTTTTCAAATAGATACATGAAACAAAACATCATAAAAAATGAACACTTCTCATTTGGAACAAAAATATAACATATAGGATAAAAGTACCATGTATATGCTCACTCTGCACATTTGAGAAAAAGTACTTGGTTCAGCCCTTTCTATTAAGAAAACTTCAAGATTACAAAAGTGTGACTTCTATAAAGTCTTCCTTTCAAAATTTCAGGACCTATTCTTAAAATATATGAAGGGGTTTATATAATAAAATAAAAAGCCTTAAAATATTTATTACAATAAAAACTGATGAGGTTTAAAACAACTCTCCTTAAACTAAGTGAAAATTAAACAAAAACAAAATTTAAAGGGGTGACTTTCTTGATGGTTGTCTTGCTGCCTCATCAGCCATTCGATCCTTTAGCTTAAGGATGTTAAGCATAGGCTTAACCTTGGGAGGTTGGCCTAGCCTGATGCGCAGTTATACAGTGAAAACAACATCAGAAAGTGGAGGCAACATGTAGGAGGATGTATCTGTAAGACAACACAACATAAGCCATTGGATATGTGGCTTTACCAAGTATCTCCAATACTTATCCCAATATAGTTTTTCCAACTTTCTGATGTGTTCCTCTTTGACTTTCGAAACTTCTTTTCATTGTCTTATTAAGCCTTTCACAATAGGAAGAAAACTGGGAGGACATTTATCAATAATATTTGCAGCGATTAGATTTGGACTGACTATTTCCATAATGTTAGTAGCCACATATTTTTCTCTGCAAATGACTCTTTCAACATGTTTCAATTATATGTCCCAGTTAGTAAACAATATATCCTTTTTAGAGTCTTCAATTCTGGGCAGGTTGGCCTTTTGATCATCAGCAGTATCCTGCTAGGTGACATATTGTGAAACCTTATCATCAATATCATCGAACCTAATCCTCTGGTTTGGTATTCGATTCATCAGTGAATCACTTTGTTCACACTATTCAAGTATTTTTGACCACTTTTGACAAAAAATAACTTGTTGTTGTGCCAATAGGGTATTTATTTCCAAGGCCTCTTTTCTAAATTCATCTATCTTTGGATCATCTTTCAATTGCTCTACATAAAACTGAAATTGATGAATTTGAGTGTCCTTTGAATTGATTTCATTTTCGTGTTGAATATTCAACTAGTCCATGCTCTCTTGGAGCTGCGTTACCTATACCTGTAGCTATTGGTTGACGTTTTGCTTCTCTTCATCTAGCTCATGTCATAATTGGATGATTATTTCATCCTTTTATTTCATCAATTGTTGAACTTTAGAAGCTTTATCTATAGTTGCAGATGCATAAGCTCCTGCGAAGTGGGTTAGATGAGTTAGATCCTATGAAGGAACTACCTGTGAATCTTTCCATATAACTTCCATTGAGACATCTCCTAGGACAAGGACTTCATATTGCCCTGTTATCCTTCTTTTTTTTTGTCTACTCATAACTTCTTTATGTTTAGGACTGTATAAAATATCAAGAGGAGGGATTTCCTCAATCTTGATTACAATTTTTGTAGTGGGGAAGGCCGAGATGAATTCTACTTGCTTTGTGCTTACTAATTTGTCAGAGGGCCCAATAGTCCAACGAGTCCTGACTTTTAGTTTGAGGCGTTTGCACAATATGTTGATGACCAGTAATTATAAATTATTGGTCTCCCTGGAGTTTTTAGTTAAAATCCTTCCAAACTTCATTCAAATTACTTGGGAAATCTATTTCCATGGTTTGCACTTCAGAATATTTACCTTGCTCAGTTTTACTAAGGACTTCAGTATCCTTAGGTACTGATTCTTTTTCCTTTTCCTTCTATGCTAAGGGTTGGGAGACTTCCAACATTTTCAATGAAATTCCTTCTAATATCTTATTCTTGTACTGTTTAAACTTTGGAAATTGTTGTGGATGGAGGCATAGGGCTGCCAACTTCTGAACTGAAGAGTAATTATTGACTGACTCAAATAAGTTGTCGAAATCATCATCTTCATGTAAAAAAGGTATGCTTTTAACTTGGGTTTTAAAATCATTAGCAACTTTGTTTGGGTCATATTGTTTCAAACATTCAATTTGGCTGATCTCTACAACTGCATGCTTGTAATTTTCGAGACCATAAACACCATAATTAATTGGAAAGGAGGGTCATGATTCTTTCTTAGCTTCCTTAAGAAACCTCATTAATCCGTTGCCAAAAATTTGATAAGTTATTTATGTTGCGATAAGCTTATCAGGAACATATAGCGGTAAAAAATGTGGCTGAGCAAGGCTCCCAAACATTCTGACATAGGTAAAAAAATCTTCTCCAAACCATTTTCCAATGGAGGAGAAATCAGCTTTGGTTTCTTTTGAGAATATGCGGGCTTTCTCGTTGAAGATGGCTTGAAATAAAGGGAGAATTACTCCATGGCATATTTTATAAAAATGGTTTTCAAATTTTGACTCCCATAACATGCTATGATAGACATGAATAGGGAGAGGGTCATGGGTAGTCCATTTCCAACCCATGGCTGAAAAATCTAAAGTGAAACACACATCGTCCATGATATAAGAACTCATATAAAACGGGTGCGGGGGGGGGGGGGGATTTTGGAGGAAATAGAACGATTTTTCCTATATTCCAAAATTTGAGTAGAAATATTATTGGACAGAATGTTTCCCCAATCCATAATATAAGATTCTACGACTGCTTCCATTAGGGAAACCTATTATACTAAAAATTTGGTAGTGTCAGGATGACCAAAGCGCCTAGACATCATTGCAGCAACATAATATTAGGGACTAGCAAGGGAGTCATTAGAATACATACCCTTGTCATCATTCTTGTGTTTATTTGGTTTGCTTCTCCATTTCTTGATTGGATTTGACTTCAACTCGTTCTCACTTGGGAATTGCGCCATAAGTTCCTTGTCATATACCTTTTTTGGGTCTGGGATGTGGTACATCGGCTTCAAGTCTTCAGATTTAAAGGAACCTATCATCGTTCCTCTGTTGGTTAAGAAATTCATGTCCCCAATGTTGAGGTTATCAATTATCCATCTTACCATATCAGAGCATGGTAAGATTTTAGGTAGCGCAATACTTTGATGCAGGAAATAATTGGCCACTTCTTATATAGTAGCTTCTGAGGAATCATAAGCTTCAACAATCACTTTACTTTGAACCCTATGGAGTTTCTCATCCTCAAACAACTTGTACATGGATTCCCAAGAGGAAGATCCACTTTGCGGTTTGCATGTTGTGTCTGTAAATAGAGGAAGCTTCTCTATTCTCTCTCTTGCCGCAGGTGCAGGATTCACAGGGGCCATCGGTTTCTTAGCTTGCTTAAGAGCTTTCGACATCTCCAAAGAGCTTTGATTATTTGGGCTCGCCTATAAATAATGAGAAATGATAAATAGAAAGAGGAAACTTTGAATTTACAAATTCACAAGTACCATAGTAATGGAAAAAATTAAACGAATGAAACTTGGCATGCTGCTAATAAGAATTCAATGCTTCTTGCAGTCAAATCATTTCTGAGGCATGGGATATAAAATAGTTAAGTTATGGCATTAATGGTCGATATGGGTTGATGTGCCTATGTAATCATTCTAGAATTAAAACAAGATTTTTCGCATGGCAGTATTTCTCATGTGTGAATCTTTATAAAATGCCAATTGGCTAGGTTTTTTCTGATTGTTATATCGCAATCGCAATATCGGCGAAAATGGATGAAGGGCAAGAATGGATGCGTTATGAAAGTGCGATGTGATAGAGTATATCACATCGACGAATATGATTGATAGGAAATAATGGTTATGTTTGTGAAAATGCGATGCGATAGAGTATATCGCATTGGGAAAATGTGGAGGGTGACATTAATACCGTCGAGGTAGAGTTGTAAAATGCGATTTGCGATAACCTACGTGGTGGAAGTGGGTCCCGTAAGCTTTTCCTTATAGATTTTTTTTTGGAAAAATATCCTTTTCCCTTTATAAAAGCACTTTGTTATATATCGCATCGCAATATGTTTTGAGTGGCTTTTAGGGACCATATGTGTTACATTACGGTATTGTGATTGCAATATTGCAATCTTTCTCCGCTTGAGTGATTTTAAGGTCAAAATTCAAGTTTTTCCCCCTTTGATTCCTATTTCTATCTATATGAATCACTCTAAGGGTCTTATTTATTTTACTCTAAAAAATTAAAAAGGGTCCCCATTATTTTCTAAGGTATCTAAGCTAAAATAATGGGGGTTAATGAATAGCACAACAATTGGCGATTCACTGGAAGAACTAGTTATCTTTGAAAAAAAAATTCTTAGTATCTTTAAATAAGTAAAAATAATTTAAGGAAACAAAAATTGTTTTTGAAATGTTTAAATGAATAAAATTACTTTGAATATAAAAAACTCATCTTTACTTTTATTCTTTCAAAAAACTTTCATAAATAAATATCTTTATTCCTTTATATCAATTTTTAAATAGTTTAAAAGATAAATTTAGTGTCTCTTTGTTACTTAGCCTTTTGATTTACTCCTTTTGTCATAGGTATAGCCACTGCTGTCAGCAGGCATTCATAGCCTTGACAAGGTTACCTTTTAACCATCAACGATTCAATATCCCATCCATCTATTATTAAAATTATTTTAGATAAATCCTTAATAATATAACTTTTTTTTCTTGTTCTTAAAGATTCATTGTCCTGGCTTGATAACCAGAAAGTTACAATGTCGTTCACTGGTTATAATTGAACTGAACAAGTTGGCTCGTGATGAGACCCCTTGTCTTATGATTTTAATAATCATGAGCCATTACCCTGGTATGATATGCAATAGTGGTAATGTAAGTTTATTATTTACCTATGATCATGTTAAGAAGGCTCGTGATGATACCTCTTATCCTTTTAAGTTTTTTATATTTTTGAATTACACTCTAAAAAATAATTTTCAATGGATGGGGAGAATCATTGACTCCTTAAGTGTTTTGGATGAAAATTTAGAGTTAAATATGCTTAGTAACAACAAGTCTTTACTTTGTAAGGATGAACATTTTCTGATTGATAATAAAGTAAAAAGACTTTACAAACTTTAGGTTTATAAAATTTACAATTCTGATGGAAAAATATTTCAGAGTTGTATAGTATTTGTTCAATTTTCAAGTTTTGTAGTTATTTCCTCAAGAATTTCTATTATTCAAAAATAAAAATATCATAAAACAATTCAGAGGTGTTGCAAAAAACCAAAAGTATGTAATAAAACATTATTTTCCTAAAAATGTAAAAGTGTAGTATAGTACATTTAGAAGAAAATTTTCTTCTAAGAAAATATTTTTTTCAAAATTAGCCCATTGAAAGGGATAAAATATTTTCTCCCTTGAAGATCTTGTAACATGAAGGTTGATGGGCCAATTTGTTCTATGATTTGAAATGGTCCAAGACACATTCTTTGGAATTTGGTATGCTTACCTTTTTCCTCATGTGCCTTGTCCCACTTAAGTACGAGGTCTCCAACTTGGAATTTTTTGGGGGAAACAAAATTTGCATCAAAATAATTTTTCACTATCTACTGGTGTCGAGCATGAGTTAATTTGGATTTTTCTCTTTCCTCTTCCATTTTAAGGATATGAGACATTCTTAACTGTAAGGAAGAAGAAGGTACTTCATCAATAAATTAAACTAGGGCTAATGAAGGGAGAGTTAAATTTTATGGAATTACAACTTCTTTCCCATAAACTAGATTGAATGGAGAAGTTCCTATAGAGGCCTTCTGAGTGATGCTATCTGTCCATAGCACAAATGTTAAATACTTGTGCCAATTTTTCTAGCTATGATTAATAGTCCTTTTTATGATTCTTATGAGATTTTTATTTGTTCATTTTTGTAAACCATTCCCTTAGGGATAGTAGTTAGCAGAGTATTTAAGCTTAAAACCTCTTTTGAGAGCAAATTCAATCATACTATTTCCCAAAAAATAATATGCATTATCAAACATAAGTGCATTGGGTAAGCCAAACCTGGTAATAATAAATTGATTGATAAATTCCATAAGGGCTTCATAGTTAGCTACCTTTAGTGGAACACCTTCCACCCACTTAGTAAAATAATTTGTTGGAGTGAGAATGTATTTATGTTGTTTGGATGAGTTAGGAACAATCTCACCTATGATTTCCAATCCTCATTGCTCAAAAGGTTTCTCAATGTTGACTGGCTGCAAGGGTAAGGATGGTTTTCTTTGTCTTCCAATAGCAGTTTGGCATGTTTTACATTTTCTCACATATGCATGAGCATCTTTAAACAACGTGGGCCAATAATATCCTGCATGAAGGATCTTATGTGTGGTGGTATCTCCTCCTAAATGTCCACCTACAAGTCCATCATGGAGTTCCTGCAAAACCCTCTATGCTTCAAATTTCTCAAGGCATCTTAGTAGTACATAGTCATAATTCTTTCTAAATAAAACATTGTCTATGACCTGATATTTACTATATTTCAATATTAAATCTCTTTTTATTTTGTAATTATTTTTTGTAGGAGCATATCCATTTTTTAAATAAAATATAAGATCAGTACACTATGATTCATAGTCGTGAAGGCTTACCTCAACAACATGTACATTGTTACCTGACTCTTCATCATCTGATATGTTGGATTCTCCAGATAGTAATATGTAGAGACTTTCCCTCTAATGATTTTGGTTGGTCTTATTTCAATGCCATATTCCTGCAGATAAATTACCCAATTTTATCTCTTTTCTCCCAGTTCCTTTTGAATAAGTAGTTTCCTTACTGCCGAAAATGGAATTATTACCTTGATGTGTGTTTTTAGGAGAAAAGATCTAAAGTGCTTTAAATATTTGTAAAAAACAAATGCTTGTTTTTCCACTTCTGAATAATTTAGTTCAACACCTTGAAGATTTTAAATAAAGAAAGAAATGGGTGCTTCAACATTTTGATCATTGATTTGTGTTAACACAACAACATAATATGTTTCAGATGCAAAAGTGTATAAAATGAAATGATTAGAAAAATATGGGGTAGTCAGAGAAGGAGAATTTACAATGGCTTTCTTGATTAGATAAAAATATTCTCTTTCATTATGTCCCCATTTCAAGAGTGCATTTTTCTTAATCATTACTTGCAATGGTAAAAAAAATTGGGAAAAAAATGGAACAAATCTCTTGACAAAATTTATGTGTCCTAAAAAGGACTGCATGGATTTCTTGTTATGGGGATGAGAGAGTTCAAAAATTGCCTTTATTATTTTAGGATCTATGCAAATACCTTCTTTTGAGAAAATAAATCCTAAAAGTTTACCTTCATTTAGAGTGAAATAAGACTTTTTGGGATTTAATGAAATTCCATATTTAAAATAGCGTTCAAGGATTTTCTTAAGATCATGATAGTCATCGCTTCTTTTCTTGGGGTAAATGGTTATATCATCTAGATATAAAACCAAGGTTTACTTATCAGTCCTCTAAAAGAAATGTACATTTCTCTTCTAAAAGTTGCTTCTGCACTGATTAGAATGAAGGGAATTTTCTAGTAGGCATAAGTGCCCCATTGAGTTCTAAATGTAGTTTTTAACCTATCTTAAGGATGAACCAAAACCTGATTATAACCTGAAAATCCATCAATAAAAGACATTAATTCAAATCCTATAACTGATTGCAAAATTTGTTCCATTGGTGGTAATGGGAAATTTTCTTTTAAGTAAGCTTTGTTTAAGTTCCTAAAATCTACACAAATATGAATGTCACCATTCTTTTTCCTAACAGTGACTAAGTTTGAGACCCACTTTGAATGCATAACTGGGAAAATAATATTTTCTTTAAGGAGTTTGTTCAATTTACTTTTGATTTTACTTTCAAGATCAGGGTGAATTTTCCTTAACTTTTGTTGTATAGGCTTTTCAATGGATGTCATTGGGATAATATGTTGGATGATGGAGGTATCATACGTTTTGATATCTTCTTATTTCCATGTGAAGACATTCTTGTATTTCTTCAATAAGTGAATAAAGGCTAATATTTCATCAGATGAAAGATCAAGTCCTAATTTAATGTTTTGAGGGTTGAGATCTGTGCCAAGGTTTACTAGTTCAAACCTCAAAGTTTAACTTTTAAGCTTAGGATTAGTAACCTTTTTGAATCTAACTTTGAGATCGTAGAGATATTCAATCTTAACCACAGACTTAGGTATGGCATTTTCTTCAGGTTTCTGTTTCTCTTTCCTTTCATGTTCATCTTCATTAATTAATTGATCATCATATGACCCTTCTGATGTAAGAAAAGTTATAACATCTTCATCATCATTGAATACTCTCCAATTGGTGATATTTTCAGGAATAAATGGGCAAAAAATAAACTCTATAGAAAATCTATCTGGAACATAATCTTCTGAAGGAATAAGTCTGGATGCTACATTAGCTAGAAGGTTTGCACTTGCATTCTGAATTCTTGGGACATACGAGATATTGAATGCTAAAAATGTGAGGTAAGAGATTGTACTAATGAGTGGTAATGTTTAAGATGACCAAAAATACAATATATGGTATTTATTACCTATTTGACAATTATTTCAGAATAACCATATACCCAGATATATTTGACACCAAGGTCAATTTCTTTGTACAAGCTTGGACCAATGCCTTATATTCTACAGTATTATTTGTGCATTCAAATTCAAGCCTACATGCCAACATTATCTTTTCACCTTCTAGATTGATTATTATACAACCAGCTCTTGCACCTTCACTAGATTGTGATTCATCAAAGTATAATGTCCAGAAAAAAGTATTAATACAAGTTTTATCTATGATATTTATACACTTGGAAGAGTGTGACTGAGAAAATTTTTCAGCTTGAGAATTAACTAAGTTGGTGAGAAATGGAGATTTTTGAGCATTAAAATTTCCAAAAAAATATTCTAAAGAGTAATTGCTGAGAATGTTATTAGTAAAATCCATTGGTTCATTCTCATATTTGAATTCAATCATTGAGTTTTTCATGTGTTTTTCAAGGAAGAGAGGATATGTACCATTCTATTTTTGCATCTACTCCAGGCTTAGATGTGATTGGGATTTTATTGAGTAGCTTATTAAATCTAGAGTTGAAATCTTTTATCTTTTCTCCTGTATTTTCTTTAAGATTGGAAATATCATTGATAAGAGTAGCAGTAGTACGATCATCACCAAATTTAGTAAGGAATTGTTCTTCAAAAATATCCCAGCTAGTAATAGTTCCTGATGGTAGTGAGAAATACCATGATCCAGCTGATCCTTGAAAAGTATAAGTAAATAATCTAACTACACAATATTCTTCAATGACATCATTAAGATTCATGGAAAGCATAAAATTATGGATATGTTCTTCTGCAGGTAGACCATCATCTGGGTTATACTTAGGCAACCATCTTTCAAGATGCTTAGGTAAAGGTTTTGCCAAGGTCTAGCTTCCATTATGTGAAGTGGAGAATTAGTTTTCCCTGAAGAAGTATTTGGAGTGGAAGAAGTAGTTCTAGTAGTGGTTGTTGGTATAGAAGAAACAACTATAGAACTAATACTGCTTGAGGCGGTAGTTGTAGACTGGGAGGAAGAATAAATGTGAATTGATGAAGAAATTTTTTGAGAAGATGTAAGATAAGGAGGAATAAATGATGGTGTTTGAGGGGTAGGAGAGGATTGAATCTCACTAGTAGATGATTGCATTTCGGATATGGGAGATTTCCCATGGTGAGAATGGAGAGGAAATGAAAAATGGATTATTCTGATTTTATCACTCTTAGAGCGGGTTAATACACAAGTGCCCTCAAATATTGAAGTAACACTTCCTTCTGAGGCTTCAGAAAGTAAAGGTTTCTCCATGGAAATTGAAATTTATTCCAATTTATTTATTAAGGTCTCTACTTTAGGTGATTCTAGAGTATAATCTAAAGAGATTTCCTTATGAATAGAACTAGGATACTTGGGGGGAGATTGAGCAACTTATGATCTAAGAATAGGAGATTTTGAACTAGGACTAGAAGTTGCAGGAGACTTGGAGGGAGAACGACTCTTCTGATGGTCTTTGATTTTTGGATTAAGCTTTGGTGCCATTCATAGTTAGACGATGCTCCTTCCAACACCAAAATTTTGAGGCCTAGAAAATAGGTGCAACAACATCGGAGAAAACCACCCGGCCAGGGACTTAAAAACCGTCCCTTTTCCGTTTGGAATGGTGGCTATGACTAGATTCGTGGGAACAATTTACCAGTGTAATATAATTGGGTGAATGGATGGATTTATAACTGTGTGTAACATGGTATATGGAAGTAATATCAAGATTGAAGTAAATAATATATCTATCTATTATGTATCCCGGGATGAAATCTATTCTATGTGTGATATATAAATATGATCTTTCAGTGAATGCAAATAAATATCATACAAACACTTAGAGATATGAAAACAATTTGAAATAATTGATTTAATTAAATAGTTAATTAAATCAATTGTATAAGGCTTATATCACAAATATTAAATTCTTGTATTGAATATGTACCAAAAGATAACAATCTAACATGTTCAAAAGTGAGTTAATGCCTAATTGTTTTCAAATAGATACATGAAATAAAAAATCATAAAAATTGGCCATTTCTCATTTGGAACAAAACTATAACATATAGGATAAAATTACCATGTATATGCTCACTCTTCTCATTTGATAAAATGTAATTGTTCCAACCCTTTCTATTAATAAAACTTCAAGAGTGCAAAAGTGTGACTTTTGTAAAGTCTTTCTTTCAAAATTTCAGGATCTCTTCTCAAAAGATATGAAGGAATTTATATAATAAAATAAAAACTCTTAAAATAGTTATTACAATAAAAACTGAGGAGGTTTTAAAAAAATCTCCTTAAAGCCTCTAATGAAAATCAAACAAAGGATGAAATCTATCAAAGACAACCCTGATCCCCTCCAACAAAAGGGCATGTGCCAAATACATTTCTTGTGTTGGAAATGTTATATTGGAGAAACATGAAGATCTTTCAAAATCAGGCTTAAAGAGCATGGTGCTGACATCAGAATTGGGAGAACTCGAACTTCGGCTCTGGCAGATCACTCTAATAAGACACGTCACCACATCTTCCTGGAAGATGCTAGGGTGATTGCCAATCAAAATCATTATTTCAAAAGAAAAATGCATGAGGTGCTAGAAATCATCAAACACCCCGAAAACCTCAACAAGGATGGTGGTTTGGAAGTTAGCAGAAATTGGGTCCCCTTATTTCCCCGCTCCTAAAAAGTTCCTTTCCCTCACTGTCGCCACCCTACCACCTCCCCTTTCACTAGGTCATTCTTGGAATCCTTTGCTACACTCTCTTCCCCTTCCCCTCTTATACCCTTTACTTCCTCTTCATACCTCTTCTCCCCACCTGTCTCCTCTTCCCATTTATTAATAACCTTTCTGGAGACCCCATGTCAACTCTCCTTCTCATCTTTTCGCTCCTTCCCATCCCTTTACAAAACCCCTCCTTTGGCCCCTTAATACTATACTTCAATAATTCCCCTAAAATTAACCCTCATTAAAAACTTTAATATTTATCTAATGTCATAATAAGAATAAATAATTTGAGTCACTAATATTAATATTAATTAACATATATTATTAGTAATAGTTAAGAGTTAACTATTCCTAATTAATATTGATATTAATAATAATAATAACATTTTAATATTAGCCCATTCATTAAAAACTATAATATTTATCTAATATTCACAATAAGAATAAATAGTAGTTAGCTCTAATATTAACGTTAATTAACAAATATTATTAATAATAGTTAACTATTCCTAACTATTATTATAGTTAATATTAACATTTTAATATATATATATATATATATTATTTTAATATTAACCCACTCTTTAAAACCTATAATATTTATCTATTAATAAATAGATTATGTGACACTAATATTAATATTAATTAACGAATATTATTAGTAATAGTTATACTATTCCTAATTAATATTATAATTAATAAATAATAAGTAATAAATTATAATAATAACATTTCAATATTAATCATAATTTAGAGACATCATACATTAGGTTTTTAAGTCCATCATTAGTTCACATAATGATCATTATTTAGAGCATGATCTTATATTAATCATAATACATATATAAAATCCCCCCTAAAAAAAAATTAATATTTACTTTCTAAATTAATAAGTCTAATAATTTCCCTAGATGCGGGTGCTTAAAGGTGATCATACGGTACTGGGCCTGTGGGTCGGCGCGTGGCAAGGCCACATGGCCACCCACAAGCCAAACCAACGACCATTAACTTCATTTAAGAGCTCGGGCCATCACCCCAAGCTGCATTTACTCCACTACAAACATCGAGGCTGCTCCTTCCGCCTCAAAATGACATTCCTCTCTCATTCGCCTAGCTATGTTCTTTGGCCTTCTAGTTATGTTCTTCAGCCTCCTGGTTCTAGGCCCCTCTAGTCTTCCCCCCTACGAAGCTGCTGCTCCCCTGAAGTCGCGGAGCCGAGCTCCCGCACGCCCACAGGGAGACGCTGTAATCTTCGGCGCTGCATTGAATTTCTTCCGGGCCACCAATTCTCGCAGAGCATCCTCTGCCAATTGCACCTCTCTGCTGCCTCTGGCCTCACCACCACCTCTAAGCTTCAGTCGCCTTCAGCCTGCCCTACTCCTACCACTACCCAGAGCACCTTCCACCCCTACTGCGCCACTATGCCTCTACTCAGGAATTGCATGCGATGCAGGCATGGCAGCAGCAAAGGCCGCGATACCCTTATGTCGCCCTCCACTCAGTCCAGTTCCTCGTCTTCTTCCTTGGAGCATTCTTGGGGAAGGTACCCTGAAACACACAGCGGACGCGGTCACCTGGTTGGTCTGTCTCACTCCTCCGCTTGGCCCTCTGCCTCTGAGCCTTCTCCGCAGCCTCCGCCTCGCTTGGTCCCCTCCGTCATTTCACATACCCCCAACACTTCCCAATTCCACTTTCATTGCACCTCTGACCGCCCCCATGTTGTAGCCACCATTTCAGTTTCCTTCCGGGAGGAACCCGTTGAGGCTCCCAGCCATGATCCGCCCATTCTGCAAATGCGCCCTTGCAGTGACCTCGGCCCTTCTGCGGATGCAGAGAAGCAACAGGCTCCTGGAAAGCATAATTCATGCTCGGACAGCAGCAGCAGCTCAAGAAACAATAGAGACAACAAGGAGCAGAGCAAGCAGGCCATGGGTAAAGGTGGTGAAGCCACAGAGCCACGACATGTAGCACTGGCCACCCAAGAAGCCGATGACGATGAATACAGATGTCTCATTGTTGAAGAAACACCTCCTGCAACCCCATGACACCTAGACTATCAGGTTTTCTCCAGTTTATGAATCTTAGCATCATAATTTTGCTATATGTTACTCTCTATTTTTGGCACAATCATTTTTGTCTGTATAACGTTGGTTTCCTCACTCGAGGCAGCAACTCAAACTCTCTTTCGGCTGGTTTCCCCTGCGTGGGCAACTCCTTTTTGCTATTTTGTTGCAAACTATGCCATTGATATAGGCTTGAACTGTAGAGGCCACAACCTCCATGTATTTTATGTTTAAATAATAGAATTTAATCTTACTTAGAAAAAAAAATAATTCTAATAATTTAAATTAAAATAATTAGAATCAATTAAATGATCCTTAATGAACCTTAACATTAATTAATCTAAACATAATTTAATGGAATTTAAATAATAATAATAATAATAATAAATTTACTTTCATTAACTTTATTAATATTTTTATATTTTATTTCTTGACAATTGCTGGTTGGCTCATGCTCTCTCCTCATCCCTCCATTCGCTTCTTATATTTATTTCATCTAACCTCCTCTCTTCTTGGGAGGATTTGCCCTGATGATGGGTCTTGATCTAGACCCGAAACATACACACAAAAATGTACACTGTGGAGATTCTAAATTCAACAACTCAAATATTCTTAAACTAAATCTCCTTAAACTAAGTGAAAATTAAATAGAAACAAAATTTAAAGGGGTGAATTTCTTTATGGTTGTCCTGTTGTCTCACTAGCCATTCGTTCCTTCAGTTGAAGGATATTAAGCATAGAATTAACCTCGGGAGGTTGGCCTGGCCTGATGCACAACTGTACAGTGAAAAAAACATCAGAAAGTGGAAGGAACATGTAGGAGGATGTATTTGTAAGACAACACAACATAAGACATTGGCTATGTGGATTTACCAAGTATCTCCAATACTTATGCTAATCTAGTTTTTCCAACTTTATGATATTTTCCTCTTTGAACTTTGAAACTTCTTGCCATTGTCTTATCAAGTCTTTCACAATAGGAAGCGAACCACGGGGACATTTATCAGGTGACATATTGTGAAACCTTATCGAACCTAATCCTCTGGTCTGATATTTGATTCATCAGTGAATCTCTTTTTTCACGCAATTCAAGAATGTTTGACAACTTTTGACAAAAAATAACTTGATGATGTGCGAATAGGGTATTTAGTTCCAAGGCCTCTTTTCTAAATTCATATATTTTTGGATTATCTTTCAATTTCTCTATAGAAAACTGAAATTGATGAATTTGAGTGTCCTTTGAACTAATTTCATTTTGGTGTTGAATATTCAACTGGTCCATGCTCTCCTGGAGCTACGTTACCTATATCTGTAGTTGTTGTTTGAAGTTTTGCTTCTCTACCTATAGCATGAATTTGAGTGTCTTTTGAATTGATTTCATTTAGTATTCAACTTTACCATGCGCTCTTGGAGCTGTGTTACCTGTACCTATAGCTGTTGGTTGACGTTTTGCTTCTCTTCCTATAGCTCATGTTCTAATTGGATGATTCTTTCATCCTTTTCTTTCATCAATTTTGGAACTTCAGAATCTTTATCTATAGTTGCAGATGCATAAGCTCCTGCGAACTGGGTTAGACGACTTACATCCTATGAAGGACCTACCTGTGAATCTTTCTAGACAACTTCCATTGAGACATATCCTGGGACAATGAGTTGAGATTTATTTGTTCTCCTTCGTTTATATTGTATGCTCATAAATTCTTTATGTTTATGACTATAGAAAATATCTAGAGGAGGGATTTAATAAACCTTGAGAATAATTTCTGTAGTGGGGAAGGCCGGGATGAACTCTACTTGCTCTATGCCTACTAATTTGTCAAAGGGCCCAACAGTGAACGAGTCCTAACTTTTAGTTTGAGGTGGTTGCATAATCTGTTGATGACCAGTAATTATAAATTCTTGGTCTCCCTGGATTTTTTGGTTAAACTCCTTCCAAACATCATTCAGATTACTTGGGAAATCTGATTCCATGGTTTGCACTTCGACAGATTTATCTTGCTTAGTTTTACTAAGGACTTCAATATCCTTAGGTGTCAGTTATTTTTCATTTTCCTTTTGTGTTAAGGGTTGGGAGACTTCCAACATTTTCAATGAAATTCCTTCTAATCTCTTGTTCCTGTATTGTTTAAACTTTGGCAATTGTTGTCAATGGAGGTGTAGGTTGCCAACTTCTGAATGGCAGAGTAATTATTGAATCACTCAAATAAGTCGTCGAAATCATCATCTTCATGTACAAAAGGTCTCATTTTAACTTGGGTGGTAAAATCATTGGAAACTTTGTTTGGGTTGTATTGTCTGATTGAAATTGTGAACAACTTCAAACATTCAATTTTGATGAGCTCTACAATTTCATGCTTGTAATTTTCGAGACCATAAACACCACAATTAATTGGAAAGGAAGGTCGTGATTCTTTCTTATCTTCCTTAAGAAACCTGGTTAATCCATTTCCAACAGTTTGATAATCTATTTCTCTTGCGAGAAGCTTATCAGGAACAAATAGCGGTAAAACATGCAGCCGAACAAGGCTCCCAATAACTCTGACATAGGTAAACAACTCTTCTCCAAACCATTTTCCA
The DNA here is from genome assembly GCA_034641835.2 of Pinus albicaulis. Lineage (NCBI taxonomy): Eukaryota > Viridiplantae > Streptophyta > Pinopsida > Pinales > Pinaceae > Pinus > Pinus albicaulis. The sequence continues at coordinate 53,606,297 of CM076574.1, read as the reverse complement.
ATGGAGGAGAAATTAGCTTGGGCTTCTTTTGACAACCTGGGGTCTTTCTCATTGAAGATGGCTTGAAACAAAGGGATAATAACTCCATGGCATATTTTATAAAAATTGTTTTCAAATTTTGACTCCCATAACATGCTATGATAGACATGAATGGGGAGAGGGTCCTAGGTAGTCCATTTCCAACCCATGGCTAGAAAATCTGAAGTGAAACACACAACGTCCATGATATAAGCACTCATATAAAATTGCGGGGGGGGGGAGGGGGGTATTTTGGAGGAAATAGAACGATTTTTCCTATATTCCAAAATTTGAGTAGCAATATTATTGGAAAAAATGTTTCCCCGATCCATAATATAAAATTCTGCAACTGCTTCCATTAGGGGAACCCATTCTAATGAAAATTTGGTAGTGTTAGGCTAACCAAAGATCCTAGACATCATTTCAGCAACATAACAGTAGGGAATAGAAATGGAGTAAGTAGAATACATAACCTTGTCATCATTCTTGTGTTTATTCGGGTTACTTCTCCGTTGCTTGATTGGATTTGACTTCAACTCATTGTTGCTGGCAAATTGCACCATAAATTCCTTGTCATAGACCTTTTGTGGGTCTGAGATGTGGTACATCAACTTCAAGTCTTCGACTTTAAAGGAACCTATCATCATTCCTTTGTTGGTTAAGAAATTCTTGTCCCCAATGTTGAGGTTATCAATTATCCATCTTACCATATCAGTGTATGGTAAGATTTTAGGTCGCACAACAATTCAATGCAGGAAAGAATTGGCCACTTCTTTTGTAGTAGCTTCTAAGGAATCTGAAGCATCAACAATAAATTTCCTTTGAACCCTGTGGGGTTTCTCATCCTCAAACAGCTTGTACTTGGATTCCCAAGAGGAATATGCGCTTTGCAGTCCGCATGTCGTGTGTATAAATAGAGGCAACATATTTGTTCTTTTTCTTGCAGCAGGTACATAATTCACAAGGGCCAACGGTTTCTTAGCTTTCTTCAGAGATGTTGACATATCCAAAGAGTTTTTCTTATTTGGGCTCGCCTGTAAATAATGATAAAGGATAAGTAGAAAGACGCAACTTTTATTTTACAAATGCACAAGTACCGTAGTAATGGAAACAATTAAACGAATGAAACTTGGCACGCTGCTAATACATGATTTCAATGCTTCTTGCAATCAAATCATTTCTAAGGCATGGGCTATAAAACCGTTAAGTTATGGCATTAATGGTTGGTATGGGTTGATGTGCCTACGTAATAATTCTAGCATTAAAACCAGATCTGTCGCATCGCAGTGTTGCTCATGTGGGAATATTAATAAAATGTCGATCGACTTGGTTTTGCTGATTGCGATATCGAAATTTGAAATATCAGTGAAAAAGGATGAAGGGAAAGAATGGTTGCATTGCAAAAGTGCGATGTGATAGAGGATATCGCATCTACAAATATGATTGATAGGAAAGACTAGTTATGTTTGCGAAAATTTGATGCGATACAGTATATCACATCGGGAAAATGTGGAGGGTGACATTAAGACCGTTGGGGTAGAGTTGCAAAATGCGATTTGCGATAGCATACGTGGAGGAAGTGGGTCCTGTAAGATTTTCCCTATAGAATTTGTTTGGAAAAAATGCATTTTCCATTTATAAAAGCACTTTGTTATATATCACATCGCAATATGTTTTGAGTGGCTTTTAGGGACCATATGTGTTACATTGCAGTATTGTGATTGCGACATAGCGATTTTTCTCCACTTGAGTGCTTTTAAGTTCAAATTTCAAGTTTTTTTACCCCTTTTATTCCTATTTCTATCTATATGAATCACTCTAAGGGTCTTATTTGTTTTACTCTAAAAATTTAAAAAGGGCCCCCATTATTTTCTAAGGTAAATAAGCTAAAATAATGGGGGTTTCTGAATAGCACAACACCACCTCATATGGAAAGAGAAAGCTATAATAGTTCTACATTGATTGGTTTGACAGGTGTTGTTGTTGATGGAGATACTACTAATGATTGGAAGACAACATAATTTCTTGGAAAATAGTAAAAGCATAATTTTGTTGCCGTATGAAGAAATAAGATGTGAAGGTTTGTAGTTGTGAAGAAGTTTGGCTCCACAAGATGTTTGATGAACGAATTGATGAATTTTTGAAGCTATACGAAGATTCAAAAAGAAAAAGGAAGGTTGAAGCTTTTTATGACATGATGCATAAAGAAGTCGAGAAGCTACAACATATCTAAAAAAAATAACAAGTAGTCTATGCATTGATGAGTACTTTAGAAACAATCTTAAGCTTGTGGTTATTCCTCCCTGTTTGAGAGGGAATGAGAATATCATGCTTGGTTGAGAGGGATTGAGGATGGACATTGTATTCTCTGTTTGTCATGCACTATGGCCAGGAATAAGAATTGTAAGTCTAGTGAAGGCACTAATAGGGAGAATGGTGGATTGGATAAACATACGAGACCGATATTAATTGAGGATTTGGATCCATGGTAAGAATAGTCCCTAGTACCAATATTATTTTAGGATAGGGTATCCAAGATAAGAATAGTCCTATGAGGACATACCTGGTGAACATTCAGATGGGGTATGTTTCTAGAGAGGCGATGGTGTCCAAAATGATGGCTCCCAACATTATGCTCTAATATAGTGGAGAGATAGAGATTTTTACTCAAGGTGTTGCAATGGTTGAAAATGTTCGTTATGATGGTGCTTATCAATATGAATCCATTCTTATGAGAATATTTCAATTTGAGAGTATCATGTTGTATCATTATGAATACCTTATCATTATGAATACCTCCCTAGTTAAAAGGGAGCATTGGTAATGTAACTAGTGGTGGTATTAATAATGAAATTCAAATGTACTATTGATGTAGTTATTATATTAATTTATTATGATCATTATTATTATTTTTATTTCTAGTCAAAGCATGTTATACATGCTTGTAGGGTTTATTGAGTCAAAATAAAATTTATTATGAGTCAAATACATATAATTGATTCAAAGTCCCATTTGGACTTTTTGTAAGAAAAATAAAATTAGTTTTTTGAGTTAAAAAGAGTCAAAATGTTCTCCACAGACTAAGTCGACCCTCTTGGACAAGTAAACCTAGAAGAATCATCCATTCAACCTCTTGTACATGTATAAATACAATACATTTTAACTTCATTTGACCATCAATAAAACATATCGATCTCTATGCAAGAAGAAGAAGAATTTCTACGAGAGAGAGAGAGAGAGAGAGAGAGAGAAAGAGAGAGAGAGCGCAAAAATGTAGTTATTATATTCATTTATTATGATCATTATGATTATTTTTATTTCTATTCAAAGCATGTTATACATGCTTATAGGGTTTATTGAGTCAAAAGAAAATTTATTATGAGTCAAATAAATATAATTGATTCAAAGTCCCATTTGGACTTTTTGTAAGAAAAAGGAAATTAGTTTTTTGAGTTAAAAGGAGTAAAAATGTTCTCCATAGACTAAGTCAACCCTCTTGGACAAGTAAACCTAGAAGAATAATCCATTCAACCTCTTGTACATGTATAAATACAATATATTTTAACTTCGTTTGACCATCAATAAAACACATCGATCTTTGTGCAAGAAGAAGAAGAATTTATGTGTGTGTGAGAGAGAGAGAGAGAGAGAGAGAGAGAGAGAGACCTAATTCATCCACACGTACAAGTTTTTTTGTCAATTTTCAAAGCTGTCATAGGGCCCAAATTCGGATATCACTACAAGTCCGAAATATTCAAAGACAAAGAGAGAGAGAGAAAGAATGAGAGAGAGAGAGAGAGAGAGAGAGAGAGAGAGAGAGAGAGAGAGAGAGAGAGAGAGAGAGAGAGAGAGAGAGAGAGAGAGAGAGAGACCTAATTCATCCACACATACAAGTTTTTTGTCATTTTTCAAAGTTTTCATAGGGCCTAAATTTGGATATCACTACAAGTCCGAAATATTCAAAGGTTTGACTAGAATTGCAAAAGTTTTACAAACATTGACTTTATTGACTTTGACTTGGTTGGAGAAATTTTTTGAAGGAGGGATGACTTGGATCTTATGGCGGTCTTGGTCTTGGTTTTTGGGTCTTGGATATCTCACTTTGATTTGATTATTTAAGAAAAGGATTTCTTGGGTGTTACCCTTTGTGGGGTTTTTCCCTAGCTTGGAGCCTAAACATATTTTGTTCTTTGTCTCTTATGATCCTCATGTTTTGTACATTTTGATAATTTCTTGATGAAGATAATTTAAATTTAATAAGAAACCAACAAAAATTCACAAGTAATTAGCAAGTTAAGGGAAATATACTCTAATCTACAATCATATTGATTTCTCAACAAACATTGTGTTGTCATTAATGACAATCAATGTGATTGATCTCAAAGGATGTTTGGAGACCTAAAGATGCTTTGAGTTTATTGAGGATTTTCTGCAATTATGTTGATTGAAAAACATTTGAAAGGTTTTCGTTGGATATCCCTATCCAAGATCTTTGAAACAGTATATGGAACTTATCCCATCAATATCATTGATGTCAAAAAGATTTTTAGAGGCCTGAAAATGCTTATTGATTATTTGTTGAAGTTATCAAAATCAAACAAGCACACACATGTTCTAGTTGGATAACCCTTTGTGAGAGATTTCCAATGGTATATACCACTTGGCCAAAATCTCAAGGAATAAGGAGAAAATTTGATTTAAATTCTACTAATGCAAAAAAGAGGTCAAACCTAAAAAATTTTAAACATTGTGCAACTTTGTGGGTGGATATGTTGGATAGTGTTGAGGCATGTGTGATTGATGATAATAGAGGTCTGAAATTTCACGAAATTTAACAATATGTGGCACACATGTGATGCAGGAGCATCCAGACAATTGCCAACAATGTGATTATGTGTTCACATGTTGTGGCCAAACAAGAAGTGGGAAAAGTTGATCATTAATAGTTTAGTTAGATTTAAATGTGTGAAGTTAGTTGGTTTTAATGTTCTAGATTAAATAGGAATAAAAGTAGCATTTGGTTCTCCCTGCAAGGAGATTTAGCAAATAGATTAGGATTGAGAGGATAAGATAGAGTCAGTTTAAAAACAAATAAATGATAAACTGCTTTCAGTTAGGTGGAAGCGTAGACAAGTGTGTGAAGTGTGATACGATAAGTAGACAGAGAGTGAAGTGTGAGAAGTGTGTGTGTTGTGTGATAGAGGAGAGATAGAGAGGAGAAGTCATTTTGAATGTAAAATCCAACCATTGAAGTGCTCGTCTCTATGTAATTACCGTTCTGATAATTCCAAAGTGTTGTGGGTTGAAATTCTCTTGTCTGTGTTAATTTTCACGTTTTTCAATGTCGAGCTGAATATCATGTTATCGCATAGTGTATGCAAAGAAGTCGATCTGCGAGGTGAACAAACAAAGACTCGGTAGAGTTCTGTGTGAAAGGACTTATGCGAAGTGGGCAAGTGAATGCGTAGTAGAGACCGTTATATCCGACAAGACCAACGGTGGAGATTAAATCGCTTCAAAAGTGATTTTACAAGTCACAGAATTTAGAGTTTCACACTAAAGCCTTAACCCATAAGTTATTTGAAGTGTAATGCGAAGCGAAGGAGTAAAGGAGAGCAAGGACCGTTAGATTGGGCATAGATCAACGGCGAATGGAAAATCACAAATTTTAGCGGATATCATTAAGAATTCGCAAGTTAAGTTATATTTCTTGTGATGCGATAAAAGGTTGAAGTGCGATAAGTTAATAAATATGTGATGCGGTGAAGGGAAGCCACGTGTCGACATAGCGATAAACCGCATATCGCACATCGCAGATTTCTGTGGTTAATGTTAAGAGTTCACACGATAAGTTAATTTTGGTACGATGTGATGCGTCGAATATCAGATATTGCATGGGATAAGGAATAAGGTTATCGCTAAACTCAAAAATTTTCGAAGTGTGATCTAATTTCACTGCGAACTGCGATATCACAAAATCGCATATTTACAAAAATTTTAAGTTTTGAAAACTGCAAGGAGGTAAGTCATAAAGGTTGCGAAGTTGCTCTTAACGCTGATTGGTCCGTTCTGTGTGGGCCATAAAATTAAAAGTTTCACACGTGAATACTCCGTTAATGAATATTTAGTTGAGAAAGGCAGAATTATTAAGCTTTTCTGTGTATTGTGGGTAAAAATGGCCTTCCGACTACATTATTTGGTATCAGAGCAGAAGGTTGAGATTTGTTCTCAAGTATTATAGTAAATATGCCACCCATGAGATGAGATGGCAAAGGTCGAGGGAGACTTAAAGCAAATGTAGCTTTGCTCGAAGAGATTCAACACCTTCGTACAAGGATAGCAACAATGGAGATTGCTCAGAGGAGATCACATGAAGAAGAAGATGTCAACGCAACAGAAGAATCTTTCGAGGAAGAAGAAGAAGAAGAAAGCAAGAAAGCTAAATTTTTCAAGATATTGGCAAAGGTTAATGGAAAACCCAGAATGGGGATTCCTTTATATGAAGGGAACCTTAATGTGGATGAGCTGATAGATTGGATCAGTTCGTTGGATAAGTATTTCGACTTAGAAGAGGTCGAAGAGAAGAAGAAGGTAAATTTTGCAGCTACCAAGTTGAAGGGCCATGCATCTATCTGGTGGGATGAATTACAGACATCCAGGATTAGAAAGGGAAAGCCTAATATCAAGCAATTGGATAAAATGGTAAGTAAATTAAAGAAAAATTTTATGCCAAAAGATTATCAATTCAATCTTTTTAAATAGTTGCATGATTTGAGACAGAAAGGAATGATTGTCAAGGAGTATACAGAGGAGTTTTACAATTTGTGCATTAGAGCAGGACATGTTGAAGATTATATGGAGAAAGTAGCCAGATACATCAATGGTTTAAGGTATGATATACAAGATGAAATCAGTTTGTTGAGTCTGAAGACAGTTGAGGATGCCTATCAAGCATTTTTGAAGGCAAAGGAGAAAATGTTGAGGAAACAAAGTGAGAAGAATAGAGGTAAAAATCCAGTAAGAGGAAGAGGAACTTTCATACCAAGATTTCAACACTCGCAGAATGAAGCAAGAGGTTCGAGTAGCAGACCACCACAAAGAGGAGACTTTGGTAGAGGAATATTTGCACCCACAGGTAGGGGCCGAGGAAGAGAAATTCAATGTTACACATGTGGAGAATGGGGACATGTATCATGGGATTTTCCTCATAAAAAATCAACAAATCAGTGGAATGTGAATGTAGCTGAGGCAAAGGAAGAAAATCATCAGGTCACAGAAAAGGAAGAACCACCTGAGGAAGGATAGTATTTATTACTCAAAAGAGTATTGCTTAAAGCAGAGAAGGAAGTAAATGAGCCAACTCAAAGGAAGAGTTTGTTCAGGACTATATGCAAGTCTAAACATAAGTGTTGCAAAGTTGGGAGAACTGATAATCTTGTTTCCACAGAGATGGTTGATAAATTGGGGTTGATTAAGCTGGTACACCCTACTCCCTACAGGGTGTCATGGCTACAAAAGGGACATCACATTTTGGTGACAGAACAGTGCAAAGTAGAGATACATATTGGTACATATAAAGATTTTATATTGTGTGATGTGATACCAATGGATGTGTGCCATGTATTTTTGGGAAGGCCTTGACAATTTGACAAAAAAACCATTCATGATGGCAAAAAGAATACTTATAGCATATAGAAGGATGGAAAGAAGCACACTTTGTTACTTTTGAAGGATGAGGCAGACAAAGGAGTAGTTGGGAATATTGTTATGATGATTAGTGGAAAATAATTGTTGCAGGAAGTCAAGAAGGAGAAAGAAATGCATTTTTCTATTGTGGGTAAACCCAAGGTAATTCTGAATTCTACAAATTTAGACAATCTTCCTGTGGAAATTAAAAAAATTTAGATGATTATGCTGATATAGTTGTTGATGAATTACCAAGTAAATTTCCACCAGTTAGAAGTACAAGTCATCACATATATTTAATACTTGGTACAAGTTTACCAAAAAAAGCAGCATATAGAATGACACCTCAGGAAAACGAAGAAGTTGGAAGACAAGTATAGGAGTTGTTAGATAAAGGATTGATCAAAGAAATTCGTAGTCCATGTGCAGTACCAACCGTTCTTAGTCCAAAGAAAGGAGGAGAGTGACGCATGTGTAATGATTCCAGAGCTATAAAAAAGATCACTATCAGTTAGAGTAAGGAAGAGAATTTGGAGCATGTCAAGATGGTGTTAAGTACTTTGAAAAAAGAGAATCTACTTATAAATTTGAAGAAGTGTAGTTTCATGAAGAAGGAGCTCATTTATTTGGGATTTATAGTCTCAGAAGAAGGCTTGAAGATGGATCCAAAAAAGATCCAGATAATACTGGATTGGCAAACTCCGAGAAGTGTATTTGAGGTAAGGATTTTTCATGGTCTTGCAAGTTTTTACAGGAATTTAATAAGAGGTTTTAGTCAGATTTGTGCACCAATAATTGAAACAATAAAAGAGAGCAACCAACCATTTAAGTGGATAGAAGCAGCAGATCAGGATTTCAAGTTATTGAAAAGGAAGATCATTGAAAGACTTGTTTTGGCCTTGCCAAATTTTGATAAAATATTCCAAGTTGAGACTGATGCTAGTGGGATAGAAATTGGAGTTGTCTTGAGTCAAGAGTAGAGACTGATATCTTATTTCAATGAAAAGTTAAATGAGGCCAAGAAGAAGTATTCATCCTATGATAAGGAGTTTTATGCTATTGTGCTAGCTTTGAAGAAATGGAGGCATTATTTGTTGCCCAAAGAATTTGTGTTGTATGCAAATAACCATGCACTGTATTTCATAAATAATTAGCCGAAGTTGAACCAAAAGCATGCTAAGTGGGTGGAGTTTTTGCAGATTTTTACCTTTGTAATCAAACACACAAGTGGGAAATCAAACAAAGTTGTTGATGCTTTGAGTAGAGTAAATTTTATTATGCAGGAATTGAAGATTGGCATTTTGGGGTTTGAAGAAATTATTGATATGTATGAGGAAGACAGAGATTTCAAAGAAATATATGTAGTTGTTAAAAATCCTATGATTCATAACAGAAGCCAGTGGATGGACTACCTGATTCAAGGAGGATTGTTGTTCAAGAATAATAAATTGTGTATACCTAAGTGTTCCATGAGGTAAAATATGATTAAGGAGAAACACAGTGGAGGACTGTCGGGACACTGTGGACAGGATAAAACATTTTCTCAAGTAAGTTCTTTTTATTATTGGCCAAAAATGCAAAGTAATATCAAGAAGTTTGTTGAGAAGTGCAGGATTTGTCAACATGCCAAAGGAAGAAACCAAAACACTGGGTTATATCAACCATTGCCAATACCCAATAGACTTTGGGATGCTGTCAGCATGGATTTATTTTAGGATTTCCAAAGACTCAAAGAGGACATGATTCTATCTATGTTGTTGTAGATATATTTTCTAAAATGGCACATTTTATTGCTTGTAAGAAAACTAGTGATGCAACTCACATTGCTAATTTGTTTTTCTCTAAAGTTATAAGATTGCATGGATTTCCTACGAGTATTGTTTCAGACAAAGATACAAAGTTTTTAGGACATTTTTGGAGGACTCTATGGAAAAAACTAGGTACAAACCTCAGTTTCAGTTCAGCATATCATCCTCAGACGGATGGACAACTTGAAGTAGTGAACAGGAGCTTGGGAAGCATATTAAGGAGTTTGGTATACAAAAATCCAAAGCAATGGGATTTAGCACTTGCTCAAGCTAAATTTGCGTATAATGATACTCCTAACTGGAGTACTGGGATGAGTCTGTTTCAGATTGTTTTTGGAATGCATCCAATAGGTGTGTATGAACTTAGATATTTGAGTAAACAAGAGACAAGGAGTGCAAAAGCTGAAGAATTTATAGAACAGATGAGGAAGTTGTAGGAAGATGTCAAGCAGAGCTTACAGAAAAACACTCAAAAGTATAAACAAAGAGTTGATATGAAGAGGACTGAAAGAGAATTTCAAGAAGATGATTTATTCATTGTTTATCTAAGGAAGAAAGGTTTCCAGTAGGGATCTATAACAAGCTGAAAATGAAAAAGATAGGGCCATGTAGAATTTTGAGGAAGTTCTCCTCAAATGCATATGAGATTTAGTTACCAAAAGGAATTGGGATATAACCAATATTTAATGTTGCAGATTTGTATCCATACAAAGGAACAAAGGAAGAACTACAAGAAGAATCTATAGAAGAGGAGAATCAAACTTTGAATTGGAAGGAACCAATGCCAAAGAAATCAAAAAAAGAAGTGGAAGCCATTCTGGAGAAAAGAGCAACAAAGAAGACCAGGGGACAAACCTATTATCAGTATCTAGTAAAATGGAAAGGAAAACCAGTGGAAGATGCCAGTTGGATGACAGCAGCAGAGTTACAGAAGTTTAATGCAGATCTTGAAACATTGATGGATCAATCTTTTCTTCATCAGGATTCTGATGCAGGAGCATCCGAACAATTGTCATCAATGTAATTATGTTTTCACATGTTGTGGCCAAACATGAAGTGGGAAAATTTGATCATTAATAGTTTAGTTAGATTTAAATGTGTGAAGTTAGTTGGTTTTAATTTTCTAGATTAAATAGGAATAAAAATAGCATTTGGTTCTCCCTACAAGGAGATTTAGCAAATAGATTAGGATTGAGAGGATAAGATAGAGTCGGTTTAAAAACAAATAAATGATACATTGGTTTCAGTTAGGTGGAAGCGTAGATAAGTGTGCGAATTGTGATAGGATAAGTAGACAGAGAGTGAAGTGTGAGAAGTGTGTGCGTTGTGTGATAGAGGAGAGACAAAGAGGAGAAGTCATTTTGAATGTAAAATCTAGCCATTGAAGGGCTCGGCTCTATGTAATTACCATTTTGATAGTTCCAAAGGGTTGTCTGTTGAAATTCTCTTGTCTATGTTAAGTTTCACTCTTTAATTCATTTTTGAGTTGAATATCGTGTTATCGCACAGTGTATGCAAAGAAGTCGATTTGTGAGGCGAACAAACAAATACTCGGAAGAGTTCTCTGTGAAAGGACTTATGCGAAGTGGTCCAGTGAATGTGTAGTAGAGACCGTTAGATCTAACAGAAGATCAACGATGGAGATTAAATCTCTTTGAAAGCAATTTCGCAAGTCGCAGAATTTAGAGTTTCGCACTAAAGCCTTAACCCATAAGTTATTTAAAGTGTGATGCGAAGTGGAGGAATAAAGGAGAGCGAGGACCATTAGATTGGGCATAGATCAATGGTAGACGACAAATCACAAATTCGCATATCGCAAATTTTAGTGGATATCGTTAAGACTTCGCAAGTTAAGTTATATTCCTTGCGATGCGATAAAAGGTCGAAATGCGATAAGTTAATAAATCTGTGATGCGGTGAAGGGAAGCCACATGTCGGCATAACGATAAAGTGCATATCGCACATCGCAGATTTATGTGGTTAATGTTAAGAGTTTGCATGATAAGTTAATTTTGGTGCGATGCAATGCATCGCATATCGCATATCGCATGAGAAAAGGAATAAGGTTATCACTAAACTCAAAAAGTTTCGAAGTGTGATCTAAATTTTGCTGCGAATTGCAATATCGCAAAATCGCAGATTTACAAAAGTGTTAAGTTTTGAAATATGTGGGGAGGTAAGTCATAAAGGTTGCAAAGTTGCGCTTGATGCTAATTGGTCTGTTCTGTGTGGGCCATAAAAGTACAAGTTCATCACACGAATACTCTGTTAACGAGTATTCAGTTGAGACAGGAAAAATTATTAAGGTTTTCTGTGTATTGTGGGTAAAATCGGCCTTCCGGCTACATCAACATGTTGTCTACCATTGATCGAGATATGCTCAGAACCAATGATTCTCATGGTAGTGGTGCCCTACAATGAAGCCAAAGGTTAAAATGAGGGTAAGATAAATCAACTGCCATCATTGGTGTCAACCCCCTCCACCGAACTCCAATACAATGACCAGTTATATCTTAACACATGGTAGGCATGTGTAATATTGCTGACATGGCTAGTACATGGATCAGTGTTGTCTCGACACGTGGAAAGCTACATAGGGATGATGACATGGCCAATGCATAAAGTATGTTATGGATCAGTTCGCCTAGACATATGAAAGCATGATGAGGATGATGTGGAAGACATCTTGGATAGTGAAATGAGGACACATGGACATGAAAACATAATAAGGATGATGTGGAAGATAACTTGGCTAGTGGGAAAAGTACACATGGACATGATAGCGTGATGTGTCATGGAAAACATGATAGTGACTTCAACATATATGAATATGTGGCAGAGTATGAAAGGTGACACGTGGCATGGAAACCAAAATTTTTGGGTAACTAATTGGACCATTTTTACGTGACACATGGCACCCCTTAGAGGATGGCATAATGACATCAACAATTTGTCATGTTGATGTTGACATTTGACATAAATCATGACGAACAGCATAAGAGCATGGTCATGAGGTCAGGTCACCTGAAAAAGATGGTAAGCCCTTTAGGGCTAAAATGTTGAAGTTGGATCGGTGGTAAGAACACGATTTTAACGATTGTCATATGTGCTAAAATAATAAACCCTAGAGGGCGTTTGGCCTGGGGCAAACAAAGGCAAATCCTGATAAAGCACACAATTTTGGAAGGTGGTCCTATGGACCAACAGAATGGCCCGTGAAGGGTATCCACGTCGACGTTAACACAATATTCATCTATGTCAATTCAACTCCTGATGGTTTCGAGTGGCCATGATCTGAATTATACAACGTAAAACTATATATATGCATGAGCTCCATTTTGATGTGGAAAGTGTGAGTTCTCACCTAGTATCATGATGAAATATAAAGCAAGGTTGATTGAATGACGAGAAGCAGAGAGACGACATGATAATGCAAGTCTGGTTGCATTGGTAAACATTGCGTTAACACGTCCAAGAAGGTGTGACATCTGTGTGGAAGCTCGTAAAGGGTGACCTATGTCTATGGTGAGTTATATTTGTGGAGAACGTATCTTTGTGGCGAGATTTTTTTTTTTTAGAAGCCTATAAAGGGAAATTTATCTTTGTGGCAAGCTATCTCTATGTGGAAGCTCGTAAGGGTGACCTATCTATGTGTGGAATCCTATAAGGGCGTGATATCTTATTGGAAGCCCAAGAGAGGAGCTATCTCTCTGGAATCATGAGTGGTCAACCCATCTCTATAGGAGGCTTGAGCTACGGTGAAAGCCTGGGTGGTCAAGTCATCTCTGTAAGAGGCCCGAGTTGTGGTAAAATCCCAAGCCAACATAACAAGTGGTCAAGCCATATTTGTAGGAGGCTCGAGTTACGGTGAAAAATCGAGCCAATTTATTGAGTGGTTTAGCCATCACTAAAGGAGGCTCAGTACAAAATACTGAAGACTAATCTGTGGGATAAATTACATCGTGAAGCCAAAAATATCCAACCAATCACTGCATAATATCAAGTATGAAAAGGCTAAGGGCCACATTGTTAAGTTTGTATTTGACTTACGTGGGGCTTATTTAAGTAAGTCAAGGAGTTGAGCCTCATATTAGTTAGTTTTTTAAATGTTTTTACGAGGTATGATATTGCTTGCTATTGGTCCAAGTATATTCATGATTAATTTTTGTTGAGAACTAAGAAGAAGTCAAAACAGTTATTAAAACCAAAATTAGAATATATTTTGTTGTAGAGGTAGGTTGAATTGCAAAGATAAAATCGAAGAGGTGAATATTAAATTTTGAATTTTGATTTGAGGACTTTTGGATCCAAGTGTGAAAATTTTATGAAAAGGGAAGGTCCACTATGATTTCAAAGGTTGGTGCCTCAATTGGGTTGTAGTCTAAAGCAATTCAGTGCTTGCATATCTTTGAGATTGGTGCCTCAATCAAGTTATAGCCTAAAGTAAGTCGATGCTTACACATATTTGAGGTTGGTGCCTCAATTAGTTTGTAGCATAAATTAATTCAATTCTTTCATATCTCTAAGGTTGGTTACTCAATCAGGTTGTATCCTAAAGTAATTTGGTGCTTGCTTAAATCATTATAATTCAGGATTGAAGAAGATAAGAAGATTGTGGTTTTCTCCCACAAGGTTTTCCACATACATTTGGTGTTATTGTGTATTGATTGATTCTCTTAATGCATTTTTATGTTTTAAATTATGATATATTGTGATATTGTTTAAATTGGCCATAACATTGATTTACCCACCTCCACCCCCCCCCCCCCCGCCCCACCCTTAGTGTTATCATAAATTCCAACACAAATATGATGGCTACATTGGGTGGCGAGGCACTAACTAAAGCTTATGATATGGATTACATTGATTGGTTCAACAAGTAAGTCATCATGATTAATGTTTATGCATAAGTTGAGATATATTTCCATTGAGACCGTGATTTATCCTAGCCCTTGGTGAGCAATGAAGTGATCTAGCTGAGTATGGCTTTTTTGTGGGTTTTTATTTTTTTAATTTCATTTTTTTCTCTGTATTTTATAGTTTTATGATATGCGTATGTTTTTTATGGCATAATGTACTAATCATTAACTTTCCTATGACAAAAATGTGGCACCCAAGATACCAAAGGGTCAATCTCCTTTTTCTTATAGAGAAGCATAGAGGAAGGTTGATCCAAAGAGAGGGATCCAACAAAAACGATGATGACATAGAGCTGAGGCAAGTGCAAAGGAACCATAGGATATTAATAATGGGATTCCCATTAATGATATTAGATATTCCCCTCTACACATGTAACATAACATAGTGGGAGTGTTCAGTTGTACAGTCCATCTTCTTTGTAGGGTGGCATGGATGGTCGTATGTTATCATGTTCATCAAGACTCAAATGAAGATTAGGCAATTAGCCATCCTCTAAATTTTCACTCCCTATGGGATTTAGGGCATTAGTGTTTGATTTATGGGCCATAGAGCTTAGGCTTGTGTGCCCTGATGTTGACACTATACCATTTGTATGTTTATAATGATGAATGGAAACTTATTTTTCCTACATATATACATATGTGTTTTGGCAGTTACTTATAGTTTTTACAATGATTATGTAAAAATTACCATTTGTTTAAGTACATGCATGCTTGTTTACTTATGCTTTATGAATGTGAAAGATGCCATTTGACACATAGTTAGTTAATAAATCCGCCAATGCTTTACAACTTCTCGAGGCATGTTAATAAAAAATATAGTCAAACAATATCTCTAGAAGATGTACCCCTGAATTAATGTCAATGTATCACTAGATGCCTGACATGGTATAAACGATTCAACTAAGATACCACAAAATGTGAGTCCAGACTAACCACCAATTAACGAATGCCTAGACTTATGGTCGAACATAAGAGTTCATGACTATTTTTTACCTCGAAATGTTGTTGGTATTAGGGAAAAAAAATATTCCCCCTAAACTCACAAGTTCATCATTAAGTGAAAAGATTACCCATTTAATGGAAGTGGTGTTCCAGGTACTATGGTTGGTACCATAAACATATCCTATTTAGATCGTTACAGATATAAACAATTGCATATCAAGCACCAAATATGATAAGTAGCAAACTAAAACATAACACACTTGAAAAAAGAAAGCAACATCACAAACTAAATACATATGTACAAAGAACCATGCCCAATGGCCTTGGCATGGTACTTTTTCAGAAAGAACCCATTGCAAGGATCAAATAAAGGATTCCCATCATAATTAACCAATTCATATCCCCTTTCTTTAACACATATTTAATAATATAATGACCTTGACATAAGCCTTATAAGTTACCTACACCTAATTTATCATGATCCTGATCATAGAATAATACGAAGTCATGTTCAATAAATACTTGCGGATGAACAAACTTGTCATATTGAATTTTGACTTTTTCTTATGGGCCTCGTTAGCTAGTGTAACATCACGACAATGTTAATTGAGGTAGGCCAAATATGGGAGGAATTATTCCTCAACCAAAGTGTCAGGGAGGAATTTGATGGCTAGCTTCAATGACGATATTATGCATTCAACTAGAAAGATAACTTCCATGTCATAAAAAAGTTGGAAAGGAGTAAATTCCATGGTGGTTCCCCATGGAATTTATATTTATATAGCCAAAGAGTGCATCAAATTCTAATTATATTTGTGATTCCCCTTCATATGTTGGATCATAGTTTTCAAGGCAAAATTGATGGCCTCCACTTGACCAATAGCCTATCGATAGTAAGAAGAGGAGTTTTCATGAAGAAACCCCAACTTGTCTACCAGTTTGGTCATCAACCTGTTGCAAAAGTGAGTCATGGTTTGTTGCAATCTATTTTGGAAAACCAAACCTATCTATAATGTTGTTGAATATGAAAAGTGTCGTGGTGGTGTCATTTTTTAACAAATTTACCAACTTAGCGAGAATTGTAACCTCAAAATGAGAACTCTAGCCTAAAAACCCCTAGTTTTGCAAAAAAAACATGATAAAACACCCCAAAAACAAAAGGTGTTATTGTTGCATCAACATTTTTTTTTCAGGTTAAAATTCCAAAAAAAAATTAGCAACGAAATTAAAAACCAATTTTTTGTGCAATTAACATGGAAAAACGCCTTGAAAATGAAATGTGTTGATGTTGCATCAACACCCTTTTTTTGGGTTAAAATTCCATTCTTTTTAAACAAGGGCATTAAAAAATAAAAATTTTGTGCAATAAACATGAAAAAACACCCTGAAATCGAAGGTGTCGATCTTGCATAAACATTTTTTTATTACAATTCCAACATTTTTTCACAATGACATTAAAAGAAATATATTATTACTCTGAAAAACCTTACAATTCTGATAGTTTCGATGACAACGTTAAACATAAATTATCATATCCCAAAAAAACCTAAAAAAACCAACATTTTTCAACCACGACATTAAAGATAAATATCATGACGTCGAAAACCTTAAAATTTTGACATTTTTCAACCATGGTGTTAAAAATAAAATATCACGACTCTGAAAAACCTTAAAATTTTGACATTTTTCTGCTACGGAAATAAAACCAAATATCATGACTAAGAAAAAATTTAAAAACAAATACCTAAATCAAAGACTCATTATACCAAGAACAATAATTTTTAAATGCTAAAAGTATGTCCCTTTTAAAATCTTAGCCTAAGACAACTTCATACATTGCAAAAAAAAAAAAAAAAACCAACCATCTAATTGACACCCAATGGGGGCAAACTTGATCCATTGTAATGAAAAAATAAAAATCAACCCCTGATTGGAGGAGCAATGACCATAGGAAATTCTACAGAGCGTCGCAGGTCCATTGAGGACCAGAGGAGACCATTTGCAGACAATCAAGTTGAGGATGAAGAGTTTGATTCAGGCCTATCTAAATTCAACCTATTGTATTTTTTGATTGATACACATTCAAGTGCTTCTTCCTATCTGTGAAATCTTTCCATTCTGAAAACCTGCTTCAAATTTTCATCAATTCCCTTACAAACTAGGTTCCTGTGATCGCTAGTTCACTAGTCAACACCTTGTCAATGGTGTTGGCTATGGTTCCAAAGGGAACTCAAGGTGAAAATAGAGTGGATTGTCCTTGTAGGGGTGGCCTTATAAGGATATTGACCTAGGTTTGTCCTAGCCATGGATTTTTTTGAATGTATATCCCCAGTTGTCGTGATGCCAGTGAATGGGTCTACAAGGGGGTCGATTATGATCAAGGAGGTTGCTTGACTCTATGTCTTGGTTATCGGGGGGGAGTATTAGGAGTCAAGTGCTTAGTGAGAGTGGATTTGAAGTGAATCCTATGGATGTTGGTCGATAAGGAATTTATTGAGTCCAATCGCTGCATTCGATTGTTCTCTTTGCCTAGGGCTCATGGCTGGTTGAAATTGACACACAGTGGGAGTGGATTCGACCCATTGTAACAAAAAAAATAAAATCAACCATCAAATTGACACATAATGGGTCCAGGTTGCTAATCTAGTATTGACATAACCATTGCAACGAAAATTAAAAATGACAAAAAAAATGAAACATTAAAAAAATTATTAAAAAAACATTAAAAAAATCAAGCATAAAAAAATTGGAAAAAAAAAATAACCTTGAAGGAGAAAATTTCAAGCATAAAACAAGTGTAATATGCAGCGTTGCTTCTTAGTACTTGCCTCTTATGCAAAAATTAATCAATAACAATTATTGAATGCTTGAAAAAAATCATAAATCTAATCA
This sequence comes from Pinus albicaulis, assembly GCA_034641835.2. NCBI lineage: Eukaryota > Viridiplantae > Streptophyta > Pinopsida > Pinales > Pinaceae > Pinus > Pinus albicaulis. The sequence continues at coordinate 53,588,029 of CM076574.1, read as the reverse complement.
TAAAACACATTTGAATATGGTCAAGGGAAGTAACAGAAGTAATTAATGGACTAGATAACCTTGGAGAAAAATAGAGATAGGTCCATACATAATTTAGAATGAAACATTAACCCCAACATCATCATTTGTTATAAAAGTTAAGAGTTTATTGAAATGTGCTTGTGCACATTTTATTCCATTTTTAGCTTATAAGAGCAAATAAGGAGGATAAATTACAATGTATGGTATCTTTATATTAAATAATATATACATACAATATAAATAAAATAAATAATATTTAAAAAAGCTAATTATTGTAACAAACTATATATTTAACTTTAAATTTGTACTCATCCTAATTCAACGACAAATAAATAATCTATGGTAGAATTTCCATCTCGAAAAAATCAAATTAATGTGAAGTATCCCATGTCATCATAATGGCGTGGAAAAGAATTCATATGTAATAAAATATGTAATAAAAATTTCACAATGTCTAGTATATTAAAATAAAAAATTTAGTTTCACAAAGAATTAAATGTGAGTGCAAAAGATTACTAAAATTTATTTTTTATTTTATATTTTTAAGTTATGATTAAAATTGCAAAGACAAAAGACAAAATCTTATTATACTCTAAAGTATATTGTAATCAGTTTGAGTCAAAATGCTTTGACTTTAATTAATTTGCATGTTTTTAGAAATTATTTCCAAAGTTTATTAATATTAGGGTAAAATTAAATATTAAACTTATTTTTTTAGAAATTGAAAATTATTTTCTAAATTTTTAAAATTTGAATATTTAATTATTGATGGACTCGGTTCAATCATTTTCATTTAAACCTTACTTATATTATATATTTTCGCAATTTAATTTTAAATCATGATGCAATATAAAAAATAAAACTTAAGTCGACACTACAATAACTAAGATTTTCTCTTTTGTCTTTACAATTTTAATCATAACTTAAAAATATAAAATAAAAATATATATTTTTTAGAAATTTTTGCATTCACACTTCACTCTTTGTGTAACTAAATTTTTTATTGTGATATACCAAACATTGTAAATTCTTCTATTAGATATTTCATTATATATGAATTCTTTAACAAGCAATAGGAGATACTTCATATTAATTTGATATTTTGTATATAGAAATTCTATCGTAGATTATTTATTTTTCGTTGAATTAAGATGAGTGTAAATTTAAAGTTAAATAAATAATTTGTTACAATAATTATCTTTTTTAAAAATTATTTATTTTATTTATATTGTATATATACATTATTTAATATAAATATATTAGACATTGTAATTTCTCCTTTTTTGTTCCCATAAGCTAAATATGGAATAAAATGTGCACAAGCACATTTCAATAAACTCTTAACTTTTGTTTGTAACAATTGATGATGTTGGGGCTAATGTTTCATCCAAAATTATGTATGCACCTATCTCTATTTTGCTCTAAAATTATATATTCCATTAATTACTTCCATTCCTTCACTTCGTCATATTCAAATGTGTTTTATTATTAGATTTATGAATTTGTTCAAGCATTCAATAATTGTTATCAATTACTTTTTGCATAAGAGGGAGGTACTAAGCAACAATTATGCATATTTACTCTTGTTTATTGTAGTGCTTTCATAAATCTTATTTTATATATTGCATCGTGATTTAAAATTCAATTGTGAAAATATATAAAATAGGTAAGGTTTATTGAGGAAAATGATTGAACCAAGTTCATTCAATAATAAAAATTGACAAAGGAAAATATGAAGAAATTCAACAAAGGAAAAATCACTGTAATATGCAATGTCGTTGCTTTTGATTTAAAAAATCAACAAGGGAAAAATATGAAGAAATTCAACAAGGGAAAAATCACTGTAATATGCAATTCCATTGCTTTTGTTTTTTAAATCGGTGAGTTTCCATGGTTAATAAAAGCCCAAAACATAATGGCAACTATTTAAAAAAGAAAATTATTAATTAATTAATAATTAATTTATGAGGACACTTGGCCATTAGAGTTTTTTTTTTTTAATTTCATTTAAACCACATAAAATTAGTCATCTATCAAATAAAAATTAGAAATTAAAATTTTAGAAATTAAAAAGATATTTTTCAATTTCTAAAAAAATAAGTTTAATATTTAATTTTACCAAAACTTTAATAAACCTTAGAAATAGTTTTTAAAATTTGTAAATTAATTAAAAGACAAACCATTTTGACCCAAAAATATTACAATAGAAGTATTAAAAAAAAAAAAAAATGAAAAACAAAAAAATCTCACTGAAAACATAATTTAAAAAAATTACCACATCAAAAAAGCAAGAAACAAAAATTTATATATTTTTTTCTAAATAAGCTTAATCTATTAATCATCAAAAACACAAATATATACATCAGGAGTTAACCAGGACTGGGCCTGAGGACTAGGCCTGTAGAGCAAAAATTCATAATCTTAGCACTGCCCTTTGAGGGAAACCAGTGCATATGCTGATCCAGCAAAAAGAACCCACACAGGGGCAATGTCTAAGTCTAGAACAAGCCTATAAATCTTTGACCAAAACCAGAAAAACACACAGAGACATTTTGCATACTGAAGACAGTGCCATAGCAAAAAAACCTGGAACAGAGGAGGCTTACTCGTCCGGTTCCTCTTCCTCGACCTTGCACCAAAACTCATCTGGTTCGCCATCAGAATTATAAAGGTCCTCAGTGGAGTGAATGACCTTTTCAGCAGCAGGGGTGCGCTGTCCATCGCCTGGATGAGGCTGGTGCTGAGCGTTTGCGGTGGCACGGTCTTGAATTACACTTTGCTGCTCATCCTTTATCAGCTCAGTATCAACATTCATGTCATTGCCATGACTATCAGCTTCCTCGGTGATGGCTCTGTCCTGCTCAGGCATATCTTCATCATTCGGCCCAAATTGACCATCCCGCCCTTCAGCAACGGGAGCCTCATCGTTAGGGGACTCACGGAAAACAATGGTGACCGTGGCTGTAATGCGAGGGCGATTAAGCGCGCTTTGAAAATAGAATTGCCTGGTTTGAGAATGTGCAGGAGCGTTCTGGCGATTGGTGTGCCAATGCTCAGACCGAAGAATTCGACCACGAGCAGCTTGAGAGGTTCTTGCAGAGTCAAGAAAGTCCGCAGCAGAGGTGCTGGAGGACGGGAAGGAGCGCCTGTACATTCTCCGGGAAGAGCCGCGACGGCACCTCATTCTGTGCCTTAGACGAGGCATGATGTCAATCGGAGCAGGAGAGCTGGAGGTATGATGAAACCCAAGCTGAACGTTTGTCAAATGAGAGAGCGGAGGTGCGATGGGATCTCTGGGCAATTTCTCAAACCAATTCCCAGACTTACGCATGCAATTTCCAGCAATGGAGAAATGAATATTGTCGCCAAGTTCAAGGCAACCATGAAGCCTGGTTCTCTTGCCGGTGACAGTGCGCTCGGAGGAAAGCCGCACTGTGGGCAAGAAATACACCGCTAAAGGCCTGGGGAAGCTGCTTCTGGCGTGCTCGTTCTCCATCCCGTATTCAAAAACCTCAAATCTACTGCCGTCCCACTGCATTAACCTCTCCATTAAAGGAGTAATGACCATATCCTGTTTAACCTGCGGAGAATAATCTCGAACTTCGCTATTAGAGTTGTGAACCGCGCCCAGCATTGATTGACTTAAATGCATCACGCTTGAGTACAGACTCCATCGGACATTTGCAGTGCCATGAGGCCGACTTCTTGCCGGAGTGCCGTCTGGCCGACGTCCTGTCGCTAAATTAACCACACTTGTCTAGGGTAAAAATTAAAAATTATTAAAAACAACAAATTAAATAATTAAAAAAATATTAAAAATAGATAAATATTAAATTACAAAAGAAATTTTAAAAAATATTAAATATATTAATAATAATAGAAATTTTTTTAAATAAAAAAATAAATATTAAAAAAACATTAAAATCTTGAAAAAAAAAGAACATGAAAAAATTGAAATTCTTGTTTTAGGGGCGTAGGAGCTAGGGGGTTGCGGCCTTGCCCTACCCCGATGCCAAAGGGATGCGGGAAGGACGGCTAGAGTGGCGACCCCTATGCCGCAAAAAAAAGAAATCAAAATTTTTAATGTTTTTATAAATTTATAATGTTTTTTTAATATTTATTTTTTTAATATATTTTTAAATTTTTATAATTTTTCTGTATTTTATATATATATATTTTTTAAATTTATTTTATTTTATTTTTTATTTGTTTTGTAAATAGGTTTTTTAGTATGTAGATTTCCACAATTCATAAGATGAAAATGATGTTGAAGATTTATGTATAACAATGTGTTATTAATGATATGTCTGATGTTTTGGGTGAAAACTTCACTCATCTTCTGGGATATAAGCTTAATTGATGATACTAAGAGTGCTAGACCATAAATAAATAGGGCTAGAACATGAATGTTAAAGATGGGTATAGCCATTAGAAATAGAGAAAAGGATTTGAACATTGTTATAAGGATTAATTTAATTTAATTTAATTTATTGTTAAATATTAAAGATTAAGTAATAAATTAGTAATATCTTCACCAAAATGCTCTGCACTGCGCCTCTGCCCATGCTGAGCATCCCCATCGATGATCGTTGATCAATCCCTCTCAATGGCCCCTCTAGAGGTTGCTTTGGAGAGAGGTCATCCTCCCTATCACGCACACCCCCCTGATCTAGCTGCCTAGGAATTCATGAGCCTCATTAGTTCGCTTGAGCCTCCTCGAGAGTGACCTTCCATCTCCAAATTTGTGAATAAGCTTGATGCAATCCCAGAATTGAGTTGCCCCCTTTAATCCCTTGCAAAGTTTCTCTCTCCTTGGAAGAGTGACGGTGGGTAGGACGTTTCACTGAACTCTGGCCCTCTCCGAAAAAATTTAAAAAATGGGTTGAATGAAACTGGGCTACAAAAATTGAAGGTCAAATATTTATATTTTTATGTGGTAGAGGTTACTTCACCTTCTACTTTGAATCGAAGGAAATTCGAGACTCAATCTTCAGAAACAAGCCATATTTTATGGATTCAAGGGGCTTATACTTAAATAGATGGACATCGGTTTTTGATCCTGAAATCGACAGACCTAGTGTTGTTCCGGTCTAGGTACGTCTTCCTCACCTCCCTCTCAATTGCTAGGGAAATTATTCGGTCAAATAAATTGGCAATGCATTCGGGAATATAGACAAAAGTGAGCCAAGAGAAAATTTGCATCCATGTGCTCGAATATGCGTGGAAGTTGATCTGGGCAAGGGGCTACGAGTGGTAGTGAAGATCAAGGTAGATAATTGGACACATATTCAACAATTGGATTATGAACAACTTGTTAAAATGTAAGGTATGTCATGAATAATTTTGTAAATAAATGTTATAAAAGAGCAACAGAGGAACCAACAAAAACCCAAGAAGAAAAATGGGAACAATCAGGCACAAAAATCATGGGAACCCCAATCAATCATCTAAGCATGCATGACCTTCTCAATCAGGATATATCCCATCTAAAGCCCACCCCTCTAAATTCACTATCCCTCTACAATTTGGAGTCCCTCAATCTCTCCTCAACAATCCATTCTCACCCTTTATAACCCTCGATCTTGATCCCCTTGCAGTTCGTGATGATGGTGAGATCCAACAAGACGATCTGGAGCAACACAATGTTGTCTCCTCCCCCTCATCTCCTAACCTCCCTCCTCCTGATATTCCTCCATCCAACCCACACCTCCCCCTCCCTGCTTCTCCCTGCCCATTGTTGACCCCCCAAGCCACGTCCTATGCAAGGATCGTCACTAGAAATAATTCCAAAGAAATGTTAGCCCCTCTAGAAAACCCCAAAAAATACAAAAGGAAGTCTAACAAGGAGATTCAAGACGAGGAAACACAAAAGGATATGGAAATGGGAATCCAACAACCAATGGATACATACATATATAAAGGAGCAATAATCAAGGACATGCAAACCTAGGTAGGGAGAGGTAAGGGCCTTGATGCTCCATCACAAAGTAAATAATGAACCTGGTCACCTAGAATTGCAGAGGTCTCAGGCATATCACCAAAACAAACACAGTTAAAGGTCTCATCTGATCAGTAATCCTATAAATCTTTCTACTCCAGGATACCAAGCTAAGTGAGGAATAAATGTTGCCAGTAATCCAAAGTATAGAACATTTTGAAGGTGCAGAAATATGTGAAAGAGGAGCATTGGGAGGAATTTTCACTATGTGGAATAAAAAAATAATGGAACTCAATGGAGTTCAAAAAGATCATCATTGGATCAAAGCATATTTAAAAAAAAAAAATACAAGGAAGAGCATTACAATATTCAATGTCTATGCCCTTGTACATTATAGAGATAAGGAAATTTGTTGGCAATCCTTAGCAGACCAGCTAGGAGTAGAAGGCAGCCAAAGTGTTATAGTTGGAGGAGACTTCAACTTGGTATTGAATGTTGGAGAAAAAAAAGGAGGTTCTTTTCCCCCAAACCCAGGAAGAGACAAACTTGAAAATATAACAGAGGAACAAAATCTATTGGATATTACTCAAAAGAACAAAAAATTCAGATGGAGCAATAGAAGAACATGCCTATAGCTTCATATCGCAAGCCTATCATGCTAACTTTCGTTGAAAGCACAAATTTGAGACCTCTTCCCTTCCGCTACAATCCTCAGTGGTCCACCATTGAAGAGGACAAGAAATTTGTGCAGTCCACATGGAAAGTGAGAATTAATAGATCGCTAGGGTATATATGGGAATCCAAGTTAAATATGGTTAGAATTTCACTTAAAGAATGGGCCATAACTCAATACAAGGAACCAAAGCATAAGAAAATCGAGCTACAAAGAGAACTAGACCATGTACAAGCAAAATTGAAAAATGAAGAAGACACTAAAGAATTGCAAACCAAAGAAAAAGTGCTTTATTCAGAGATATATCAAATAAATAAGAAAGAAGAGGAAAGTTGGAGGATCAAATCCCGAAGCTTATGGATACAATTTGGTGATAGGAATACAACCTTATTTCACAATCAAACTAAAGCACGGAGAATAAAGAATCGTATAGAAGTCATAAGTGGAGAATGAAATGTAGATATTGAAGGGAACGATGAGATCAAAGAGGAGGCACATCAACATTTCAAAAGGTTGCTAACAACAGAGACAGAGGTTTCTATCGCACATTCTGGGAGCTTGTCAAGAAATATCTTCTCAAGATGATTCAATGGGTTAAACACAAGTGAAAAATAGGAGGTAACACAAACTCTACCTTTCTTGTTCTTATTCCAAAAGAAGCAAGACCAAACTCCTTTAATCATTTTAGACCTATCTCTTTGTGCAATTCCTCTTACAAAATCATAACCAAGATCCTTGCTAATCATCTCAAAACCCTCCTCCCTCACTTGATCTTAGAAAACCAAGGTGGTTTTGTTCCCAATCTGCAGATTGTAGATAATATCCTTTTAGTCGAGAAAGTCATACGCTCTATCCTATCCCAATAAGATCAAGGATTCATCCTAAAGTTAAACATGGAAAATGCTTTAAATAGGGTTAAACACTCATTCATTTTTGTTGTACTAGACAAATTAGGTTTCTCTAGGGACTTCATTGACCTCATTAAAGCTTGTATCCATAGGCCCCAGATATCCCTTTTAATCAATGGAAGGTGAGGGAACTTATTCCAAAGCACCATGGGACTTAGGAAAGGTTTTCCTATCCCTCCATTCCTCTACATTATAATGGTTGAATCTCTCAATAGGAAATTTGAGAAAAATAGGCAAAGCTGGCTCCTCACTGGAATTCAGTATAGCATAGGAATTAAAAGCATGAATCACTCTCAAGTTTCCGATGGCACTTTATTTATAAGAGGTGTTCTTGTACTGTTGCTAGAAGGTTCAAATCCTTTATGGATCAATTTTTGGAAACCTCGGGAGGAATACTTAACAAGTTAAAGAGCAACATATATGGCTAGAATACTCCTCCTAGAACACTCCATCGCATATCTCAAATTTTTGGAATCCCTTACAAAGTAGATTGGACGCATTTTAAATATTTGGGAATGCCAATATCCACATGTCCAATGAAAGCAAAGGTTTTGAAAGAGGTTATAGAGAAAATTTCAATAATGGAGAATGCAATGGCTTAACCTGACACGTAGGATATTTTTAATTAAATCATTTCTATCAACCCTCCCCTTATACCAATATACAATTGTGCAGGCTCCTGCAGGGATTCAAAAGAAAATAAAGTTAATCCTAAGGAAGTTCCTATGGCAGGGAGGAAGCACATAAACAAAAAATATTAGTTTAATAAGTTGGAAAAAAGTAATAACACCTTATAACAAAAGAGGGATAGCCATCTAAAAACTAGGATTGATGAATTTATCTTTGGGAGAAAAAATAATTTGGAGGTTAATAATAGGATAGTTGACATGGTGAAGAAAGTATTAGAACAAAAATACATTAACACTCCCTGACACCATCTCCTTAACATGCAGAACTAGTAAGCCTTGTTCACAAATTTGCAAGTTATACAAAAAAATCTTGCCTCTCATACAAGCACCCACTTCCATAATTACAGGGGGGAGGGGGGTGTTATGAAACCAGCTCCAAAAATAGAATAAAAGAGAGATCAATGCCTTAGAAATAATCCACTTCGAGGGGGAAACCTCCTTTACATTACATAAATGAACAATTGTTGGATGATTCAAATGACAAAACCTCCTTTCTATATATAGGATTCCATGGGGCCAGAATATAATCCTAGCCGGCCTAACAATAATAATGTAAGGGCACAACAATAACAATAGTGTCTTTTTATGGAGCACAATAATAGCAATATGGGGGCTACAGGGATACAAAATAACAAGAAGGGGGCTACACTAACAACAATAAGGGACTACACTAGTAATATAGAGACCTAACATGCCCCTCTCCTTCAAAAAAGTGTTGTCCTCAACGCTTGAGTAGATCTGGATGCTTCTATATAAAATTCTTGTCCTCCCATGTGGAATCTTTAGTGGGTAAGTTCTTACACTTGATGAGATACTTTGAAATTGATCGATTTCGTAGCTGTCGAGTTCTTGTTTTCATGACTACTTTAGGTTCCAATATGATTTTTCCTTCCTCATCAAGTTCTAGCAATATTGTTTGAACTGGAAGTTTGTGGCCTATAACCTTCTTTAAGCATGAAACATGGAAAACTGGGTACACTCGAGAAGAAGCAGGAAGCTCCAGTTTGTATGCCATAGTACCAATCTTTTGCAACACCTTGTAAGGTCCATAGTACTTTGGTGATAATTTATTATCCTTCTTAGCTTGCTTGAGGGAAATTTGTTTATATGGTTGTAGCCGTAAAAATATCCAATCTCCTACATCAAAACTTCTCTCGCTATGATGTTGATCTACCTATTGTTTCATTTGATTTTGTGCCAAATTTATCCTTTAAGAGTTGGAGAAATTGTTGTTGATGCTCTATGTGATCTTCCACTGCTTGAACCTTAGAATTTTCTCTTAAATATGATGTAATGGACGGTGGATGATATCCATAAAGTGCCATAAATGGGGTCATTTTTTCTGCAGTATGGAAGGAAGTGTTATACCACCATTCAGCTAGAGGTAACCACTTGACCCATTGTGTTTGTTTATCAGATACAAAACAACGAAGATATCCTTCCAAACATTTTTTCACTATCTATGTTTTCCCATCGAATTGAGGATGATAATGTAGACATTATACAACAAGCATGTATATCTTGGATTCACCCGATCTAACAATATGCTAAAGTTAAATACTTAAGCACTTCTACAAATAGTTTGCGGAATTAAAAACACAATTGCTAATCACATAAACATGAAGAAGAATCAAATCACACACAACACATATAATTTCCCAGGGAAAGATTATAGCTAAAAACCCCACTATCTTCTATTGTATATTAAGCATGGATCATGAAACAAACACAATGTATTTCTCTTCTCACAAGAGCCTACAACATTCAGCTATCTATCTCACACTGTCCTCATAGAAAACTTACCAATACTTAGTCAATTTTCAGCCTCTTGATATCCTGCCTTGCTTGCGCAATCCCTGATGGTCAATATCCCTAAGATAGGAATTATTTCCTGCATTGACTGCGCAAGTATCATGGGCACTCCAATGGGTGGTTGGATGCATGTGTGCAAGCCAATAATATCACAACTGATAGTCAACTTCCCTCTCCCCTAGAACTCAACTAGGTCTCCAATGTATCTGACATGCATGCAGCTAATAATAGTAAATATTCAGTTGCATGTGAGATTACTGCATGTGAATTAATTAATATTTAATTCACTTGATCTCTCACTACTTGTATCTTTAGTTACAACTAGCACAACTGATTTTAACTCACTTAACTAAGTTAAACAATTTACAACTTGCATTAACTAATGCACCATTTCACTTCGAACTCTGTTACAACTAGAATTACTCTACATGTCCAACCAACTAACCTCTAACTCGAAATCCACTAGCTAACTGAGTTTTCCACTTTCAGTTAACTCATTCAAGTCCACATTGAGAATATATTACATTTTAATGTTCATCTAAATTCAAGGATAATAAAAATAGACATGCACCCAAAAAAATAGCATTATGGGCCCCACCCTAGGTTGGGTGTTTAATGCACTAGGTGTGGGTGTTGAATCTTCTTATTGATTCTCAAAACTCCCTCTCAACAAGAAATGGATTATCCTTCACCCCGATCCTGTCTCTATGGTATTCAAATTTTCTCCTGGTTAGTGCCTTCGTCAAAATATCTACATCCTGATCTTCCGTGGGAGTGTACTATAGCAACATGATCCTTCTCTGCACACAATCTCTGAGATGATGGTACCAAATATATATATTATTGGAAATATCATGAAACACATGATTAATTGAGAGTTTAATGCAACTCTGATTATCACAATGAATCACTGTCGGATCCATCTAAGAACCAAACAATCCAACCAAGATCTTTCTCATCCAAATAACCTCACATGCAGCTTGACTTGTTGCCATGTATTCCACTTTCGTTGAACTGAGTTCCATGGATCATTTCTTCTTGTTGTACCAGGAAACTATTTTTGACCCAATGATAAAGATCCCCCCTGATGTGCTCTTTTTGTCCGATGGACTGCCAACCCAATATGCATTTGTGAAGCCATGCAACTTCACTCCATCTGTCTAGCTGTACCAAAAACCATACTCTGGTGTGCCCCTTAGGTATCTCAGGACATGCTTCCCCGCCTTCCAAAATAAATTGGTAGGCTTAACCATAGCTTGACTCAGTTGGTTAACTGTGTAGCAAATGTCCAGTCTTGTATTCACTAGATACATTAGCGAACCCACTAACTGTCGGTAGACAGTAGCATCCACTACCTCTCCAAAAGTAGCATCCTCTTTCCTCCAATTTCATGGAAGAGGAGTATCCATGGGTTTGCAACTCTCCATGTTAAACTTACCCAGTATCTCCTTTGCATACTTGCTTTGAGACACAAAAATTTGACCATCCCGCTGCCATATTTCCAATCCAAGGAAATAATGAAGGAGTCCCATGTCCTTCATTTCGAACTCCCTTGCAAGATCCTCCTTGCATGAGTGTATTAGCTTCTCAACACTAGTCAAAATTAAATCATCAAAATAAATAACAATGATCAATAGCTTACCCTCAACCAAAATCTGGTACAGGTTTGCATCTGCTTCACTTTTGGTGAAGCCCAGTCTAGTGAATAGTTGTCTATCCGAGGGTACCAAGCACGAGGTGCTTTCTTCAGCCCATACAACCCACTTTTGATTTGACACACATGCGACTCACTGTTAAATATTTTGAAACCTTCAGGTTGCTCTATGTACACATCTTCCTCAATGATCCCATTGAGAAACACAATTTTCACATCCATCAAATGAATGCGCCAACCCATCTGCGCTAAGAGTGCAAGGATGGATCTTATGGAAGAGTACTTTGCGACAAGTGAAAATATCTGATCATAATTTATCCCTTTGATCTATGAGAATCCTTGGGCCAAAAATCTGGCCTTGCATTTCTCCACACTCCCATCAGCAACTTTCTTTACCTTGTAGATCCTTCTCGATCCAACCACTGATTTGTCGACTGGTCTTTGAACTACCTCCCACGCACTATTCTTGACAATGGAGTTATACTCCTCCACCATTGCATCAACCCAATTTGGTTGTTACATTTATTCGTGAAAGGAAGATGGTTCAGTCACAATACATTTTCTCATAAGAGCCATGTATCCAGTAAATCGGTCAGGAGATTGTCTTTGTCTGCACTGTGAAGTAGGGGCTCCTACATTCTATGCAACATCAAGTCTCAGCCTATCAGCTTTCGTGGTGCGCCTTCTACCATATTTGATGGATGGCTCTGCATGAGTGGCTTCCTCCACTCCATGATCCTCGACATGTGGTTGATCCACATCTTAAGTCTCATCCTTGGGAACCAATAGTTCCTCCTTTGCATGCAAGTCTAGATCACTCTCAAGAGACAACTGCATGGATTTCCCTTCATCAAATTTTATATCCTATCGCACAACAGTCATTCTGCTATTTGGAAAATACACACGATGATTATGGGGTGTTTCTGTGTACCCCGCAAAAATCCCGATCTCAGTTGTTGGTTCCAGCTTCTTCATAGCGTCCTTGGTCACATACACATAAAAAGATGAGCCAAAAATCTTAAAGTGTGAAACATCAGGTTTTCTACCAGTGAAAGCCTCTTTAGGTGTATTCATGCCAAGTACTCTATGAGGACAATGGTTTTGCACATAAACCGTAGTGTTTCTTGCTTCTGTCCACAAATGCATTGGTAAGGCCTGATCATGCAACATCACTCGTGTTGCACCCATGATCATTATGTTCTTCCTCTCCGCGACCCCATTTTTCTATGGGTTATGAGGCGCTATGATTTCTCTTTGAATTCCTTCTTTGCTACAAAATTTCTTGAATTCATTAGAGATGTATTCTCCACCATTATCGCTCCTAAGAGCCTTCACTTGCTTCCCCGACTCTTTCTCCACCAATGCCTTAAAATCACAGAACTTAGAGAATGTTTGATACTTCTTCTACATGAAGAAGATCCAACATTTACGATAAAATTCATTAACAAAGATTACATAGTACTTATGTTTTGTTGTTGAAGCAACCGAGAATGGTCCACACACGTTTGTGTGAACTCTCTCAAGGATCCTCGAAGCTGGGTTCTCCTTCTCATGAAAGGTGGACTTTACATACTTCCCCATGGTGCAACCCTTACAAGGATCTAACTGAGCAAGTTTTCCCATTGGAATTCTAATAGAAATTTGTTGCATGACTTTCAAGGCTCCATGGTGAAGATGGCCCAATCACCTGTGCCATAATTCACCCTCATCCTGGCTCACCACCTTTTTTTCCTTGCCCATCATTGTAGCGCAACCATCTACCTCCATCTTGTATAGATTCTTAACTCGAATCCCTATCCTATTGTCTTGACCCGTTGTTTTATGTTGCAGGAAAGCTTTTCCATCACTAAAAACAACGTCATAGCCTCTGTCCTCCAACATTGTGACTGAGACCAAATTTTTCTCCAGACCTGGTACATGCATTACATCTTTTAATTGAAATGGTTTACTTGACTCCCTCTAAAAGGTAATGGTACCAATCCCAATAGCATTGTATTGTCTGTCGTCTCCCATTTAAATATGCATCTAGAGATCTTTCTCCTCCAAGTCACTGAAAATTTCCTTATCTCCCACCATGTGAAAGGAATCGCCACTATCGAAATACTAGCATTGTACCATCTTTCATCTCCCATTTCAATATGCATCTAGAGATCTTTCTCCTCGAAGTCACTGAAAATTTCCTTATCTCCTGCCATGTGAAAGGAAGCGCCACTATCCAAATACTACACCGATCCCAATGCACTTGACACCATGCATGTGATCAATGAGAAGTCAAGCTTAAATTGTGAGGCAAGGGCCTCACCAACTGCAGATCCAATAGCCTTCTTGTTCTTCTTCTTTTGTGGACAGTTAGTAGAAAAATTCTCATGTTCGTGATAGTGAAAACACTTCACCTTTGACATGTCGTGCTTCTTGCATTTGGACTCAGATTTAGAATGAAATTTCTTCCCCTTCCCCTTCTTCACCTTGGAAGCCAAATAAAATTCCTCTTCATCATCATGATTAGATGAAGATCCATCTCTGGTGTTCCATCACAACTCCTCCTGCACCAAATCCCACCACAGTCGTTTCCAATATGGAAATTATTCCCATCCATTGACAGAGTCTTCATAACTGTGCCAACTCTTAGGAAGTCCTAGGGGAGCCAAAATCACCAAATCATCATCAGAGACTATTATTCCCACACTCCCTAGTTCATACCGACATTAGACATACTTCGTGAGATATTTTGGAATGGTGTCACCCTTTTCCATCTTGATCTTCTTGAGTTTATCTTTGAGCGCCAATTTCTTGTGGTTGCTGCTGCTTTGGAATAGATTTGTCAAAGCCTTCGACATTGCATATGGAATGTATTTCCCATGGAGGCTTGAGAAAATGTGGTCTCCTACTCCCTCCAACAGGATCCTCCTCGGCTTTTCCACTTTCTTTTGGCATGCATCAAGATTTGCAACATTTGTCACAGTGGGTTTAGGAATGTCATTGTCGATGAATTCCTTCAAGCCATTGTCTTTGAGTACTACATCCATCCTGTCCTTCCAAGAAATATAGTTCGAGTTTCCCTCAAGTGCATACTCTAACCTCAAGACATTGAAATCCATTTCGATTTTGAATCAGTTGTAGCACCAAGAAAGACTTTCTGCAAATTCAAATTCTATCCAGTCACAAACTCAGTTCCTGCTACACTTCTGCAAATTCGAATTATATCCAGTCACAAACTCAGCTCCTGCTTCACTTCTGCAATTTCCTGTGTTCTAATACCATGTATAAATTATAAGAAAAGCATTTATATATTTGATTCACCTGATCTAAAAATTTCCTAAATTTAAATATTGAATCACTTCTACAAATCTTTTTCGGAATTAAAAACACAATCGCCAATCACATAAACATGAAGAAGAATCAAATCATACACAAAACAGATAATTTACCGAGGAAAGCTTACAGCTAAAAACCCCATTATATTCTATTGTATATTAAGCATGGATCATGAAACAAATACAATGTATTTCTCTTCTCAAAAGAGCCTCCAACATTCAACTATCTGTCTCACACTATCCTCATAGAAAACTGACCAATACTTTAGTCAATTTTCAGCCTCCTGACAGTTTTCCTTGCTTGTGCAATCCCTGATGGTCAAGATCCCTAAAATTTAGGAATTATTACCTACATTGACTGCGCAAGTATCATGGGCACTCCAATGGGTGGTTGGATGCATGTGTGCAAGGAAATAATGTCACAACTGATAGCCAACTTCCCTTTCACCTATAACTCAACTAGGTCTCCACTGGATCTGACATGCATGCAACTAATAATAGTAAATATTCAGTTTCATGTGAGATCACTGCATGCGAATTAATTAATATTTAATTCACTTGATCTCTCACTACTTTTATCTTCAATTACAAATAGCACAACTGAGTTAAAATATTTACAACTTGCATTAACTAATGCACCACTATGCTTCGAACTCTGTTACAAATAGAATTACTCTGCATGTCCCACCAACTAACCTCTAACTCAAAATACACTATCTAACTGAGTTTTCCACTTTCAGTTAACTCATTCAGGTCCACATTGAGAATATATTATAGTTTAATGTCCATCTAAATTAATGGATAATAAAAATAGACATGCCCCCAAAAAATAATACTGTGGGCCCCACCCTAGTTTGGGTGCTTAATGGAACCAGGTGCTTAATGCACTCGGCGTGGGTGTTGATTCTTCTTGTTGAATCTCAACAGATAAGATGAGCTATGAGCTAGTTTATTACCCAAACAAGAAAATAATTATGTCCAAAAAGTTCCAGTAAAAATGGGATCTCTGTCACTTACAATAAACTTTGGGTTTCCATGTAGCTTTTGAATTGTTTCTATAAATGCAGTAGCAACTTTACTTTCTTTAAATGGATGAGATAATGCACAAAAGTGTGCATACTTGGTAATTCTATCAACTACCACCTTGATGACACTCTTTCCTTCGGACTTAGGTAAACTTGTGATAAAATTCATTGAAACCTCCTCCCAAAATTGACTTGGAATGGATAAAGGTTGTAGAATACCTAGGGTATTTATTGTCTCAACTTTATTTTTGCTGACAAACCAAAAATTCCACCACAAATTTTTTAATATAAAATTTAAGGCCATCCAAAAAAATTACATTCCTCACCCTGTGGTAAGTTTTTAAAAATCTTGAGTGTCCTCCTAAGGGAGAGGTGTGCAATTCTAAAAGAATATTTTGTTTTAGTTTGGAATTCTTACAAAGATATAAGATATATTTGTACCATAAGGAATAATTTTTCCAACTAAATGTATCAGATCTGCTAGGATCTTGCTACAATTTTTGAATTTGTGTTCACACTTCTTCATCATTATTCCAATCTGGTTGGATAATAGAAATGGCACAAAGCAATGCTTCAACCTCTTCATCCTTTCTTGAGAGTGCATCTGCAACAAAATTTAGCTTCCCTTTTTTGTAGATGATTTCAAAGTCATTACCCAAAATCTTTGTGACCCATTTTTTCTTCTCTTCTGAAGATAGTATTTGTTCCAAAAAGTATTTAAGACTATCATGATCACTTTTTACCTTGAAGTGTCTTCCCATTAGGTAAGGTCTCCATTTCTTTAGTGCATGTAGTATTGCCAACATTTCCTTCTCATAAATAGATTTCTGTAAATACTTTCCTTTGATTGGATGACTTTCAAAAGCAATGGGTCTTCCTTCTATCATTAAAACAACACCAATTCCATTTCCTGAGGCAGTGACATTCCACAATAAAGGTTTTTGTGAATTCTTGCGTAGCTAAGACCGGTGCTAGGCACATTTCATCTTTAAGATGTTCAAAGGCCTTAGTTGCTTCAAGAGTCCATGAAAATGCATCTTTCTTCAATAATGTTGATAGAGGTGTTGTTATTTTCCCATAATTCTTAACAAAATTGTGATAATACCCTATTAACCAGAGAAATCCTCACAACTGCTTTATGGTAGTGGGAAATTTACATTCCTTAATAGCTTTAATTTTGTTAGGTTCTACCTTAACACCCTCTTAAGATACAATATGACCCAGATATTCCACCTCTTGTACTCCAAAGAAACATTTGTATGTCTTTGCATATAAATGTTTCTCCTCCAATAGTTTGAGCACCCTATCAACATTTTGAACATGATCCTTCCAAGACCAATTGTAGATTATTATATCATCAAAAAATACTAACACAAATTTTCTAAGGAAGGGTTTGAAAATGGAATTCATCAACCCTTGAAATGTAGAAGGTGCACTGGTAAGGCCAAAAGGTATGACCAAAAATTCATAATGACCCTCATGAGTTTAAAATGTTGTTTTCAGAATATATTCAGTCTTTATTCTAATTTTATGATATCCTGAACGAAGATCCAACTTGGTAAAATAAATTGCTCCATGTAATTCATCCAATAATTCATCAATCACAGGAATGGGAAATTTATCTTTAATATTGAGCTTATTGAGCTCCCTATAATCCGGACACATGCACCACGATCCATCCTTCTTGTGCACCAATAGTAATGGAGAAGAGAAAGAACTTTAATTAGGTTGAATTATACCAACCTCTAACATTTCTGCAATCATACGCTCAATTTGACTCTTTTGGACATAAGGATATATGTAAGGCCTAATGTTTGGAGGAACACTTCCTGGAATCAAATGAATAGCATGATCATCATCATGAATAGGTGGGAGTCCTTTGGGAGTTTCAAATACCTTGGAATGATTGTCCAAGAATTTTTGGAGATCTGGAGAAATAGATGATTTTGATGTTGGAACTTCTAGTGAGAATAATTTTGCAATTACACCTCGTTTTTATTTCTTCAGAAGCTTTTTCATGACATTAGATATTATTATCTTTCCCGGCTTCCCTGCAATACCCCGCAGTTCAACTTCCTTTCCTTCCAAAAAAAAAATCCAAGAAATGTTCTTGAAATTAAAAGCTACGGTCCCTAAATATTGTAACCATTGTACTCCTTGTACAACATCAGCACCTCCCATTGGAATGGAAAGCATTGGACTATTCAATACATATTCCCCCATGGTTATCTTGATATTATGGCATTTTCCAGAGCAATTTATATTTCCTCCATTTGCAACCATTACTTGACACTCTGGTGCTCGGTATAGGAAGAAATTCAATTCCTTGGCTACCTTACAATGAATAAAATTATGGGTACTACCCAAATCAATCAACACTATTACCTTTTTCTTCTTGATATTTCCTTCTATCTTGAGAGTTTGAGGAGTGGTAATTCTCGCCAGTGGATTACAAGATATGGTTGGACTCATTTATTCTTTCTTTATTGTTGGTTCTTGGTGTATATCCTCTTCTTTTGAAGTTTCTGGTTCATTTTCTTCCTCCTCTTCACAATCTATGTAAAATAATTTCTTCTCAGCATACTTATGACCTTTAGTGTATTTTCTATCACAATTGTAGAAAATCCCTTTTTCTCCTTTTTCTTCCAATTTTTGTGGTGTCAACATTGTAGTTTGTGGAAGTCTAGGAGTAGCATCACTTCCATCTTTATAGATGTGAGTGGTAGGCTTCCTTGTCGCCATAATTTTACATTCAATTTTACTTGCCAACCTGAATGCCTTCTCCAATGAATCAGTTTCCCAAAGGCGAACCTCATGTTAGATGTTATCCTTTAAAGTCCCTATGAAGACGTCAATCTTGTGTTCCTCTGGAATATCAACTACCCTTATATTCAATTTTTGGAAGTCCTCAATGTGCTCCACCACTGAACCCTTTTGTTTAAGATTTATCAATTGGCTAAAGAAGGTGTTGCTCTTTGTAGCCTCATAATGTGTTGTCATTTCCTCCGTAAAAATTAACCAAGTGAAAAAAATTTACGGGAGAAAAGCCATCGAGACCATACAAATGTATTGTGTTATAAATAAAAATTTGCAATGTGTACTTTTTGTGTGTTTTTCACATTATTGAGATAAAAATATTGCTCCATCTGTAGTATCCATGTTATTGGATCCTTGCCATCAAACTTCCTCATATCGATCTTTGGAATATGGTGGGTCTTTATTTTGTTCTCATCACGAGTTTCCTCTACTATATTTTCACCATTAGGAATCATTTCTTGTATCAACTTTTTCAAACCTTCCATGTTTTCTTTTAGATCATTCTTCATGTCTTCCATGTTGTCTTTCATTTTTTTGTCGATGTCATCCATATTACCTTCGATGCCATCCATATTAGCTTCCATTCCATTCATGCATTTCTTCAAACCATCCATCTTAGCTTCCATGCCTTTCTTCAAAACTTCCATTTCATTTTTGTTGCTCTTTACAAGAGCAAAATTTGGTGCACTTGCTCTTGTAATTTTGATATGTCATGTTGCACTTCTTCCTCTTCATGAGTCATAGTAGAGTATTCTAAGGGCTTAATGGGTGTTGAATTATTTTTAGGGGGAATTTTAAAACCCAATACTGATATATATGCTTCAATATGCCCTTGGAATCACTTCAAACTGATTTTTCAAACAATACTTACGCAATTCGAAGAAAAAATTACACACCTTTTTCTTTATTTTGAAGAGCTTGATATTGAAACTGATGTATCACCTTTTTCTTTATTTTGAAGAGCTCGATATTGAAACTAATGTATCTCTATAATTTCAGATCCCTAAGATTTTATCTTCGGTCTATCCCTTTGAATCATCTTTCCAATACCACAGGTCTGACCTGATTTGGATTCTTCAAGAAAATGTTATGACCAATCTCCCACAATGACCTAATTATGGACTAGTTCAGTAGAGCGAACTTGTATGAATTGCCTCGTGTCATTGTTTCCTCCTTCGGCTTTGAAATTGATATATAGGAAACTACAATTCGTTTACTTTCAGCCACTTTTTACAAAATTCAACTATGATTTTCAGAGAGAGATTTATGACGATTTTCCCAAGGTCAACTCTTTTAGATGAAATTATGGAGCCTGTAAAAACCTTAAATTTTACAGATCATATAACTGAAATATTGTGGACCAAGATCTAAAATTTTTACTCAAAGTTCCTCAATATTTCTTCGAAAAGGGTTTTTGTTTTTAGTGTCTGAAACCTTGTCGAAAAAAAATTATAGAAAAAATTCCACAATGACCTATTTGAAGTAGCAAAACCATAGAATCCAAAGCTCTAATTCCAAATGTTATGAAACTAGCTCCAAAAATATAAGAAAATAGAGATCAATGCCTTATAAATAAGCCACTTCAAGGGGGAAACCTCCTTTGCATTACATAAATGAACAATTGTTGGATGATTCAAATGAAAAAACCTCCTTTCTATATATAGGAGTCCATGGGGTCAGAATATAATCCTAGCCGACCTAACAATAATAGTGTAAGGGCACAACAATAACAATAGTGGCTTTTTATGGGGCACAATAATAACAATATGGGGGCTACAGGGGTACAACAATAACAATAAGGGGACTACACTAACAACAAGGGACTACACTATTAATATAGGGACCTAACAGAGGGTAAGAAAATAACCTTTGGGATGAGAGCATAATGGGAAAGCCCAAAATCACATCCATTCTAGATCTTCATCATCTTAAGAATCGGCTCCAAGGAAAAGGTATTGTAAATTTGGATCAAATATCAATTTGGAACCAACAATAAAACTCATGGTAAGGATGGAAAACACATGAAATTTCACCCAAACTCCTTTAAAAATGGAATCTATTCCTCCATCGTCTCAAGAGAGAAGCACCAATCTGCTACAGGAAGCAAGAAAAATTTATATGGAACCCAAAAGGAAGGGACTATACAATTGAAAGTGTATATGAAACGATACAAGGAGAACAAGAGCAATAGTCCCATTTGCCTCTCTAGAAAATCCTATGGAAAACTAAAATTTTTCCAAACATAAAAAGTTTTTACATTGACACTGTTTAAGGGAAGATACTTATAGTTGATAATCTCATAAAATGAGGCATACTAGGCCCTTTAATATGTCCTTTGTGTTTGAGAGCTGAGGAAACCATTCAACACATATTTCTCTCATGTGAATTCTCAAAAAAAAATTGGAAAGCCTCAGACGCTAATCCTCTTCAAGTTAATTTAAATTTTGAGGTCAACATCTCTAAATTTTTTTCCAAATGGAAATATAATTATCCTCATTCTTTCAAAAATAAAAAATTTCTTAAGCAATTTTGGTCTAGTCTCCCAATGTTCTTATGCTGGCAGCTTTGGTTAGCTAGGAACAAACATATTTTCCAAAATAAAAATCCAAAAATAGGGAAAGTAATGGATAAGATTTCGATTCTCTCCACATAAGCCATCCTCTCAAAAGGAAACTTTAAAATCGACATTCAATCCTTGCAAACTGAAGAAAGGTTGTGGTTCAATTTCTTTCTAGACAGAATACCCCATAATGTCTGCTTCCCCTTGAGAAATCGACTTAGCATAGTGAATTGGAAGGTGAGAATGAAAGATAAGGAATTCAGGAACTGACTAAAATCACATAGTCAACCTTTCCTTTTATTTGATGGGGCATCCAAAAATAATCTTAGATGAGCTGGAGCAGTAGGATTAATCCTCGATCATGAAGGAACATAAAAAATTTCATACAAATGGGGATTGGCAAATGAAATAAATAACATGGAATAGGCTTACGGTTTCATTTTGGGTGTAAAGATCCTCCATGATTTCAAATATAAAAATCTAACAGTAATTGGGGACTCATCCATTCTCATTCAATAGATGGTCAAGAGAAGGAACCCCACTAATGTAGACCTTGGGAAAATTGTGATTCGAATTCAAAAATAGATGAAACATCTAGAGAGGCCTTATTCTTCCACCTCCTCATACAAAACAATAACAAGGCTGATGATTTGGAAAAGAAGGTCTGTCATAGACTCCAAGGAGAAGTCGGGATTAATGAAGAGATCCTTGTCAAGCATATTCCATGAAATTTTATCAGATCACATGTAATAAATGACATTAGAAGTGGTCATTCCAAATTGAATCCCCCAAAACGATGATAGGCATCACTTCATAGATCATCAACAAATATCCAAAGTAAAAATTATCTATTCCCATGCAGATTAACACATCCAAGTAAGATTCCTTGTTCAGAAAATCGTATACAGATAATTGATTCTTATGACCACCCTAAGAGATCACATTTTTTAGAACCTTTCCTCTCGTGCTCAGAACTCTTCAAATAGACTCCACAACATCCCCTCTCTTCACAACGAAATTATAATTGCATTGTTTATTCTCTCTCTCCTCCCAATGTTATTTCTTCCTCCCTCCATTCTGCTTCATAGTGAATTGCTAAGCACAATGTGGCTTCTCCCACTCCTCCTAGCACTATCCCTTTCTCCCTCCACTGCTCGTCCCCTCTATCCCGTGGTGATCAATTCCCTCTCTTCACCTTTTCCCATTCTCAAAACCCAAAATCTATAGCATTGAAACTAGATTGTCCTCATTGTAAATCTCTCAAATCATAATTGGATCATGTCAAAGCATTACAAAATAGTGGAATGAAATATCTTTACCAGAGTTTGGATTCCTATACTACCAATAAACCTCTCTCAAATAATAACTCAACAACATTTTCCAGCGTTGCTCCCACATCGATAAATCCTTATATTCACTGGATGACATGGTTAAGAAGAGATTTGTAGAGAAATATGGCTCTAATAATCGCAGTAGCATGCATCCTCAAAATGAATAGAGATCCATCAATACAGAACAACATGAATAGAAATTTTCAACTCAATAGAAGTCACCAAAGGGCCTTGATCTCAATCAAAATGGTTATCTTTTCCTTTGTAGTCTTGTATTTCATTATACTTTTCGATGAAATGTTAATGTATTTACTTGTTGCAAAAATTTATCAAAGTTTACAAAGTAAGTGTCATAGGATATGTAGGATTTATTCTGTCTTATGAAAAAGCAGGAAAATATAGACAAAGGGACCTAGTTCTGGATTCCTTTCTCAATCAGCAAGAAGCCATGTATCAAGGCTCTTAGCCTTGTTTTTTGTAATGAATACAAGATAACCGACTTTGTTTTAAAAAAAGAAAAAATAACAAATTAATAATAAATAATAAATTTTATTATGATATGGTCAAATTGATATTATTTTTACACAAAGTGATTAATTTGTAATCGAGAATAATATATATCTTGGATAGACTGTGATTGGGAATGTTGTTAAGGAACTCCTAGATGTTAAGTCACTGGTTCAATTCCTCGCCCTATTCGGGTATTATTCTTATACATGACCATGACACAACCTCATGATAGTGATGGTGATGATGATTAACGTCCACTATGACCAATGTGTTCTATCGGACTTTAATAAAGAAAGAGATTAATTATGACTATTAATATGTTATTTCAATGATAAAAAATAAGGGAAAAAAGGTGTTCCCAAATCACTATATTTTTGTTGAGTTAATAAGTCAACAAGGTTGGTAGTGGGACAAATGTTTTGCAAATGAGAACATATGTGAGTAAAATTGTAGAAATTATATACAATATGCATGTATATATCCAGACTCTCCTGATCTCACAATATTTAACTTCTTGCAAAATACAGAATCCTTCCATTATAATTCTTGCGGAATTTAGTCAACAATTGCAAAACACATGAAGCAATAAAAACACACATAACACAGTTGTTTAACGGGAAAGCCTGAAGCTGAAAACCCCAACTATATATTATGTAACATGGAGAACATATGAAAATCTCATACAAACATAAAAAGCTTATCACAAGCTCTCAGTACAATACAATCATCATACACTAATCAGGAACAATCTTGCAAATCCATGCATCGATCTTGCCCTCCTGCTAGCCTACCTCCACTACGCAATCCAAGCTAATTAAAAATACCAATTCAATGTAATCCCACTCTCATTGACTGCGTTATTATCATTGGAAACTCCAATGTATATGTAGATGCAATTCATGCATCACTAATAGTCACAACAGATAATCTATCTTTCCCTTTCACCTATCTCTCCACTGGTCTCCACTGAAACTTCCATGCACTGTAGTTAACTGATGTATTTTTTAGTTGATTATTGAGTTATTATTTAGTGAATTAATTAATAATTAATTCACACCAGTCTCACTAGTGTATCAATTAGTTAGACTAGATACAACTAGCTCAACTATGTCTAACTGAGTTAAATTGAACACAACTCCACCAAACTCTGTCACATGAGTTCTAACTGAAGTATCCATGCAACAGCTCCACTTAACCCTTATAAATAGCATAATTCCTTCTGTCAGCTATTGTGCCACATCTGTGCACTTAACTGAAGTGCTCCAAGAGAATAAGATAATGTTTAGAGTCCAAATATTATTAAGAGCTAATAATATTCGACATATCTATTTTTAGACTGGCAATCTAAAAATAGATTCTGCCCAATATGTCTAAAATAGAAATCCATCTATTTTTCCAACTTGAACAACCATCCACAAATAGCATCCCGCAACTTATAAAACTTGATCCATATGTCTAAAAATAGACTTTATGGCCAAAATCAATTGTAGGCCCTACCCTACGAGGTGATCACTTTCCCACCTAGATCAGAATAATGCTCTTCTATGCCTCCTCTAATCGCTTCTTGCTGGGTAATATTCAACACTCCCTATCAACAAGAAAGGAATGTCTTTGCATGAGACATGCAACTCCATGCATTCGCCTTGCAACCTTTGCAAGCGCCATGCAACTCCATGCATCTACTCTACAACTCTTCCGAAACTGAATAGGCTCCAAACAACTCAATCAATCCGATGCATCTATCATCAAAGTCTTCGACTTCTGCTGGTACCAACTGCACATGTCTTTAGGAACCACTGTGCTGTTGAACTCTGCACCCATGCACTCTGCACTTGCTGTCGTTAACTCGATCCGCGCTCCAAAGATTCGACACTCGTCACTTTCGGATCCGCCCGCATCAACTGTAACCGATCAAGCCACATCGCTGCTCTATGGGCACCTCGTAGCCAGGTTCAATTCATGAGATCCACACCATCTCAATGAATCCTGCCCATAAATCTCCTCTTGGGATTACTCATGCATGTCGCCCCACCTCTCACCTGGTGGTATAGCTGCATGCACTCCCTTTGCCCATCTGGCATGAAATTTCTCTGCATGAGTGGTTGCTCCCACTCCATGATCCTCATCTTGTGGCTGCTCCACATCTCGAGGTTCACTCTTACTTGCATGCAAATCCTGCTCCCTCTCAAGCTTCAATTTCATGGATTTCTCACACTTCCCAACAGTAGGAAGCTTCGTAGAAATCCCATCTACAGCAAATCTATAAATATTCTTCTGCATCTCCAGTTGTGGTTGCTCCACAACCTTCTGAGACTGCTTCTCACGCTGCATGTTGAGAGTCTCCCTCTCAACCACCAAGTCACTAACCTCTGATTTTCTCCTGAAATCTTTGCATGTATCTTGTACCTCAGTTCATGTAGATTCTTGGCTCGCGCACATTG
The DNA here is from genome assembly GCA_034641835.2 of Pinus albicaulis. Classification (NCBI taxonomy): domain Eukaryota; kingdom Viridiplantae; phylum Streptophyta; class Pinopsida; order Pinales; family Pinaceae; genus Pinus; species Pinus albicaulis. Next base: position 53,562,336 of record CM076574.1, on the reverse strand, counting down.
CAATTGTCCCGCCGTTGCAAAATTTTCTAACAAAAGAGCTGATTTTAAATCGATGATATTTCCCTCATCCAAGCTCTAATTCGATCGATTTTTTTTTTCAATTTGGGTATTTTTTAGCAAGAAATACAAATATGCTATTTTTTTCTGAAAATATTTCACCAAAAATTTTCAGATATTCTTTGCAAACTCACACACCCAAAAATTTCTGCTCTCATTCCATGTAGAAAATATATAACACCGCTCTGATACCATGTAGAAATTATATACAATATGCATGTATATATCCGGACTCTCCTGATCTCACAATATTTAACTTCTTGCAAAATACAGAATCCTTCCACTATAATTCTTGTGGAATTTAATCAATAATTGCAAAACACATGAAGCAATAAAAACACACATAACACAAATAGTTTACTTTTATAAAGTCCTAGTACCAAACTCAAAATATATATTATGGTAACATGGAGATGGGAGACATATGAAAATCACACAAACATACAAAATCACTGCTGTTTCTGGGCAAGACAATATATCTATCATACACTAATCAGGCCCAATCTTGCAAATCCATGCATCGATCTTTGCCACCTGCTAGCCTACCTCCACTGCACAATCCAAGCTGATTACAAAGACCAATTCAATGTAATCCCACTCTCATTGACTGCGTTATTATCATTGGCAACTCCAATGTATATGTAGATGCAATTCATGCATCACTAATAGTCACAACAGATAGTCTATCTTGCCCTTTCACCTATCTCTCCACTGGTCTCCACTGAAACTTCCATGCACTGTAGTTAACTGATGTATTTTTCAGTTGATTAATGAGTTATTATTTAATGAATTAATTAATAATTAATTCACACCAGTCTCACTAGTGTATCAATTAGTTAGACTAGATACAACTAGCTCAACTGTGTCTAACTAAGTTAAACTGAACACAACTCCACCAAACTCTGGCACATGAGTTCTAACTGAAGTCTCCATGCAATAGCTCCACTTAACCCTTAGGAATAGCATAATTCCTTCTATCAGCTGTTGTGCCACACCTATGCACTTAACTGAAGTGCTCCAAGAGAATAAGATAATGTTTAGAGTCCAAATATTATTAAGAGCTAATAATATTTGACATATCTATTTTTAGACTGGCAATCTAAAAATAGACTTCACCAATATGTCTAAAAATAGAAATCCATTCATTTTTCCATAACTCTCATTCAACCATCCACAACAGTATCCCCGCAACTCATAGAATATGATCGACATGTCTAAAAATAGACTTTGCGACAAAAATCACCTGTGTGGGCCCCACCTAGTTTAGGTGATCACTTTCCAACTAGGATCGGGCATGATGTTTCAGGATGCCTCCTTCATTGTTTCTTGTTGCAATATTCAACAAAAATTTGGGTGATATATATATATATATATATAGATAGATAGATAGATAGATAGATAGATAGATAGATAGATATCTATCTATCTATCTATCTATCTATCTATATATATATATATATATATATATATATATATATATATATATATATAGATATATATATAGATAGATATAGATATATATATATATATATATATATATATATATATATATATATATATATATATATATATATATATATATATATATATATATATAGATAGATAGATAGATAGATAGATAGATAGATAGATATTAATATTAGGATAGATTAGGTCTCGACTAATTGTTTTTTCCGCAAAATAAAAATCGAACTTTCTATTAAGATCATAAAAGGTTACATAGTATATGCACTTGGCATTCAAAGAATTGCATGTTTTCCTTTTCTCCATGGGAGAAAGAAAAGAACATGGAGTTGCAGTTGTTTGGAAAAAATGTTATTACCGTTTCCCCCGGCCTTGTCAAAATTTTCCAAAAAGTATGCGCCTGTTTCGGCCCCTGGTCTTTCTTTTATAGGAAAAAACCGCCCTAAATAGGGGTCAATAAACAAGCATGTCGCTGAGCTTTATACAAAAAACATCTGGGTGGTAGGCACCATTCCATATGTACAAAGTTTATGAGATATACAAAAATCCCCCACGTTATCTCCCGTATCTCCTCTCAAGAGGAATATGATCCAAAATAGAGATAGGTGGAGTTAAAAGTATAGTGCATGACTATTTTATCAATTACACATATAGTTTGTATCATGAGTTCAAAGAAAAAAAAAACAGAAAATAGAAATAAATATTGGATAAATATCATTTTAGTGAGTGAAAGGAGGTTGTTCCAGGTTTCGAACCAATTCTCCATCAAACTCTTTTGCTACCCAGTTCCCCATAGCTTGTTGTAGGCCCTCCTTAGAAAGGAGGTTTGCATCATTGTTACATTCCATGTAAATGTGGCAAGCAGCGATTTGATTAAATAGTGATTTTAAGACCAGAACCTCTTCTAATAAAGGAATCAGAATATAGTTGAGGCATATTTATGTTCCATTAAACCACTTAATGATATTCATTGAGTTGCCAAAGATCTGAGTTGCTCTCAGCTCAAGATGAGAAATCCAACACAGAAGTAAATGAAGGGCTTTGAGTTCTGCGAAATTATTGGTTCAAGTTCTAAGTCCAACCTAAACTTTGTAGATCTTTCCAGAAGGAAGGTGAATAGTGAGCCCTTCCCCACACCTGTTTTGTGGGTCAGAAGCCCCATCAAAGTAGGCCCACGGAATGTCACCCCTAATTTCTTCCATTTTGATGATTCTGACCTGCTGAGATTCCTTGGGAATAGGGATGTGTTCATAGATTGATGCCCCTTCTGAAGCTAGGATAGCAATAGGAAATAGGATTTCTTTAAAGATGACCTAGTTCCTGGCTATCCAGGTACCCCATGCGACAATAAGCAAGATATTCCTCACCCGGTCATTAGGGAATTCATTCCACCACTTTTGCTAAGCCTCTGAGATGGTTTGACCTTCCCATAAGCTAGGAGAGGTTTAGAAGCCGCAAGGTTTCAGCCCATAAACTAATGTTAAATTCACAAGATAGAAAGAGTTGTTGAGTATACTCCATGTTAGATTTGCATAAAGAGCACCAACCTGGTCCTATCTTGCCCCATCTCTCCATATTTTCCCAGGAGGGAACTTTGTTCTGTAATATGCACCAGAAGAAGAGTCTCAATTTTGTCGGTACTTTGAGTTCCCACATAGGCTTATACCACCACTCTGGCTCTGCTCATCCTTTCTGAGCCATTAACCATTTGTATCCAAATTTCGGTGAGTACTGACCTGTGGAGGAGTGTACCCAACGAAGCTCATCTGACCTCTCCTGTATATGAAAATTTGTTCTGTGAAGCTCACTGATAAATCCTTGCCATTCTTCTCTCTATCAGTATTCAAGTTGTAGGGCCTCTCATAACATCCAAGCTTGTTTCCAAATGGTTGACTAACCAATCTGCTCCATATGACTCAGGGTGCAGACCTTTGTTTTCAAGATGATCAATTCTCTCGAGAGCACATATCCACCACTGCACCCCACCCACAGGTCCCATCCAAGCCTGACCTATGCACCATTCCCTACATACCATGCTAGTCCTTGTTTAATGGTCTTAATCGAGGCCAGCGTGCCTTTCCAAAAAATCGAAGTGTTTTTCACTTTCTTTGTAGGGAGGTGCAACCATTCATCCATTGGCATATGGTCAATGTATTTCCTTTTCATCACAGATGTCCATGAGTTCTCTAGGGTGATAAGCCTCCATTGCAGTTTTGCTGCCAGAGATAGGCTCAAAGATAGGAGCTCCTTTATTCCCTAACCTCCCTAGGCCTTTGGTATCACAACTTTCTCCCACGCCACCCATAGCATTACAGGTTCAGTGTTTGAGCCTGACCATAGGAACCTGCTACAGATTTTATTTATTTTAGAGAGTATAATGTTCGAGACCCAGGATAGGGCAGCCTAGTACAAAGGGATAGCCATAGCAATTTATTTGATCAACACAAGCCTCCCTGCCCTAGACAACCATTTGAAGCTCCAGTGCTTCATTCTGGTCTCAATCTTTGCCACAAGCCAGTGCCAGTCTTGGATTCTATAAGAGTTTGGCTTTAGATGGAAGCCCAGGTACTTGAAATTGTCATGGAGAGTTTTAACTTCAAAGGGTAGCACATCTTTGATTCTATCTACTTTGGCTCGTGTGAACCCTTCCATGGTTATGGAGGATTTTTTACTGTTGATGCTTAACCCTGTAGCCTTTAGGAAGAGATCAAGCACTGATTTTATCTGTCTGATTTCTTCACTGCTTCCATTACTAAATAGAAGGATATCATCTATGAAGAGCAGATGTGTAATGGATAGGTTGACTGCTACTTCGATACCTTTCAATTCGCCTTTTATTTTTGCATCATGAATCATTTGACATAGGCCTTCTGCTACAAGGAGGAAAAGGAGGGGAGATAAGGGGCATCCCTGCCGAAGGCCCCTTTGAACTTGGAAAAAGGGAGTTGCAACCCCATTGATTATGATGGAAATACTGGTGGGGTGCTCCTTTTTTCTTACTTCTCTTCAAGCTATGTTGTGTTTCCTAAGCCACCCCCATTGCCTCATGTATTTTCCTTCCATACAAAAAGCCAAATTGTTCAGAATAAATGTTTTTTGAAAGGAAATGCTTTAGACACATTGCAGTCACCTTTGAAATGATTTTGTAAATGCCAGTGCATAGAGAAATAGGTCTAAAGTCCTAAAAATATTTAGGGTCCTCCTTTTTGGGGATGAGGGTGAGGAACGTGGAATTGAAGGGCTAATAGATGATACCCATGATCCTTTACTCTTCTACCACTGCGAGCAGATCTTCTCCCAAAGATTCGAAAAAGTGTTGAAATAATTCCATCGTCCATCCATCTGGCCCAGGGCTCTTCTCCTTTTGCATTGCCCTAAGAATCCCTTCCACCACATTTTTTTACACTAGATCCATTATACAATCATTCCCTTATTCTTCAATATATTTGGGAAGAACTGAGCCACTCTGATTACTTTGGCTATTGAGGGCTCTATTGGGGCTTTGAATAAGGATTTGAAGTGTTTGTATCCCAGGTTTGAAATATCCTCTAAGTTTCTAGTAGTACACCCTTCCTCCATTTCCATCCCCCAGGTTGTATTTATATTTTTCCTACCTTTTACATAGTTATGGAAGAAACTCATATTTTCATCCCCTGCTGACAACCAGATTGCCCTGCTTTTAAGACGCCATATTTCTTCATTTTCAAATAAAATTTTATTTCTTGTTGATTCAAGGCTCTTAACTCTGTCCCTAATTTCAATTGAGTCATAACCCGCACCCTCCGATTGCTCTAAGTAGTCTAGTTCTTCATTTATCAACCACAAGGCTTCCTCCTCCCTATTTTTTTTTCTTTTTCCCACTCCAACGTAGCCTTTTTCATCCTCTTGAGATTTTCCATAAAGTGCGATTTATTACTTCCATGTCTAGCCTCCTCTCCCGTCCTCCAGATGTCTTTCAAAAATTGATTATACAACTCATCTTTGAGCCACGATGACTTTAAATTGAAAGGCAATCCAAGTTTCTTGTTTGGATCTTTAATTTCCAGAAGACTGGGAAAATGGTGAGATACACCACCTTCCCCCACCCAATGTTGAAAAACAGAGGATCAAGCTACCATCTCTTCTTTAATAAGGAAACGATCCAGTTCTTTTGCCACCCTATCCTCTCCCACTCTTCTATTTCTCCATGTGGGCCTGGGTTTGATTATGTTAGCATCCACCAGGTGAGAGGAAACATTCTTATTGAGGAAAAAATCAGGAAGGGGATCTGCTCCTACAGAGGGGCCCAAGCTTCAGATAACCCCAGGTAAAAGTTCAGGTCCCCTCCCACAATGAGATTTGGGTCTTCCAGGCATGACTTAGCAAACAACTTATTCCAAAAAGGGACAATGTCCACACAAGGGCCATACACATTAAGAATCAGAAGTGGGTGGCAGAGATCATTTGAATAGACCTCCATCGCTAATGCATTTTCAAAACCCCAGGAGGAAATCTCCTTCAATATTCCAGATTTTATACCCATCCCCATACCCCCGAACCTTCCAAGGGCATCCAGAGCCTGAAAGGAAAAACCCGGAAACATCTTGGTCAAAGCTCCAACCAATTCCTCCCCCACCCCCAAAAGTCTCCTAAAGCATAAGAACATATGGCTTGTAGGACTTCATCAAAGCCCTAAGTGCTATTTTTTTGGACTGACTAGCAAAACCCTTGCAATTGAACAAGAGAATAATCATCAGTAACCCAGGGAGGGGGTATACTCTACTCTAAGTACCCTTGACAAAGAGAGTTGTTTCCCATCTGCTATGTCAAGTTTAGCCTTAACCTGGGCTTTTGCTAGGTTGGAATTTCGACCCCTCATCTTCCTAGGCCCAACCAAGATAGACTAAGGTCCCAGACCTCCAACCACCTCATCAGGCAAAGGCTTCTTCACCTTGGACCTTAGATTATATGGGGGTTTTTTGGGAGGAAAGGGCAGGGGGGAAGGCCCATGGTCCAGGATGATAGGAGAATCAGAGAGGAGATCGGGAATAGAGGTTATGATGTTTTCCAAAGTCTTTAACATAGAGTTCATTTGCATAGATTCCATATGAACCGACCTGGAAGGACTAGGCCTTAAAATAGAAAAAATTTGAGTAAACAAAGAGGTGCAAGGAGAGTGAGAAGAACCCAGGATCGTACCCTCCTACTGAGGTGCCAAGGCCTCGGCTTCTTGAAGAGTGGAGAGAACTGGAGGCTACTCCTCCTCTTGGATTGGAGCAATAGGACTATTTGGCTCGGTCTGCATGTCTTGAGGACCCTCATCTGGCTATTTCCCTCTTGCTGCTTCAACTCCTTCCATAAATTCCCCATCAACTTCTTTGGGCTCCTCTGCTTCTTGAGGCCTTTCTGGCATTTGGATCGCCCTCTTCTGCTTCCTTCTCCTACGATGGCCTAGAGGACAATCCTTCGCCAAGTGGCCATATTTTTGGCAGCGGTGGCAGCGAAAAGGCATATATTCATGGTCGAGAATTTGTGTAAAATTTAGGTCCTTATACTTTAGATGGATCTCCTCTACTAAACCTTCCTTAGGATTAAGACTAACAAGAATTCTTGCAACACTCAGGTCCATGGTCTGACGGTATGACTGATTCACTTCCAGGAACTTCCCCAGGGTGTTCCCTTTCGATATGAAGGCTGATTTCATCCAGAAGGGAACCGAAAGACCTAGGATTTTTACCCACACCGGGGTTTCCTCAATTTTCTACCTTTGTGCATCAAATAATGGAGTCCAATTCCTGAATAAAATTGGTCTTTTCCCGAAATTCCAATTCGGATTCATCACCCATTCCAGTGGTTCCTTTTTTGCAAATTTAATCATAAACCATCCCCGAGCTAGGGTTTTTACTTCAATTGGTCTCCCTGGTGCTTTTGACCATGAATTTTTTGTCCATTCTGAGATATAATTTGTCGAATATTTCCTCCCTTTTACCCTACCTACTAGAATAGTTTCTGCAGCATCCATAACTTCATCTATAAGAATATCAATGCCAAGAACACAGCTCCTTCTTTCTGATGAACTTAGCTTTCTTTCTCTTATTTCCTACAACCCCACTCCTACCTCCTTCCTCACCCTCCCATGGACTTTCGTGAGCATCTGGCCCTTCAGTTTCGAGCAAGCCAAGTCGCCCTTCTGATTGATTATGGGGTTTCTCCCGAGAGGTACCCCCTTCTACTTGAAATCTAGTGACCCCAACGTCCACTTGCACCTCCTCTCCTCTGTGAACTGCCGAGCACTTCTTCTGTTCCTCGACTTGAGATATAGGTTGCAGCACACCCACAAATCCCAATGCTAGTAGCTGCAAAACATTAGGGTTTTGAAAAAATCCTTTACCCACCTTCGGCCAACATCTCGCAGCTTCATAACCCTGGGTAAAATGAAAATCCTAAAAATTTCTGGTCCCTTTCCACTGAAAGGGACTTTTGTGGGTAATAGGTGTGTCCAAACAGACTCCTACGACCAAATCCTGATGTCTATGGCTCTCTTCCAAAAATTCCTTAAGCCCTACATTACCCTGAATTCCACAGCTTGCAACTATATCTTCTAACCCCCACGAAAAAAAATGAATTTTGTAGATCTCCTGGTAGCAAGGTACTTACATGATTTGTCGCAGCATCCACTTTTTCTGCCGACTTAGGGATTTTCAGCTGCTGATGACAATCTAGTACACTCTCTGCCTTCCGAGCACAGTTGTATGTGCTCTTCAAACTCTCCTCTAAAAACCCAACTCCATTCACAGTGCCCCGGGCCTCCCCCGAGCCTTTTAACTTCAACCCAGCTCCATTGATCGCTAGAATATACCTCTCCAAATTCTTTGCCGACACTTCGTAACCCCAGACCGCTAGAAAATCTTCCGGTGCAAGATCCAGGTCTACATAGTCTCATTCATTAACCATGGTTTCTGTAATAGTCAAATGATAACAAATCCCTCCGACAGCACAGGACCTCCTTCAACCCCGTGACAGCGTGCTTACACCACCTTAAGGCAGTAGGACTAGGGTTTGAGTCGGCATCGTCTTCCATCCTAAACCCTCTTCCGCCCTTTCCTTGGCTCCACTTCCGATGTGCAGTGTGGAAAGCTGCAGTGAGCCCAGGTGGCTGTCATACCCTGACGGACTGGGACAGATGTCTCGTCCCTACAACCCTCGTAACGACGCTCGATTCGTAGCCCTGTGCACCAATTTCTGACTCCCACCGCCATGGTTAGGTTTTTGGACTTCATCCATCCTTAGAACCGATCTCAACTAATTGTTAGTCATTGGATTCCAAATATTAAATAATATTATAAAATAATTAGATTTGAGCTATTAACTAATATGCACAATATAATATAATATATAATTAATTTAACACAAAAAATAATTTAGAATTTAGAATTAGACTAGATTAAATTATGATTAGAAACAAAAAGAGGGGGAGAAATAGAAACGTCATAAATTTGAGAATATAGGGATTAATAATATTATTATTTTAATGTTAATAATAATAAAGGATGGGGGGGAGTCAGGGTAGGGAAGAGGGTTAACAATGTGAAAGAGATCGGAAAATTGGGTGTGTTGATTTATCAACCTTGCAAATTTATCGACCTTGTCCTCATCATTAGCATGGTGTCATTCCTTCCTTGCATGAGCTAGGGTTTGGTCTTTCAGCAGAAACAATAATCTAGGTTCAACTCTAGGGTTTTCTCTACAAACCTTAAGTTTTCACATCCAAAACTTCTAATCTTCTTGAATTTACAAACCCTAGATTTTCAATACTCATTTTACACCTTTTGCAAGTCCAAAAATATATGTCATATGCAAATTCTCTATTCCATATCCAAATTTCAAAATATATATATAGAGTCCTCATGCTTCAAAATCAAAGATATTCCATCTCGATGTCAGTCTAAGAAAACGTGTTAATATCAGGGATCTTCCAATGAGTTGTCTTCATCAAGAGAGAAATATGACAAACCCTCAACATACTTGGTTATATGTTTAGAATGATTAACAATGATATTCTAAAAACTACAAATTTTCATCTAAACATTAATTTCGATCCTTTCAACCCAAGTAGCCTATAATAAGAACACTTCTAGTTCTGCAAGTGACTTATTTTTCTCAAGAGGACTTCAGTCTCCAATCTTGAAGAGGAACTCAACCTATTTTTCATTATAAGCTTTCCATGTAAAGAGTGAAGGTAATATTCACAAACTTGCTCTATGATATTGATCCTTATTCTGAATTTTGACTATCATGGACTGCAAGAAATAGAATCCAGGTTTGAAAAAAATAGGTCCCATATTTTACAAGTCAAATACCTTCAAACATTCAACACATTTACATATTTCCCTTAACTAGCCTTGTCTTGGTTTGAGCCACAATATGAATTGTGATGTTGTCATTACTTCTTGAAATATCAAAATGACTTTCATACTACATGTCAGAGGTGTATCTAACAATATTTGTGAATCTCATCACTTAATTTGAAGGTGAAATGATCTCCTTCAACAATCATAGTTATTATAACTATCTTTCTCCAAGGATAACTGTTGTAAGGAAACAGATCAGATATTTTCCACAAAATTGTGAGCTAATTTACATTCCAAGCATCAAATAGACTTTTTATAGATTTTTTGGTTCTTTATATATGTCTTTAGGCATCATTGAACATCCCATAATTTTCATGTGCTTATACAACTATGCTTTCTTGATGTCAGTTCTAGTTTTTGGAATAAATCTTCAAGGATAACACTTTGATCTTTCCATTGATACTAAAGCATAAATCCTTCTCCTATGTATACAGTATTCCACATAATTCCTCACTCTTGGATCAGCTTTATGACATATGGCACGATATTCTTGCTTATACTTGAGGTTTAGGTCAGATACATCTTGTTGAATTTGAGAAAATGATCTCACTTCATTGAATGCAAGTTCTTTTAATCCTTTTAACGTGATAATGATTTATCATTTTATCTCTTGAAAGGAACATCAATATATTCTAATGAAAACTTCATGAATTGTAGCCAAAATTACTAAGAGAAATAATATATACCTTTCAATCTAAGGATTTCAATGCAAGCAAACTTGAGCTGAAGACACCTTCATTGGCTTTGTCACAGACCGAGGCTCTTGATTCAGATTCTACTAGGCCTATGACATGTTCCTGAAGCTCCTCGACCTTCCTAAGGTTTTTTTACCTACTTGTGATAGGAATGAGACATTTTTGGCATTTTTATATTTAATATGAGGTTATTTGGCTCCTTGAAATAGACCCTAAGGCATTCTCGACCCCTGCAACCATTTTCTGAGGCCTTTTCGACATTCTTGAAATTCGAACTTGGGCCTTTTGGCCTTCTGAGAATTATAGTCCTTAGGGTTTTCAAGGAAAACATAATTTGAAATTTAAAGTGGCTTGGATAATTCGAGGGTGGAATTCTTACATAGATTCTTTTTCCTTCAAAGCAAGATTGACTTGGCTAGACTTCTCTTTCACCCAAGATATGATACCGTGTTGATTTTTCATAGGTCTTCTAAACTGATAATTACTTCTTATGATTTATTAGGTTACTATTTTTTTGCATTCACATTCATCATAAAGTAATTGCATAGAAGATCTCAATAATAGAAACAAAATTCTAGTACGATCATAAAGAGACATCTAAACAAGAGACAGAAGAATTTACCCTCGGAAAACCCACATGGGGGAAAAACCGAACAACCCTTAGAGAAATCATTAAATTAAATAGAGATACATCAAGTCAAACTTAAAGTGAAGTTGACTAGTAACATATCCCTGGTCACACCTTGTCAAACTGCCCTTTAGACAAGTCAAATTGTTTCCCAATGATCTTGGCCTGGTCTAATCTTCCAGGGCTAAATCTTGGCCTCCTTCTATGCCCAAAAAGTTTTCCTTCGTTTTTTCCTTACTCTACCTCAGACTTGTCTTATTCTCTGCCTCAGATGGTATAAATTGCTTTCTAGTTGATGAATTCAAATGGGCATATATATAGTGAATGGATAATTCCAAGTGGTGTGTCTATAGGGGTGGGCCGACCAAAACTTTTTGAGGGCTGACTTTACATTTTGGAGGAAAAAGTAATTTACTTTTCAAAATTCAAAATTTCTCTTTTGAAGCTGACATGAAGAACATGTCTTATATTCATATATTCATAAAAGGCTAAAATATTATTTATGAAGACATATCATAGCTTAAAAAGGGCTATGATTGATATTAGAGGACAAAAAATGTATAGTAGGCTTCCAAGATTGGTTTAACTGAAACCCATCTTCCCGATTGATGTCGTTAGGGTGATTTTCTTTTTCAAAATCTTCCCTGATGACTAGATTCAAGTGGAGGGGAAAAAAGGCCATAATTTTGGGTTTTTTGAAATGTATTAAAAGCCTAGTATTATGGGAGTGTTCAGTTTTATTTTTTCTAATTTGTTTTGTATATTGTGTTTTTTTTCCAATTTGTTTAATTTTTTTATCTTATTTTTTTTTGTGAGTTGATGTGGTTCCTTTTATTACTTCAAAGGGCGGGTCTTACATAATTTTCCATATGATCTAGATGGTCTTAACCTGCCTAGTGGGAAAATAGGTCTGTAGACCATCTGGTCGCATCATAACCCGTGCAAAAATGATATGTCCTTAAGAGGTTAAAAAACACAAAATATACAAATATATTCTCAAATTTCCTACTAGTTACCATCCTACTCAAAAAAATTCCTATATGCAAGTGAAAAGACTCATTCATACGACAAATCCACTGAACCCAGATCCTTTGCGCTTGAACCCAGTTATTCTGACATAGCTAGGCACAGGATATGACTCTCAATTATTGCCAACTTTGCATTGTGTTGGATAATGTGGAACTTGATTTGCTGCAAATCCCTCTTGATATCATCCAGTGCCTCAGAGCTACTTGCATGCCCAAAAGATAGAGTTTCCATAACCCTAGCCATCAAGGTGTTGGTTCTCCAATATAATAGTAAAAATCTGTAGATGCATAGACCTTCTTCCTCGTGTATGCCCTAGATCGTGTGCTAGATCTCCATATTTTGCCATAAGTTCATATTCCCTTGGTTTTCTAATCATGATCATTTATAGCGGCCAAAATCCCACCGATGCCCTTTATCTTTCTCTCAACCCAATCGGGGCATTTTTTTTAATTCTTAATAATGTTTTATTTATTTTTATTTATTTTTTTCAAATTTTTAAACATACAGTTTTATTTTTTTAATAATTATTTGAGTTTTTTTTCTTATTCCATTTAAAAAATAAATATTATTTTGATTTTAACTTTTCTATAATGTTATAATTTTTTTTTTTTTGCTAAATATTTTTTTTCCTTTTTTACCGATTTTTGTTTTAAATGTTTTTCACTTTTTTTTTCATTTTCACTTTCATTTTTTTTTCTTTTTTTCCTGGAACATTTTTTTAGATTTTTCTTTTCTTAAAGTTGTTTTTAATTTTTTTAAAACATTTTTTTTTTGTTCTTTTTACTAAAAAATTAATGTGAAACATTATTTTTGGAAAAAAAAAACTTCAAATGTTATCATCTCTGGACATAAAATCATAAAAATTTATTGTCTTCTCAATTTTTTTTTTCAAAATTTCCCATAAAAATCACTTATTTAACATGTTATTTTTAGCGAAAATGACTCAAAATGTGTATTTTTTGTAAAGTTTCTAAACTTATTATTTTTAATGACAATTATTACGCCGTAAGGCATCACTATTTGAAAACAATTGCCCTAGCTACCACTATGTCCATGTTTGAGCCATTGGATCAAATGTTAGATGATTGGAATGTTTTAGGCCATTAGATCAAGTAAATATTTTTATATATGTTTTTTATAATGTTAGTTTTTTTCTTTTTAATAAGTTAGATTGAATTTAACTATTTATATATTTAAATATTACATTTTTGTGATACTATGCTCTCCAACCAAGTATGATAGAAAGGTTGTAATGTCATGTTTAACATTTTGACTATGTCAAATAACAAAAATGAAAAATTAAAGTAAATTAAATAAAAAGATTGGCATAATGGAATGAACATTTTAACTAGGTCAAAATACAATAAAATAATGATAAACTATAAATACAGCTCATGGTATTGACCCACGGTATTCATGTGGAATGTAGTTTCTTTATAGGGGGGAACTAAGATGGCCTAACACAAAATTAAAAATAAAAGTAAATTAAATAAAAATATTGACATAATGTAATGAACATTTTAACTAGGTCAAAAGACAATAAAGAATAAAAATAATAAAATAAAATAATGATAAACTATAAGTACAACCCATAGTATTGACCCATGGTATTCATGTGGAATGTAGTTTCTCTATAAGGGGGAACTAAGATGGCCTAAATCAATCTTGACTCTGGATCTAAACTAATTATTTAATAAAATTATTTTTAAATGGTTATAACCATTATTTTTTAAAATTTTACTTAATAAAATGTATCTAAATTTTCATACATCCAAATATACATAGTTTTTCTTGTTCTGTATTATTTTGTTACAACTATTTTATTATTCCAAAAATACATGGTTTTTTTATATGTTTTTTATGTTACAACTGTTTTATAATTCATGAGTATTATTTCTTAATATATACAAAATTAAATAAGCAATGAATTTTTTTAAATATGTGATCTTTTTTAAATTTCCAAATTATTTCAGAGGACATGATTTATCTTGAGCAATAATGATGAATGTTCATAATTCTCATTTCTTAAATAACACTAAATTTACCTTTAAAGGGGTAGGTAACAATTGTTTGTATCAAAGTCAAAAGAAAGGAGACATGGTGAAGAGAAGCTTCCAACCTTACAACAAGCCCTAAAAAGGCATAACGTGGAATGTATGGAATCCATTTTCCCTGATACAAATGAGAAGTGTAATGAAAAAACTTGGAATTTGGAAAATGTCACGAAGCTCATCTCATGTTCCATTCATTTAGATATGAAGTATATGGAAGAAGAAAAGCAGGAAAATGGATACTTATCAAGAATGTATGATTCTTTAGAAGGAAACAACGTTGACAAGGCTATGGAGGACCAAATAGCAGAATTAAAAACAGAAGAGGACTCTTCAAAAAATGGGTTACTCAAGGATTTTGAAATCCAAATGAGCTACATCATCTCACTGATTCAAGCAAGTGCTCAAAAAGAGACAGAAAAAAGTGATATAGAGACAATTTATTCATAAACAAGAGAAATCTAGAATTATAACCCGAGATAGAGTTATGGGAAGAGAAACATTCCAATTGTCAGGAGTCAAAAGTTAGATGAGTAGTAGTTCACTCAATATAATTCTCCACCGCTTATTCTGGAGGAGAAATTTCCTACTACCTCATCAGTTGAAGAAGGCCCACATGAGAAAATCATAAGAGATTCCTCAATGTTATTTTCATTTGACATTCAATCACTCTGCTCTTTTTTGTCTAGTAGTCTCTTTACCTCTGCCCTTAAATTCAATGACTCGGAAAATACTAGACAAAAGACACTTACCTATTGCAATCAGTTGAAGAAAAGGTATCTCTAAAGGGTCACTTGGGGAGGAATCTATTATTTAAAAGATCGGGAAAATAATTTCATTTCAAAACAAAAGTGTATTATCACTAGGGAAGGGAGTTATTACATTTAAAATTTGCTCCCATTCTTGTAATTTTGATTGTTGTTTTTTATTTGATGGGAAAATAAATGATCTTTAAAAGAAACTAAAGCCTTGAATTATGATCCTTAAAGAAGTTGCTAGATTCCCTGATTATGAGCTGATTTTTTCTTCTTACTTGTGGGTCTTCATGAGATTTTTTCTTCTTACTTGTGGGTCTTCATGATGTTTGTTATTCTGACTGAGGTGAAAAGTTCCAAAGAAGTGGAATATTGGTCGTTCAAAGAGGAATTATGGAAATATGATTGTAGATCATTTATTAATATAAATTATCTGAACTGAGGTTAATTAATCATCCCCAAGGGTTAAAATGGGCCCAAATGTCTCTTATCCATAAAATTGACGATTAAGATAACTCTATGCTCTATGTTCAAATGATAGGTGAAGGTATATTTACCATACTTAAGCTTCTTAGGAGTCTCTTATGAAGTACAACATGTCATAGTGATAAGTTTTTAGTCCATTAAATAATTCTAGCTTTAGAGCAGAGTCAGAGTTCTAGGAGTAGTATGAGAGGAATTCAACATTGCGAATGTGATAGAAGAAAAAAATTTCGTGGAAGGGTGAATTCTACCCAACTTGGTCATAGAAACCAAGTGCATCTTTCATGCAGAAAAAAAAAAAAAAAAAAAAAAAAACATGCATATTTCGTCATATAGAGGTCTTAAGTACTATGGCCAAAATGTCTCATCCATTCTGAAAAAACACATCTTACATGCAATTAATAACAAAGAATTTGTTTCAAATCAATTACCCAATATGGATATTTTGATTTGAGGTCCAGTAAACATAATTCTCCAACCCTTATTCTGGAGGATCAGTTGAAGCCGAGAAAGTTCCTACTACCTCTTCTTTCGTATATGCTATTATTTCCTATATCACAACCTTACGGTGTTTCCTTTGCAACATGTGGTGCAATTGCTAGTTTTATATGTATTGAAATATTAATTAATGATACATTAATATATAAAATTTCCAAACTTAAAAATATTAATTTTATTATTTTTTTAAAACTTTGCAAAAAGATTGAAAGTTTGATAACAAAAAAGCATTGCAAAGAAAAAAAAAACACAAACTTGAAAAATCCTTATAAAACAAACATTTTAGGAATAAGAAGAAGAAGACAACTTGAATAGTGGTTAAATAAACAACATTTTAAGACATGTGCATACTTAAGGCATAAGAAAATTTGAAGTGTAAAAAATATACCTTGAAAAAGAAGAAGAAGAAGGTTGATGTTGCATCAGTGTTTTTCAAATTGAGCATGAATATCACTAACATTTAAAAAAAAAATCATACTTAATACATAAGAAAATTTAAAGTGTCTAAAATAAGCCCCCAAAATAAAAGGGGTTGATGTCGCATCAACATTCTTCAAAATAGGCATGAAAATCACTAAGATTTAAAAAAATATGTCCATAATTAATGCATAATAAAATTTAAAGTGTAAAAAATATGTTGAAAAAAAAGTTGATGTTGCATCAACACTTTTCAAAATCGGCATGAAAATTGTGATTTTTTACGACCTCTAAAAAATTAGAACTTGGTACAATGTTTGTTAATCACTAGCTTAGAGAAGATCAGACATCGTCTCCATAAAAACCAAGGATTTTTTTGACTTGGCAACAACAAATTCCAGATCAAACTCTTGCAAGAGTTCTATCCATTTTGAATATTTTACCCGAATGATTTGCTAACTTAAAAAATGTTACATGGGTTGTAGTTTTTTATAATGATGGTCTTATGTAGGAGAATATTATGTCATAGTTTCTAAGTGGAAAAGAATATGATAAAAGACAAATTTTAAATGGATGGATAACAAATCTCTTCCCTTGCAAGTCTTAGTAGTAGATGACATGCTTGCGCTACCCTTCATCTTCTTATACAAGAAAAACACCAATTGTAGATCTAAAGGATGAGAGGTATAAAATTAATTATCGATTGTAGTTCGACGGGATCAATAGTAAGGCGAACATCAATACCTATTCAAGGAATCTGAACATGAATGTGCTTAGTAATCCCATACAAATGGTGTATCCTTTTTTAAAAGGTGCATGAGACCCTTTTTGGGCTTATCATAATTAGATATAAATCAATGTAAGAAGTTTGTGTTCCCTTGTAAACTTTTAGGCTAACTAATAGTGAATGGAGGAGGAAAATCAATGATCACTTTAAAATTTAAGGGGTTGACTGGGATCCCATACTTGGATATGATGAATCTCCAGTAATTTCTGAAATATTACAAAAAAAAATTAAATTTTGAGGATTCAAACAAATTTTGTAGTAATGAAAATACATAAATATGGCTTGTAAATTCATTTGATGATAGTTACTTTACTAGGAATGGGTGACGAGGTCATCTAGATATGCCTCCATGATTCACTTGATGTCATGAAAAGCATACAACATAGCCCACTAGAAAATAGTACCAACATTTTATAGACTAAATTGTAGTTTCCTATATGCAAAATTACCCCAAGCACAAATGAAATTCATCTTGTGTTTCTCTTTCAAATTTATCTTAATCTAATAATAGCTTGAAAATCCATCCATGAAAGAGAAGATATCACTTCTAGCACACTCATCGATAATAATATGATCAATGAATGGGGTAGGGTAGTTGTCTTCTAGACATGTACGGTTCAAATCCATATAATTGACACAAACTTGTTAGTCCTAGGTTTCTTCAAGAAAATAATGATGTTAGAAACTCATTCGGTCAAAGGAACCATGTAGATAAGTTTGACCTTAACCAGTTTCTCTATTTTCACCTTAATGGCAACAATATTACGTGGATTGAATGTGTGGAGCCTTTGAAAAACTAACTTGCCTTATTCGTACATGATGATTTCATGTTCAACAATTTAGGGATCAATTCAAACATTCCTTCAGAGGACCAAGAAAATATATTACATAATTCTTTCAATAAGACAATGTAAATTTCAATCTCTTTGGAAGCGCAATTTGCAAATATCAAGGTGTTTTTCATGACCCCTAGTTTGATATCTTGGCTTGACACACATATCAAAAGGGAATATATTTAAATATGTTGGATAATTCCATTTTGAAAACACATTTTAAAAATAATTGAGGTGTTTGAAGTTGCCATTCAAATGTTTCAAATAAGGGAGAAAATATGAATGATGATGCAATTCTACTCAAGGGGTTAATTGGAGATTATCATGGCCTCTGAGATGGATTCATTTGATGCCATTGTGGTATCAAGGATGTCACGGGACATTTATTTATCAATATCCCATTGAAGCAACATGTACTAATCAAGCTCCACATCTTGTTGAATACTTGAGTCAGGGTTTGCAATTTCCACTTGGATAGCTTGAAAAGCAATCTTTATAGGGTTCAATGGCATCCGATCACCATAATATGTACATCATATGGAGAAGGAACCACCCAAGGATCATTGGGTCCTTGGTATTCACTATTGTCTAAATAAATCATGTTGCTGGTGGCAACATACAATAAATTAAGTAGAGGAAGGGAAGGTCCCCATTAATTACGTGGCTTTAAATATCCACACTTAAACACTTTAAAAAAGATGAGGAGAATATCCTATTAATGGAACTGGCTGGGTCTTATTCATCCATAATTCCAAATTAAAGTGTGTTAGTTGGTCAATAGTGACAATATTCCCTTGATGAGGGAACTAATGACCTTGAATATTGAGGAAATGAAAACTTTCATACCATAGAATCAAATTCACCTAAGTAATGGATTGTAATCCAATGGGGCGTTAATGAATTTGACTTGAATTGAATAATTTTACCCCCTAAGTCATTAGGTAAAGTAGGAAAGACGCCTTGGGTTTGGAAGGTATATTTTTGATGACAAATGAGGTGAATCAAGAGCTCACCAACACTTAAATGACATGATACAAGTCAATTATCCTCATCTAAGAATTTCTTATAAAAATTCTTCCCAAAACCATGTACCAGATCTAAAAAGCAAGTTTATGGAGAAGATGAATCTGACTCGATATTGGGTCAAAAATTACGAGATTCAAATTTGAGGGATCCACCCAACCAATGGTAGTAAAAACTGCTTTACACTCCATGCAGCGACTTAACATGACTTTGAAAGTAGACATGGCAATCCCTGTAAAGGTTGAATTCCCCACAAATTAGTGAATCCATTAGAAAAATTTGTGCCCTAATGAAGCTAGGGAACAACATGGACGTATTATTAGTATTCCATACAAAAGGAAGAAAAATTCCTACAAAAATATTGGGACCAAGGGATGGACCCTTCGAATTAGTCATAGAGATAGGATTCAAACCTTTGATAGTAGACGTGTGTATACTACTTGTGGCAGCACTAGAACCTTCCCTAAGTGTGGATGAAGGGAATATTTTCGTTTTTTGTGGAGGAAATAACACTATATGTACCAAAAGGAAGAAATAGTGATCTTAGGTTATTTTTTAATATTTGAAAATAGAGGATGTAGGCTTAGTGGAGATGGGATCTATAATATTAGAAAGTGGTATAGAAGTTATCTCAATGGTGTCTCAATGGAGATCGATGACTTCTACGTCCAAAAAATATTTGTACCAAGAAGATATGCCTAAAGGGATCACTTCCTACTGGCTCAACCACGAATCCTGACCCTGAGAGTGTCAAGAGAATTGAACCTGTGACCTCTCAATAGAAAAGGTGCTTTAACAATGAGGACTCGACCAATTTATATAACTCTCATGGCTAGGGCCCAAATCAATTGCATAGATATGAGGGACAATTAAATTGGTCTCCAAGTTAAAAACTCAATTCTTGGCACAGATAATTTTATTACCAAGGGGCACCCCCTAAGGGATCCAAGTAAGTTTTAACCTATGTTTGTCCCAGGTACCATAGGCACACCCCACCCACAATCACCTTTGCAGAGTCCCTAAATATAGGCCACTAAAATTACCACTTGCAACCAAAGAACCTAGGGTAATAATCATGGGCCAAGTCCACATGCAATGGTAGGGTAACTAAGGCCAAAGCCTCCTAAAAGAGACCCTCATATGAAGGTAGATAAAAAAACCAAAACCCAATGAAGTGGGGCTATCACTCCATGAATTTCAATGTGACCTCATTCTTGACCCCCGTGTTAGAGGGGATTCCTAAGCAACACTTCATTATAGATGGATTTCCACTCCATAATTCAAGATTCTAGTGTTTGGTTTTTTTACTTTGGATATTATCCTATCCAACATATTCCAAGGCCACAAAATCCTAAGCGAATATGAGTGTACTTCAAATGAAAATAAAAATGTTTCTAATTGAATTTAATTAAGTTTCTTTTAGTGGTTTTTTTTAAGTCAAGGGTAATGTTATGAAATTGAATGATGTGTATTTTGATGTGTCTTCAAAGGAAGGTATGCAATACTTCAATTCAGTGAAAACTAAAATAAAGTAGGGAAAGAGGTATTTCAATTCAAATACAAATGTTGGTCCTTTCTAGAGTCTCATTTCTCACTCTAGGCATTCATAATCAAAATTGAAACAAAACACAAAAAACAAGAAAACATGCCAAAGGAAAACAAAAGAAAAGCACCCATAACCTTAAAACCTCACTTACTAAAAATCATGTAATAAAAGAGTAATATGTTGAAAATAATAATTAATGCACTAGGTCTAGAAATCAAAAATAGTGGAGACAAGACAATAGTAATAAATTTACACCTAGGCCTAATGCCATTATTGGGAATCAAATCCAAGACATGATTTCAAGACCCTAAAAAAGACTACAAATACATTAAATCTATGTGTATTTGAAATGTAAAAGCTGAGTATAGAATCTTATGAGTCATATTTAACATTTACCTAAGCTTTGGGCTCAAGGGTTTGCAAGAAAATCTGAAGGGGACACATAAAATTCCTTGAAAAACCTACAAGCATGTGTACATTAAAGATCAGAAGCATAAATTCAAGTAATGTTTAACAATATGAAGAATTTGAAATATATGCACCTATATCAAGCATATTAAAAAAAAAAAAATCCTTCTTATTTACATAAAATATCACACTAAAAGACTCTTCTAACCAGACCTCTATCCTATCCCAATATGCACATTGGAAGAGATCAATAGATAAAGATCAAACATATGTAAGAATACTATGAAGAATATTATTGTAATTTATTTTAGAGGACATAGCAATATCATGAGAACCTGACATAAACAACGGTCAAACCTGAAGTGCCTCATTCACTTGATAAGTCTCCAAAAATTTGTATTTTAAAGGGCTAAGTTCTTCCCTTGTAAGATACTGAAAACCATAAGAAAGACAAGAAAAAGATTAATTTTCCTCATAAATTTTTATATGTTCATCTTTTAGATTTCTAAAAATTTCAAAATCAATTGGACTCAATGATGGATCATGTAACTAGCACTAAAATAATTATCACTAATATAATTATCATATAAGTATTTATTTACAAAATATATAGTACTGCCAAGAAGACAAAGAAATTGTTCCAAAAATATTTGCTCAAAACAAGTATCCAATGAAATATTAAAATGAACATTTTTGAACGCTGGAAATGAATTTTGAGATACAAAGCAAGCATTGTTAGAATATAGTCCCTATATTACTAGTATAGTCCCTTATTGTTGCTAGTGTAACCCCCTTATTGTTATTGTTGTACCCCTGTAACCCCCATATTGTTATTATTGTGCCCTTACATTATTATTTTTAGGTCAGCTAGGATTACATTGTGGCCCCATAGACTCCTATATATAGAAAGGAGGTTTTGGTCATTTCAATCATCCAAGAATTGTTCATTTATGTAATGTATTGGAGGTTTCCCCCTCGAAGTGGCTGATTTCTAAGGCGTTGATCTCTCTTCTCTTCTATTTTTGGACCTGGTTTCATAACATTTGGTATCAGAGCTTTGGATTCTAGGGTTTTGCTGCTCCAAATAGGTCATCGTAGAATTTTCACTATAAATTTTTTTCTACAAAGGTTCAGAAGCTGAAACTTTTATAGAGAAAATCCAAAATCCTGAGGAATGTCTTGGAAAAATTTCAAGTCTTTTTTCGCAATATTTTCGGAGATATGATCTGTGCAAGTTAGGGATTTTTGTAGGCTCCTGAATTTAACCTAAACAGGTCATCGTGTCATTTTCACTATAAATTTTTTTTCTATGAGGGTTTAGAAGCTGAATTTTTCACAGAGCGAAGCCGCAATCTTGAGGAACATCGTGGAAAAATTTTAGAGCTTGATTCACAATATTTTCAAAGATATGTTCTGTGGAAGTTGGGGATTTTTCAGGCTCCCGAATTTCATCTAAAAGAGTTGACCGTGGGAAAATTTTCATAACTCTCTCTCTAAGCATTGGATTGAAATTATGTAAAAATTGGTTGCAAGTGCATAGACTATAGTTTCTTCTGTATCAATTTCATATCCAAAGGATGAAAAAGTGACACGTGGCAAGTCGTACAAGTTCGCTCTACTAAACCATTCCATAATTAGGTCATCGTAGGAGATTGGGCATATCTTTGTCTTAAAGAATCCAAATCAGGTCAGACATGTGGAATTCAAAAGAAGCTTTAGAGGGCTACTTCAGGGCCGAATTTCAGATATTGAAGTTTCAAAAACACAGAGATAATTTAGTTTCAATATCGAGCTCCTCAAAATCAAGAAAAAGGTGTGTATTTGTTTTTTCAAATTGCATAAGTCTTGTTTGAAAAATCATTTTTAAGTGATTCCAAAGGCCTATTGAGCATAAATATCAGTATTGGGTTATAAAATTCCTCCTAAAAATAATTCAACACCCATTAAGCCCTCATAGTACTCTACTATGACTCATGAAGATGAAGAATTGCAACATGATCTATCAAAATTACAAGAGCAAGTGCACCAAATTTCGCTCTTGCAAAGAGCAACAAAAAATGAAATGGAAGTTTTGAAGAAATGCATGGAAGTGAAGATGGATGGTTTGAAGAATAATATGGATGGTTTGAAGAAAGGCTTGGAAGCTAAGATGGATTGCATGGAAGCTAAGATGGATGACATGGAAGAAAAAATGAAAGACAACATGGAAAACATGAAGAATGATCTAAAAGCAGACATGGAAGGTTTGACAAAGTTGATACAAGAAATGTTTGCTAATGGCGAAAAGATAGTAGAGGAAACTCATGATGAGAACAAAATAAATCTTAATCGTGATTGCATAAACTCTAATGTTGGATGGAAGAACCACCATATTCAAAAGATGGATACAAGGAAGTTTGATGGAAAGGATCCAGTAACATGGATACTACAAATGGAGCAATATTTTGATCTCAATAATGTGAAAAACACACAAAAGGTACGTATTGCAACTTTACATTTAGAACAAAATACATTTGTATGGTATCGATGGCTTTTCTCTCGTAAAAAAATTTTCACTTGGTCAATTTTTACAGAGGAAATGATAGCACATTATGAGGATACAAAGAGCAACACCTTCTGCCAATTGATAAATCTCAACAAAGGTTCAAAGAGGGCACATTTAAGGCTTCCAAAAAATCGTATACAAAATATTATCTTTGTATAACACAGGATTGATGTCTTCATAGGGACTTTAAAGGATAACATCCACACAGAAGTTCATATCAAATCCGATTCATTGGAGAAGGCATTCGTGCTGGCAAGAAAAAATTGAATGTAAAATTATGGCGACAAGGAAGCCTACCACTCACATATATAAAGATGGAAGTATTTACACTACTAGACTTTCACAACTCACAAGGTTGACACACCACAACAATTGAATAGAAAAATGGCTAGTATACTTTGCCACAATTTTTGAGGAAAAATATACCAAAGGTCATAAGTGTGCCGTAAAGAAATTATTTTTTTACATTAAGCTCAGTATACCCAGGAATTAAATTGTTTCCTATACCCAGCACCAGAATGTCAAGTGATGGTTGCAAATGGAGGAACTATAAATTTCTCTGGAAAATGCCATAACATCAAGCTAACCATGGGGGAATATGTGTTGACTAGTCCAATGCTTTCCATTCCTATGGGAGGTGCTGATGTTGTACTAGGAGTACAATGGTTACAATCTTTGGGGACGGTAGCTTTTAATTTTCAAGAACTTTTCTAGAAATTCTTTTCAGAAGGAAAGGAAGTCGAATTACGGGGTATTGAAGGGAAGCCAGGAAGGATAATAAGCTCTAATGGCATGACAAAGCTTCTAAAGAAAGAACAACGAGGCGTAATTGCACAATTATGCTCACGAGAAGTTCCAACATCAAAATCATCTATTTCTGCAGATCTCCAACAAGTCTTGGACAATCATTCCAAGGTGTTTGAAACTCCCAAAGGACTCCCACCTATTCGTGATCATGATCATGCTATTCATTTGATTCCAGGAAGTGTTCCTCCAAACATCAGGCCTTATAGATATCCTTACTTCCAAAAGAGCGAAATGGAACGTATGATTGCAGAAATGTTAGAGGCGGGTATAATTCAACCCAGTCAAAGTTCTTTCTCTGCTCCTGTAGTATTGGTACACAAGAAGGATGGATCATGGCGAATGTGTCCGGATTATAGGGAGCTCAATAAGCTCACCATTAAAGATAAATTTCCCATTCCTGTGATCGATGAATTATTGGATGAATTACATGGAGCAATTTATTTTACCAAGTTGGATCTTCATTCAGGATATCATCAAATTAGAATGAAGACCGAAGATATTCCAAAAACAGCATTTCGAACTCATGAAGGTCATTATGAATTTTTGGTCATGCCTTTTGGACTTACCAATGCACCTTCTACATTTCAAGGGTTGATGAATTCCATTTTCAAACCCTTCCTTAGAAAATTTGTGCTAGTATTTTTTGATGATATACTAATCTACAACAGTTCTTGGAAGGATCATGTTGAACATGTTGACAGGGTGCTCAAACTATTGCAAGAGAAACAATTATATGCAAAAACATCCAAATGTTTCTTTGGAGTACAAGAGGTGGAATATCTGGGTCATATTGTATCTCACGAGGGTGTTAAAGTAGACCCTAACAAAATTAAAGCCATTAAGGAATGGAAAGTCCCCACAACCATAAAGCAGTTGCGAGGATTTCTCGGGTTAACAGGGTATTATCGCAAGTTTGTTAAGAATTATGGAGAATAGTAGCACCTCTAACAACATTATTGAAGAAAGATGCATTTTAATGGACTCCTGAAGCAACTAAGGCCTTTGAACATCTTAAAGAGGAAATGTGCCTAGCACCGGTCTTAGCTACGCCAGACTTCACAAAAACCTTTATTGTGGAATGTGATGCCTCAGAAAATGGAATTGGTGCAGTTTTAATGCAGGAAGGAAGACCCATTGCTTTTGAAAGTCGTCCAATCAAAGGAAAGTATTTACAGAAACCTATTTATGAGAAGGAAATGTTAGCAATACTAAATGCACTAAAGAAATGGCGAACTTACCTAATGGGAAGACACTTCAAGGTAAAAACTGATCATGATAGTCTTAAACACTTTTTGGAACAAAGACTATCGTCAGAAGAGCAACAAAAATGGGTCACAAAGATGTTGGGTTATGACTTTGAAATAATCTGCAAAAAAGGAAAGCTTAATGTTGTTGCAGATGCACTCTCAAGAAATAATGAAGAGGTGGAAGCATTGCTTTGTGCTATTTCTATTATCCAACCAGATTGGATAACCGAAGCAAGAGATGAATGGAAGAAGGACAAAGATGTATGGACACTCATTCAAAAGTTGCAGCAAGATCCTAGTACATATGATACATTTAGTTGGAAAAATGATTCCTTATGGTACAAAGATTGCTTATATATTTGCAAGAATTCCCAACTAAAACAAAAGATTCTTTTGGAATTGCACACTTCTCCTTTAGGAGGACACTCAGGATTTTTAAAAACTTACCACAAGGTGAAGAAATAATTTTTTTGGGATGGCCTTAAATTGGATATTCAAAATTTTGTGGCGGAATGTTTGGTTTTCCAGAAAAATAAAGTTGAGACAATTAAGACCCAAGGTCTTCTACAACCTTTTTCCATTCCAAGTCAACGTTGGGAGGAGATTTTAATGGATTGTATCACAGGTTTACCTAAGTCTGAAGGAAAGAGTGTCATCATGGTGGTAGTTGATAGACTTACTAAGTATGAACACTTTTGTGCATTATCTCATCCATTTAAATCAAGTACAGTTGCTACTGCATTTATGGAAACAATTCAAAAGCTACATGGAAACCTGAAGATTATTGTAAGTGACAGAGATCCCATTTTTACAGAAAATTTTTGGACGGAATTATTTTCTTGTTTGGGTATTCAACTAGCTCATATCTCATCTTATCATCCTCAATCCGATAGTCAAACTGAGATAGTGAATAAATGTTTGGAAGGATATCTTCGTATTTTTGTATCTGATAAGCAAGCACAATGGGTCAAGTGGTTACCTCTCGCTGAATGGTGGTATAACACTTCCTTCCATATTGTAGCAAAAATGACCCCATTTATGGAACTTTATGGATATCATCCACCGTCCATCACATCTTCTTTAAGTGGTGCACCGAGTGAGCTATGAAAAGAATATCACATCGAGCATCAACAAGAAGTTCTCCAACTCTTAAAGGATAACCTAAATTTGGCACAAAATCGAATGAAACAACATGTAGATCAACATCGCAGCGAGAGAATTTTTGATGTAGGAGAGTGGGTATTTTTACAACTACAACCATACAAGAAAATGTCCCTCAAGCAAGCTAAGAAGGATAATAAATTATCACCAAAGTACTATGGTCCTTACAAGGTGTTGTAAAATATTGGTACTATGGCATATAAATTGGAGCTTCCTGCTTCTTCGCGAGTGCATCCAGTTTACCATGTTTCATGCTTAAATAATGTTATAGGGGAAAAAATCTCAGTTCAAACAATATTTCCAGAACTTGATGAGGAAGGAAAAACCATATTGGAACCTGAAGTAGTCACGGAAACAAGAACTCGAAAGCTACAAAATCGATCAATTTCAGAGTATCTGATCAAATGGAAGAACTTACCCACTGAAGATTCTACATGGGAGGATGAGAATTTTATACAGAAGCACCCAGAGCTATCAAGCATTGAGGACAACACTTTTTTGAAGGAGAGGAGCATGTTAGGTCCCTATATTACTAGTATAGTCCCTTATTGTTGCTATTGTAGCCCCCTTATTGTTATTGTTGTACCCCTGTAACCCCCATATTGTTAATATTGTGCCCTTACATTATTATTGTTAGGTCAGCTAGGATTACATTGTGGCCCCATGAACTCCTATATATAGAAAGGAGGTTTTGGTCATTTCAATCATCCAATAATTGTTCATTTATGTAATGTATTGGAGGTTTTCTGCTCGAAGTGGCTGATTTCTAAGTTGTTGATCTCTCTTCTCTTCTATTCTTGGAGTTGGTTTCATAACAGTAACTAGCACTAAAATAATTATCACTAATATAATTATCATATAAGTATTTATTTACAAAATATATAGTACCACCAAGAAGACAAAGAAATTGTTCCAAAAAGATTTGCTCAAAACAAGTATCCAATGAAATATTAAAATGAACATTTTTGAACGCCGGAAATGAATTTTGAGGAACAAAGCAAGCATCGTTAGAATATAGAGTTGTAATTTCAGATTTGTGCTTAGGTGAAAATGTTTCTATTAAATATAAATGATCATTTCTCGATTGGAGAGAAACAAAATGAGAATCTATTGTATCTAATTTTGAGTTTGGATGTATCTCACTTTAGGTTGCATGGGGTTCAATGTCATCAAAA
Source organism: Pinus albicaulis (assembly GCA_034641835.2). NCBI lineage: Eukaryota > Viridiplantae > Streptophyta > Pinopsida > Pinales > Pinaceae > Pinus > Pinus albicaulis. Next base: position 53,534,337 of record CM076574.1, on the reverse strand, counting down.
CCAAAATAATTATCAAAAATAACTTCTTTCTCCTGTAAGTCATGAAACATATTTGAATTATTAACACTATGAAATGGAATTTCAAGAGATTTGGAATTGATATCAACATAAATATTATTTATAACTATATCAACTAGAACTGATCTAAAAAAAATTCATGATTACATTGATTTTCAAAAGTTTCCTTTTTCACTAAAATATAAACTAGTACAAATAAGAATTTTAATATGAAGATTAGAAAAATCATTATTACATGACAAATAAATGTGGATACATAAAATAATGATTTACAAAATACAAACAATTATGCTTCCCTTTGAATTAAATGATTCTCATATCATAAAATAAAGTATCTTCCATGAGGTCATTGGATAGACTCTGATTAAAATATTGTGCTAAAACAACAACAAAAATTAGTTCTTGACTGGCTTAGAAGAAGAAGTAATTTTGACATGTCCATCAGTTAGGTCTTGGGTTTGAATGTCATTTATCATATTTATTTCTACAGATTTTTTTTCTTGCAACAAACATTAAGAGGAGTTTCAAGAACATTTTCAAGTATGATATTTAAATCCATGGAGCCATTTTCTAATTTTTGAAAATGTGTAAAATAGAAATTAAAAAATGTGCAAAATAGATACCCAATCATGTGTAATTGTGAAATAATTTCAACTTCATTCATTTGTTAGATAGTATTAGAAATAAAACCATTATTAACTAATGGATCAATGTTTTTATTATCATGTATATTTGAGAAAGATCTATGCTATGTTCTTCATTATTTCTTTCATCATGTGTATTAGTAGGATGAACATGAGCACAAAACCATTCTATCAAATCTTCTTCTAAGGGTAAATCTTCATGATGAAATTTGCGATAAGGTAAGATAAATCTATATTAAAATTTATCAATAAATTCATTTTCCTACATACAAAAACTCCATTTCTAAGCACAATTCATCATAATTATAATTTTGATGAGCAATAAGGAATGCTTCCATGAATTTGTTCCATGAATGAATATTGATTTCGGTAATGCTTTGAACCATCTCTCAATTATTCCTCAAAAAGTAAGAGTGAATAACCCACATAATTCATTGTCAGTGGATATTCCAATTTTTTTCGTTTACTAATAAAATGAAAAAGATGATAAATAGCAGAAATTATACTCTCACCATCAAATATTAATTTTAACAAGGAGTAAAATGTATTTTTGGGAATGCTTCCAGTAGGACAATATGAACTAAAAGCATGTTCCAAAACATAAATTTGGAGAGGATCCATGAGTAGTTAAATGCATTCAAAATGAAAAACTCCATGGAGTTAGCTTGGTTCAATACCTCCTGTTCTAGTGCCATTTGTTGACAGGCGAGAAAATCCACCAACAATAGGGGAGATATCACTTGATCAGGGACTCAATTAGACCCCATTTTGTTTTGTGTGGAAATACTCACCAGAATATAGGCTCAATTATATGTGTTGATATAACTTAAACAAACACACACACATATAAACTAATCTAAAACATAAAACACATGACCTAACACTAATATAACCTAATTATCCCAAATATTTACAAAAAAATGTTACTTAATCTAATCTAAATTGTTGGTGTTTGATAAACTCGCTATAATCAACAACAAGGATGGAAATATTACCCAAATGCAAGTTTGTAAGAGTTCTACAGTTGTTTGGGATAAAAATATTTCTGTCTGATATGTGGACTCAATCAGCGACCTGAAAAGTGTGGGATCTTGAAAGAGCTTAACAAATTATATTTTTATGTTTTTTGAGATTTATTTGGATCTAATATAATCTAATTTGCAAAAAATAAACTATCTAAAAAACAAGAGTAAGTCTCAATACTGACAGGGTGAATATCATATTTCAAAAGGTGAATATGTTAAAGCTTTAAAAATTATCTGGAAGTCTTCAAACAACTCAATAAAACATATGCATATTTCATTTTAAGGAAAAGACACATACATTCCAATATTCAACAATAAGAAATAATTTGACAAACATAAATCTGTAGAAACGGAAAGCAAGGTGAAAATAAAACTATATCACATGTGGCCCATGAGGCGTAGAATAGATGGTGATGGGGTGTACTGTTAAGGCATTCTGTGATGTGAAGGTCACCAATTTGAAACTCTGTGGGAAAAAATCTAGCCAGGTTAAGGACCAGTGTGGCCCAATTCGGGTGTGATCCCCAAGTGATTTTGACATCTGCCCCCAGGTCGCAATTTCTTAAGCCAATGGTTAAGTAGGAAATCATTTCAGGACTCGAACAAATTAGGAAAAAAATAAAAAACTATATTTCCTATTCTTCTCCATACGCATAAAATGATTTCTCAAATTGTTTCCAAACCTTCAAAAATTATCCACAACTCGAATTAAAGATATTTGTGTCATTGAGTGCAATAATTTCCAACCCTCTTGGGGTTGTGATTTGAAAAGAAAGATTCCACAATAGCGTAAGCCCCTTCTTGCTTTGGTTCGACCTCCTCTCAAGCTTGCACTTATTGTTGAGATTCAACAAGAAGATCCTAGTGAAAATTATGCACCTACACTAGGATGGAGCCTTAGTCTATTTTTAGGTGGAATTCTATTTTTAGAATGCATGGGCAAATTATATTTATAGATGATGAGAAAATTCTATTTTTATATGATGTTCTATTTTTATATGTATGTGCAAGTTCTATTTATAGATCACATATCTATTTATAGATGCATGTCAACTATTATTATCCCTTAATAATAGTTGGACAATAAACAATAATATATTCTCAATGAGCACTTGGAAATAGTTAACTAAAGTGGAAAATCAGTTAGCTATAGGAAATTCGAGTTCAAAGGTTGGTTGGTGGGACATGCAAGTGGACTTAGTTGAAACTGAGTGATTCGAAGTTGTAACAGACTTGGATGTGTAGTTATGTGAGTTGTAAACTAGTTTAACTAAGTTAAGTGAGTTAAACTCAGTTAAGTGAGTTAAACTCAGTTGTGCTAGTTGTAACTGAAGATACACTAGTGAGAGATCAGTGAATTAATTATTTAATTAATTCACAATCAGTGGTCTCACATGCAACTGAAGATTTATTAATGTTAACTACATGCATGTCAGATTCAGTGGAAAACCAGTTGAGAGATAGGTGAAAGGGACAATTTGACTATCAGTTGTGACATTAGTGGGTGCACTCATGCAGCCACACACACATTGTATATGCCCATGAGGATTGCGCAGTCAAGGCAAGCAAGATTCCATTCATTCAGGGATTTCTATCAGCAGGGATTGCACAGTGGAGGCAGGATGTTTGGAGGCAGTAGATTGGCGCATGTATTTGCCAATTTTTGTATGACAGTGTGAGATGATTGTATATTGTACAGAGAGATCTTGGATTAGAGTTTTGTATGAAATTGTTTCATGATCCATGATATATACATAATATATGATAGTGGGGTTTTTAGCTTTATGCTTTCTCATTAAAAACATCTGTGTTATGTGTGATTGATCTTTATTCTTGATATTGCAATTGGCGATCGTGTTTTAAATTCCGCAAGATTTTTTGTAAAAGCGATTTTGTAATTAACAGTGGCATATAATTGTTAGATCAGGAGAATCCAGGCAATACATCATTTGTATTAAAATTTCTACACTTATCCTCTTTTTATATCCGTGGAAGTTTGTTTTTCCACCTTGATTTCATGCTTCAAAGTCTTTTCCATCCAAACCATAAAATTTGTGACGATTTATATAACTAAAATAAAATCCAAATCTAAAAACTAAACCTAAATAATAGAATTATTTTGCTCAAGCTTCTATGATTCATATTGTTTCAAGAAAATTCTTCCGATGAAATCACATCTAAAATTATATAGTCGGCGTGTTTTGAACCACACGGTGTGGTTCATCATCAAGACTAAGATGATGTTGAACCACCCAGTATGTGATTTATCATCAAAACTAAAATGATGATGAACCACACTCGGTGATTCGAAAAGTATCAACCATATAATTTTAGATGTGATTTTACCAAAAAAAAATCTTGAAACAATATAAATTTTAATTTAATTAAACTAAACATAATAAAATGTATTATTAAAACAATTATCAAATGAAAATATATCTAAAACTGAAATTTCAAAAACTATATATAAAATAGTTAAAATTAAAACCAAATAAAGATTAACATGAAACTAAACTTTAACTAAAACTAAACTAAATGTAAGGAATTTAAAAATAAAAATAAAACTACTAAACTAAAACTAAGTCATAAAAAATTAGAAAACAACAAACACCGACTAAACTAGTATTAAAGTCAAACTCAAATTAAATTAAAAATATTTCATTTATAAAGATAACTTTTTTTCGTTTTTTAAGTGAGTGGATTGAAACCCAACAAACTTGACTTAATTGAACACGTGTCCTTCTCAGCGTCCATCAAATCTGCCCACAATATTGATATGTTATCATTAAATCTACATATGAAAATTAAAATTAGCCAACAACAAAATCAAATATTAAATGAGGAAATAATAAAAATTTAGAATTTCCCCTTTTGACTTTTGACTTTGGACTTCAAATGCTAGTGCATAATGAACTTTACTTAAACTTTTCGGATCATGATAGATATTGTTCGATTTCAACACGTCTTCCCTTATCTTCAAGATATCAAAACAGAATTAATCATTTTTCCCATGGCAATTATATGCCATAATAGCTTCATATCGTCTCAAAATATTTATAATAGATTGGTTGTTGAAACAGATTTTGTGTTAATGACACGTGCATGAAGTATTTGTGTGATTCTGTTTTCATTCCTGTAATCAATACTCATTGTAGGCACACATATTCAACTTTCTTTTGCTCACGATTTTCAATAAGATGCATTTGTTTACTTTCTGAGACATTTCTCGAATCATTTCTATCATCTTTGCATCATTAGAGTTTAAATTGCTAATAAGTTATCAAGTGTATTATACAAATCTTTCATAAGATCAAACCAAAATCCATTAACCATGTACTATGTTGCACAAAAAGGATGGTCACCGCTTATTAATCAATTTACCTTGTAATCCTCACTAGGTGTGTTGTTAAGGACAAAATTCTAATCATTTCGTCCACTTTGTTCTAATTCAGTCAGGACAATTTATTGCATAATTTTCATAGCGTCTAAATGATTCAATCTTTCATTTACATATAGTACTTCTTACTTGTTTCCAGAATTTCTGTAATATATATATATATATATATATATATATTAGATCTAAGACTTTTGTGATTCATAATTTAGATAAATGTCTTTTGGATTAATCACATCATTAGAGTTTGGTCGATGTTTCAAACCATCTAATGTATTTTATCCACAAGATAAGGTGAAAAAGATAATTGATTTTAATGAATAAATAGTGAGGAAGCATCATTGCCCAGAGATAGCCATTGAAAAATAGTCGTTGAAAACTAGCCATTAAAAACTAGTTAGGATTTGGTTGACGTTTCGAACCATCTAGTGTGGTTCATCCTCAGGACAAGGTGAAAAAAGATGATCAATCTTAATGGATAAATAGTAAGAATGCATCATTGCCCAAAGATAACCATTAAAAACTTGTTGTTATTAATAAATTAGTTTAGAAAATTTAATTACAAAGGTTAATGAATAATATATGATTTTTAGTAATAAATAAGTTAATAAAATGATTAAAAATCTTTATTAATATTATAATATGCTATATAAATTATTAATATTATAATAAGGTAATAAAAGTAAATATAATTTAATAATAAATATTTAAATAAAAGAGGGCTTTTTAAATTTATTTTATAATTTGTTTTAATAAAAGTTTTAAAAACTCTTATTTATATAAGATTATAAATCATAAGATAATATAAAAGGTAAACATAATTTAATAATAAATATTAAAATAAAAGAAGATTTTATTTATTTATTTTTTAATTTATTAATATTATAATAAGATAATTGTTTTTTTTAATTTATTTTATAAATTATTTTAGTAAAAGTTTTAAAAACTCTTATTTATATATCAAAATTTTAAATCATAAGATAATATAAAAGATAAACATAATTTAACAATAAATATTTAAATAAAAAAGGGGTTTTTAAATTTATTTTATAATTTATTAATATTATAATATGTTAATATAAATTATTAATATTATAATAAGGTAATAAAGGTAAACATAATTTAATAAAAGGTTTTTTTTTAATTTAATTTATAATTTATTTTAATAAAAGTTTTAAAAACTCGTATTTATATATCAAGATTATAAATCATAAGATAATATAAAACATATTATAACTAAGTAAAAATAAGGAAGGACCAAGAATAAGAAAAAGAGAACTAAAGAAGCAGATTAAAGGAAGATATAAATTCAAGGACAACAACCAAAAAACCAAATCTAAAACAAGCCTCAACACAAGGAGGAGAAATCACCTAGAGATATAATAGAAGAGGGAGAAATCATCTAGAGAGAGCTGGAGTCCAGCTCTTACTCAATTTCCACCCATCATCATTATTAAGATTCTTAGCATGCCTCTCAATCTAAATAGCTTCCCTGAGCTTCCTATGGTGGAAGTGATCAACCCTAGCAATGACTTTGGAGTCCTCAATGCATACATGGTGACACGATTTTTTTGCATGCTTTCCAGAGCTGAAGTGTGGGACCCATTGTGCCTGATGTATGTCGCATGCTCCTAGATTCTCAGTCTAATAGAACGACATGTTTCCCCAATATAGGGAGTACCACAGGAACGGGGAACCAAATAAACACCCTTCATGTCTTTAGGGTCAATAGGGTCTTTGACGGAACTGAGAGAGTTTATGATAGTACAGAGAGGTTTGAAAGGCGAGGCCTAAACAGAATAATGTCTCCTCGTCTTTCAAGCCTCTCTGTACTATTAGAAACTCTCTTGGTTCTGTCAAGGACCCTATTGACCCTAAAGACATGAAGGGTGATTATCTGGTTCCCCGTTCTTATGGTACTCCCTATATTGGGGAAACAGGTCGGTCTATTAGACAGAGAATCCAGGAGCACGCGGTAAACATCAGGCACAATCGGTCCTACACTTTAGCTCTGGAAAAGCATGCGGAAAAATCGTGTCACCATGTATGCATTGAGGACTCCAAAGGCATTCCTAGGGTTGATCACTTCCACCATAGGAAGCTCAGGGAAGCTATTGAGAGTAAGAGGCGTGCTAAGAATCTCAATAGGGATGATGGGTGGAAATTGAGTAAGAGATGGACTCCAGCTCTCTCCAGATAATTTCTCCCTCTTGTGTTATGTCCCATGGTGATTTCTCCTCCTTGTGTTCAAGCTTGTTTCAGATTTGGTTTTTTAGTTATTTTCCTTGAATTTATATTTTCCTTTAATCTTCTTATTTAGCTCTCTTTTTTTTATTCTGGGTCCTTCCTTATTTTTACTTCGTTATAATATATTTTATATTATCTTATAATTTATAATCTTGATATATAAATAAGAGTTTTTAAAACTTTTATTAAAATAAATTTTAAAAACCTTCTTATTGAATTATGTTTACCTTTATTACCCTATTATAATATTAATAAATTTAAAACCCTCTTTTATTTAAATATTTATTATTAAATTAGGTTTACCTTCTTTATTATCTTATGATTTATAATCAGAATAAATAAGAGTTTTTAAAAGTTTTATTAAAATAAATTTTAAAACCCCCCTTTTTTTTAAATATTTATTATTAAATTATGTTTACCTTTATTACCCTATTATAATATTACTAATTTATATTAACATATTATAATGTTAATAAAGATTTTTAATCATTTTATTAACTTTTTTATTAATAAAAATCATATATTATTCATTAACCTTTGTAATTAAATTTTCTAAACTAATTTACTAATAGCAACTAGTTTTTAACAGCTAGCTTTCAACGGCTAGTTTTCAACAGCTATCTCGGGCAATGATGCATCCTCACTATTTATTCATTAAGATCCTCACTATTTATTCATTAAGATCGATCATTTTTTTTCACCTTTTCCTAAGGATGAACCACATTAAATGGTTAGAAACATGGACCAAATCTAGATCTTAATAATGTGATTAATCCGTAAAACATTTATCTTAAAAAATTTATCATTAAAAACCATATTAAAATTAAAATTAAAAACATTCAAATCTAATCATGTAAAAAACTAAATTCCTAAATTTGAACCCAAATAGAAATCATTGTGATGAAATACAAGTAACAAAACATTACGTTTTAACAACTAGATTTATTACCAAAAATTAACTCAAAAAACATGGTTAAACAAGATTTCATCTCTTTTTTTTCTACTTAGTTTTTAGGGCATTTAGTTTGCACATTTTCCAAAATAAATCATCATATATGGTTTTCCTCAATTTTTGTAGAAATTATATGCACTAAGCATGCATATGTCCTTGATTCTCCTGATCTCACACTATTTAACTTTATGCAAAATACAGAATCAATTCCACTTATTGATATTTTGCAGAAACAATTAATTGCACACACATGTGAAGCATAAACAAAAATATTCAATCGCACATAACACAGTTCTTTTAACCAAGAAAGCCTGAAGCTGAAAACCCCAACTATATATTATGTAACAAGGAGATCATATGACAATCTCATACAAACATACAAAGCTTATCACAAGCCCTTAGTACAGTACAATCGTCATACACTAATCAGGCCTAATCTTGCAAATCCATGCACGGATCTTTGCCACCTGCTAGCCTGCCTCCACTGTGCAATCTCTACTAAAGAATAGCTCTGAATGAATTCGAATTACTCCATCCTTGACTGTGCAATCCTCATTGGCATCTCCATTGAGTGTTTGATGCAATCAATGCATCACTATAGTCACAATAGATAGTCTATCTTTCCCTTTCACCTATCTCTCCACTAGTCTCCACTGAAATTGCCATGCACTGTAGTTAACTGATGTATTCTTTAGTTTATTAATGAGTTATTATTTATGAATTAATTAACTAATTAATTCACTCCACTCTCACTAGTGTATCAATCAGTTAGACTAGATACAACTAGCTCAACTGAGTCTATTTGATTTAAACTAAATACAACTCCATAACTACTTCTTCCAACTGTGTCATAACTCTGCCACTTGAGTTCTAACTGAGTCCTCCATGCATTAGCTCCAGTAAACCCTCAGGAATAGCATAATTCCTTATGTCGGCTGTTGTGCCACATCTGTGCACTGAACTGAAGTGTTCCAAGAGAATAAGTTGTTGTTTAGAGTCCGATTATTATTAAGAGCTAATAATAATCAACATGCATCTATTTTTATATTGACGATATATAAATAGACTTCGCCCAATATTCTAAAAATAGAATTTCATCTATTTTTCCAACTTGATTAACCATCCACAAATAGCATCCTGCAATTTCTGAAATATGATCATCATGTCTAAAAATAGACATGGTCTAAAAATAGACTTGCGCCAAAAATAGCCTGCGGGCCCACTTAGTGAAGGTGACTCTTTTCACTAAGCTCATCATCTTGTTGAATCTCAACACTCCCTCTCGACAAGATAGGGATTATCCTTCACCCTAATCCTGCCTCTATGGTATTCGAATTTTCTCCTGGTGAGCGCCTTTTTCAGAATATCTACATCCTGATCCTCCGTAGGAATGTACTGAAGCAACATGATCTTCCGCTACACACAATCTCTGATATGATGATACCAGATATCAATATCTTTAGATCTATCATGAAACACAAGATTAACCGAGAGTTTAATGCAACTCTGATTATCACAATGAATCACCGTGGGATCTAAATTTGAACCGAACAAACCAACCAGAATCTTCCTCATCCAGATAGCCTCACATGCAACTAAAATTTCTGCCATGTATTCTTCTTTCACTGCACTGAGTGCCACGAATCTTTGTTTCCTGTTGTACCAAGAAATTGCCATAGATCCAATACTGAAAATCCCTCCTGATGTGCTCTTTATGTCTGTTGGGCTTCCTACCCAATCTGCATTCGTGAATCCCTGCAACTTCACCTCATCAGTTTGTCTGTACCATAAACCATACTCAGATGTGCCCCTGAGATATCTCAATACATGCTTGCCCGCCTTCCAAAAGAGCTTGGTAGGCTTAACCATCGCTTGTGGAAGCTGGTTCACCGCATAGCATATGTCCGGTCTTGTATTGACTAAATACATGAGCGAACCCACCAACTATCGATAAACAATGGCATCCACTACCTCTGTCAATGTAGCATCCTCTTTCTTCCAATTTCCTGGAAGAGGAGTGTCGATAGGCTTGCAACCTTGCATGTGAAACTTCTACAGTATCTCTCGGGCATACTTGCCTTGAGACACAAACAGTTCACCTTCCCGCTACCATATTTCCAATCTAAGGAAATAATGAAGGAGGCCTAAATCCTTCATCTCAAACTCCTTTGCAAGATCTGCCTTGCATGAGTGTATCAACTGCTCATCACCTGTTAGTATTAAATCATCAACATAAAGTACAATGATCAAAAGCTTACCCTCAACCACAATCTGGTACAGGTTTGCATCCACCTCACTCTTGGTGAAGCTAAGTCCAGTGAAATAGCTGTCAATTCAAGTGTACCAAGCACGGGGTGCTTGTTTCAGCCCATACAAGGCTCTTTTGAGCCTGCACACATGCGACTCGCTGCTGAAGATCTCAAATCCTTCAAGCTGCTCAATGTACACCTCTTCCTCAATGATCCCATTAAGGAATGCAGTCTGTGCAAAAGGTGCAAAGGTTTCTTCATAGTCAATCCCCTCAATCTGTGAGAAGCCCCGGGCAACAAATCTTTCCTTATACTGCATGACGCTCCCATCGGTAGCTTGCTTTAACTTGTAGATCCATCTTGATCCTACAACTGATTTCCCCACTAGCCTTGGAACAATCTCCCAAGCACTGTTTCTGACAATGGAGTCATACTCCTCCACCATGGCATCTACCCATGTGGGCTCCTGTGCTGCTTCTTCAAAAGAAGATGGCTTTGTCACAATACACTTGCTCATAAGAGCCATGTATCCAGTATATCGGTCAGGTGATTATCTCTATTTGCGCTGTGATGTAGGAACTCCTACATCTGTGCCACATCCACCTTGAGTCTCTCAGCTTCTGTGGTACGCTTCCTGCCTTGTCTGATGTTTGGTTATGCATGAGTGGACTCCTTCACTCCATGAATCTCCTCCTGTGGCTGATCCACATCCAGAGGCTCATCTTTGGGAACAAGAAGTTCCTCTTCCGCATGCAAGTGTAGCTCCCTCTAAAGCGACAACTTCATGGCTTTCACCTCATTGAATTTTATATCCCGTCGCATAATAGTCAATCGATTGTTTGGAAAATACACATGATAGTTATGGGGTGCTTCTGTGTACCCCACAAATATCCCAACTTCTACAGTCGGCTCTAGCTTCTTCCTGGCATCCTTCGTCACATGAATGTAAACAGGTGAGCCAAAAATCTTCAAATGAGAAATATCATGCTTCTTACCAGTAAAAGCTTCCTCGGGTGTACTCATGCCAAGTACTCTATGAGGACAACGGTTTTGCACATAAACCGCAGTGTTGCATGCTTCCATCCACAAGTGCATCGGTAGGCCCTGGTCATGCAGCATCGCTTGTGCAGCACCCACAATCGTTTTTTTCTTTCTCTCCACGACCCCATTCCGCTGTGGGTTATGAGGCGCTATGAGTTCTCTTCGAATTTATTCTTTGCTAAAGAAGTCTTTGAATTCGCTCGAGATGTATTCACCACCATTATCGCTCCTTAGAGCTTTCACCTGCTTCCCCGACTCCTTCTCCACCAATGCCTTGAACTCACAGAACTTTGATAAGGTTTCACTCTTATTCTGCATGAAGAAGATCCAGCATCTACGAGAAAATTCATCAACAAATATCACATAATGCACATGTTTCTTGTTGAAGCAACTGAGAATGGTCCACACACGGTACGTATTGAATTCTCTCCAGGATCACCGAAGCACGATTCTCCTTCTCATGAAAGGTGGTCTTCACAAACTTACCCATGGTAAATCCTTTGCACTAATCTGACTATGCAAGAGTACCCTTTGGAAGTCCAGTATAAATTTGTTGCAAAATCTTCAAAGCACCATGGTGAATATGACCCCGTCCTCACCAGTAGCACGCATTTGCCTCTCATCCCCGGCTCTGCTTCTTGGCACTGCCACACCATTTATTACCTAGCCATCTACCTCTGACTTGTGAATCATTCTTAATTCGAACCCCTATCTTCTTGGTTGACTGATGACTGTATCAGGAGAGGAAAGCTTCTCCCTCACTGAAAACAACATCATAACCCTTGTCTTCCAGCATTGTGACCGAGACCAAGTTCTTCTTCAGACCTGGAACATGCATAACATTCTTCAACAAGAATGGATTACTGGACTCCCTCTCAAAGGTAATGGTCCCAATTCTAGTCACATTGTACCGACCATCGTTGCCCATCTCTATATGCATATGGAGGTCCTTCTCCTCCAAGTCACTAAAAAACTCTTTGTCTCCCGTCATATGGAAAGACACACCACTATCAAGATACCACACCAATCCCATACAGCTTGAAACCAAGCATGCGATCAAAGAGAAATCAAGTTCAAATTGCGAGGCTAAGGCCTCTCTAGCTGCAGATCCAACAACCTTCTTGTTCTTGTTCTTCTGTGGATAGTTAGTGGCAAAATGTCCATGTTCGTGACAGTGAAAACACTTCACTTTGGACAAATCCTGCATCTTTCCTTTAGCATCATATTTTGAAGGATGTTTCTTCCCCTTCCCTTTCCTTGCTTTGGCAGCCAAAGCGAAATTATCTCCATCTTCATTCTTTGATGAAGATCCATCCCTGGTACCCCGCCTTATTCTCCTTTTGCACAAGATCCGACCAAAGTCGCCCCCATCCCGGTAGTTTCTCCCGTCCATTGACAAAGTCTTCGTAGATATGCCAACTCTTAGGAAGCCCAAGGAGAGCCAAGCTCACCAAGTCTTCATTATCAACAGTAACCCCCACACTTCCCAGTTCATCCTTGCAGTGGACAAACTTCGTGAGGTATTTTGGAATACTGTCGCCTTTCTCCATTTTTATTTTTCTGAGCTTGTCTTTAAGCGCCAACTTCCTCTGGTCACTTCTGCTTTGGAACAAGTCTATCAAAGCCTTCCACATTAAGAATGGAGTGGCTTTCCCATGAAGGCTGGACACAATATGGTCCTTCACACCTTCCAACAGAATCCTCCTCGTCTTTGCAGTCTTCTTTTTCCATGCATCAAGTAATGCAGCATCGCTAGATCCCAGCTTAGGAACATCGCTATCGATGAACTCCTTCAGCCCATTATCCTCCAGCACCGCCTCCATCCTGTCCTTCCAGGCTATGTAATTCGAGCTCCCATCAAGGGCATACTCCAATCTCAACCCGTTGAAAGACATTTCAATGTATACTCGATTTCTGCACCAAGAATTTTCTGTAGCAAATTCGAATTGTCCACCAGCACAAACTCACTTCACAATTGCAATCTTCAATCAACAAAGCTCTGATACCATGTAGAAATTATATGCACTAAGCATGCATATGTCCAAGATCCACCTGATCTCACACTATTTAACTTTATGCAAGATACTGAATCTATTCCACTTGTTAATATTTTGCGGAAAAATTAATTGCACACACATGTGAAGCATAAACAAAAATATTCAATCACACATAACACAGTTTTTAACCAAGAAAGCCTGAAGCTGAAAACCCCAACTATATATTATGTAACATGGAGATCATATGACAATCTCATACAAGCATACAAAGCTTATCACAAGCCCTCAGTACAGTACAATCGTCATACACTAATCAGGCCTAATCTTGCAAATCCATGCACCGATCTTTGCCACCTACTAGCCTGCCTCCACTGTACAATCTCTGCTGAAGAATAGCTCTGAATGAATTTGAATTACTCCATCCTTGACTGCGCAATCCTCATTGGCATCTCCACTGAGTGTGTGATGCAATCAATGCATCACTATAGTCACAACAGATAGTCTATCTTGCCCTTTCACCTATCTCTCCACTGGTCTCCACTGAAACTGCCATGCACTGTAGTTAACTGATGTATTCTTCAGTTGATTAATGATTTATTATTTATGAATTAATTAACTAATTAATTCACTCCACTCTCACTAGTGTATCAATCAGTTAGACTAGATACAACTAGCTCAACTGAGTCTAACTGAGTTAAACTGAATACAACTCCATAACTACTTCTTCCAACTGTGTCATAACTCTGCCACTTGAGTTCTAACCGAGTCCTCCATGCATTAGCTCCAGTAAACCCTTAGGAATTGCGTAATTCCTTCTGTCAGCTGATGTGCCACATCTGTGCACTGAACTGAAGTGCTCCAAGAGAATAAGTTGTTGTTTAGAGTCCGATTATTATTAAGAGCTAATAATAATCGACATGCATCTATTTTTAGATTGATGATCTATAAATAGACTTCGCCCAATATTCTAAAAATAGAATTTCATCTATTTTTCCAACTTGATCAACCATCCACAAATAGCATCCTGCAATTTCTGAAATATGATCATCATGTCTAAAAATAGACATGGTCTAAAAATAGACTTGCGCCAAAAATAACCTGCAGGCCCACTTAGTGAAGGCGACTCTTTTCACTAAGCTCATCATCTTGTTGAATCTCAACAACTTTAACTTTCCAACTTCCAACGTAGTATCATGGGCCTAAATTTTTTCCCTGTAGCACAAGATATGGTCTTCATAAACGAAGAATCAAAAACTATTTATTGGGTTCGTGGGTAAATTTTGATCCAATGAAGAATCATGGGCCTAATTTTGTTCCCTGTAGCCTGAGATAGAAAGAAAGAAAGAAAGTATTTTTAACATCCATGAGGCTAAAAATAACCTATGGGACAGATTGCTTCTCTATCTGGCTCTTGTATTCGGCCCTTTTCCTGTGAAGTTTTACAATAACCGCTCCCAACTTCTCGACAAACTCTTCACTGAATAAATTATCCTAGGAACTAGCTGCCAGAATTCCTGCATAATTTTCCCTACTATCTTTGAAGGCCTCGCATTCTAAAATGAAATGTTTTTCTATTTCCACTTTTCCGGAAGAGAAAAAAATACATACTCTTTCCTCCCACATTTCTTTTGGCCTTTTCTAGTGCCCTGTTTCACAATGGAGTTGATGAGAATTAGTCCTTAATTGAGCAATAAGAATTTTAGATCTCCAAGAAATATTGGCCCCTATGTACGCCTTTTGCTGATGATTATAAGTGGGGTTAAACTCTTTAATGTAGTACTTCTTCTTTCTCCCTAGCTCTTTCTCACAAGTCCATTTGTGGAACTTATCCCTAACAAAAAAATTTTATCTCGTTACTATTTGTAGGAAACATGCTCAAGCAAATACCCCATTTACTAAACCATTTTTTATTTTTCCACATCCAAGTCTTATTTCTTTTGCACAATCTGTCACTAAACACAACCTTAGGCCATCTACCCTCTTCCATTTGCTCAATTTTTTTCAAATATCTTATGACTCGCACCATAGCAATTGCTTCAATAGGATCAGCCCCTGTTTCACTTAACATGGCAGCATAAGGAACTGCACTTATAATTTCGAATTTGTTTGTAATCAAACGCTCCTGAATTTTATCAATTTGTTTCCACTGCATCTCATTTGTGCTGCTGGCCCACAATTCACAATCGTAGAGAATCACCAGAATCACTAGAAGCCCAAACAGAGTTAGAGTGGTTTTCCAGTCCCACAGCTTTACCTCTCTACACCTATTTTGAAGAGCATAAAATTCTTTCCAACCCCCTAAAGTTCTTTTCTTTCTACAACCATCCCAACTTAAATTTTTGTTGAATTTCATTCCGAGATATTTGTAGTCTACAACTTCTTCCAGAATGTTGCCTTCAAAGTAGAACTTATCTTGGTTATGCTTTCTTTTGTTAGAGAAAACCACTACTTTCGTTTTGCTAATATTGACTTGCATCCCCACCCTTCTACAAAAATTCCCAAGGGAACGTAAGTGCTCTTGCAAACCAAGAGCCGATTTAGCAATCAATATCAGGTCATATGCATACAAAATAAGCCTTATAACGAACTTGCCCAAATGGATACCGTCACCCCCTTGCGAATTTATCCATTATTCAAGCTTGTAAATATATAACCCAAAAAGGGTAGGAGACAATGGGAAACCTTGTTTGAACCCGATTAGAAATTCCTACTGAAGTTCTAATTTTGACTTTCACCTCTTCATACAGCCTATGCACAGCTAATCTCAAATGCCTACGAACCCCGAGTTCTCCCATTCTGCCCCAAATCTTATCCCTAGGAATTGTTCAAAGGCTTTTCTGAAATCAACAAAGAAACAAAAAACTTCTTCCTTTTTTCCCAAAAAATTTCAATGATGTGCCTTAAAGTTATACAATGATCAATTGTCGAATGTTTAGGTCTAAAACTTGCTTTCCCTTTAGCACATTTATCTCTTTCTTCTGCCCACTTGCTGATTTTCTTTTCTAACATGCTTCCAAATAACTTTGCAAACAAGGGGTTTATCATTATGGTTCTATAATTGGAGGGATTATTGATGTCACCACTCTTGAAAAGAGGTATTGCCATACTAGTTCTCCAATCTGTGGGGAACCCTTGTTGTATGATGTTGTTGAAATTTTTTGTGATGTGAGGTGAAAGAATTTTTAAGCCCCACTTTAGATACTCTGCTTGGAGTTCATCTAAGTATTTTTCTTTTCTGTCACCCAAATTCTTGATACCCATCTCCACCTCTTGCACCGTGAAGAGTTTTGTGCCTGTGTTGACCAAGGGAGGAGGGTCAACCTTGGGATCCTGCTCATAAAGTTGTCTTGCATAGTCGAACCATTTAGAAGCTGTAATGTTGTTTTTAGTTTACACCTTTTTTGGTTGGAGCTCCTTCCATAATAATTTAGGGTTATTTTTCCCAAGGAAGATTAGTTCTTCTCTCCTTGAAACCATGAAATAAGCCTTTTTCTTTCTTACTATCTACTTGTAAGCTTTGAGCTTTATGTTATCCTTGTCTGATTCCTTCCACCTTCTCCATGACTTTTTGCATTCCTCGTCAAACCAAGCATTAACCAGAAAGCAATTTGTTTCAAACTTCTCAATTTTTTCTCTTTTGCACTCAGCAAGTGCACTTTGAATTAAAGGTGTTAATCTAACTATGAAGGCCATGAAATTATATTTCCTCCTTCTTGAAGAGCCTCTCTAGCATTATTTTGAAGGTATTACAATTCTCTAGAGTCAAAATAATTCTGCCCTTTGGGGGATTTTTTGGAACACACTGAGTTTTTGACCCTAATTCCTTCTTTCTGGTCCAAGAGAAACTTAAATAAATTGGCTTGTGATCTTATTTTAAGTCCCAAATTTGATCTCCAATCACCACTTCCTCCATTTTCTCACACAAACTATGGGATAAAATTACATAATCTACTACACTTGCTCCATTGTAAGTATTGCAAGTGAAATTACGAGACTTTTCCCACCTAGTCAAACCATTACAAATGACTAAATAGAAATCCCCACATAGCGTAAGCAATTGTTCTCCAAATGCACTGCAGCCTCTATCCTCTGAAATTCGTTCCCACTGATGATTACTCTCTTCTATAAGCCAGATAGGGTCACATTATTCTTTACAACAAATAATGCTAGCTTGTTCACCTGCAGTTCTAGCATTGAATTCCCCCACTATAAGAACTTCACCTAGCTGAGAATATATTGCAATATATTTTTTTAGGGCTGCAAAGGGATCTTTGTGGTCAAGCCCTCTACTTTTGTATATTTTTGAAACTTGCGGCGCAAAATAGCATGCTGCAATTCTGATGTGATTTCCATTTTCTGATATTTTAAGCCAGACAAATTGCTTATTTTGGTATTATTTTTCTAGTTCAATGAAGCAGCCTTCTTTTTCTCTTACTAATACCATGATACCACCATGCTCTTTTCCATTCCCTACTGCCTTGTTCCACACTAGTATCTTCCAATACCCTTCAAACAAAGGTGTATTGCACCCTTCATGCTCATGTGTTTCTATGAGGCAAATTATGTCTCTACCTTCCTAAATAGGCCCTAACCCAGGTCCTCATCTCCATGGGTAACCCCTACAGTTCCAACAAACTAATCTTAATGAAACCTGGGTACGACTTGATTGCTATTTGTTTTGACATGCAAGACTCACAATTGAGCTTTTGTCCCTGCTTGCCCATACTAACCTTGCTTCCTCATTTCTCGCTAAAGAGTTTTTTGCCTCTTCTTTGTTATCGTTTTGCTGCCTTGTTTTGGAAGGAGGTCCAAATTGTGCTATCATAGCTTTACCTTTATAAATCCATGATCTTTTTCCCTCATCTCTTGCTGCCCTAAATTTGTTCATTTCATCCCTCCTTTCCTCTTGTTGTCTTACAGTTAAATCTTCTTTTAGAAAAAAGAAAACTCAACAATATGGTATGGTCTTCTTTATGATATGGTCTTCATAAACGAAAACTCAACAATTTTTGATTGGGTTCATGGGTAAATTTTGATCTTCCATTTAAAACCTCAAAAGGCTATCCTACATGCAAGAGCAAATTAAAAATTTGGTGCTTATATAGCA
The DNA here is from genome assembly GCA_034641835.2 of Pinus albicaulis. Taxonomy (NCBI): domain Eukaryota; kingdom Viridiplantae; phylum Streptophyta; class Pinopsida; order Pinales; family Pinaceae; genus Pinus; species Pinus albicaulis. The sequence goes on along the minus strand of CM076574.1, from coordinate 53,515,663 downwards.
TCATAGATACACAATAGTTTGTATTAAAATACAAAGGAAATCAAAGTGGAGATGTATGTGGTTAATACTAAAATCAAATCTTAGTGGATTAAATCTATATTAATACGAATAAGAACCTTCACATACTAAAATCAAACCTTTGTGGATTAAATTTATATTGTATGTGAAAATCAAAACTTTGTGGATTAAATTCCTATTGATAGGAATAGGAACCTTCACAAAGGTTAGAATCCTGGAAATTGGGGAATATGAACCTTTAAATACTAAAATAAAACTTATGTGGATTAAATCTATATTAATAGGAATAGGAACCTTCATATAGATTATAATTTTGGAAATTAAGTATGTGTGGATTAAATCTATGTTTGGAAATTAAGTATGTATGGATTAAATCTATATTGATAGGAATATGAACCTTCACATAAATTATAATTTTGGAAATTAAGGAATAAAAAATACTAAAATAAAACTTTAGTGGATTAATATAGATAGGAACATTTACATAGATTTTAATTGTGGAAATTAAGGAACAAAAAATACTAAAAACTTTAGTGAATTAATTTTTTTAAGTAGAAATTTCAAAACTTTCTATTATGATAAGAAAGTTGTACATATTATATGTGATAGAATCAATGCTTCTAAATTATTTTAAATATACAATAAAATAGTCATAAATCAGACACGTTACATAGATTACAACACCAACCAAAATGTTACTGAGTAGATTAAATAAAATAAATAAATAAATAATAAATAAAAATAAAAACTAATTTTAATAAAGTTAAGAGAATATAAGTTGTGTATAGCTTAAGAAAGAAACACAAAAAAGCCTAGACTTGTAAAAAAAAGTACAACTCCCTAGTATCAAAATCTCCCATCATATTAGGAATGGCTTTAACAAGACAACTGAATAACATGTCACTTTAAAAAATATGCTTATAAAAAGGTATTGTTGGAAATTTGTGTCTGAATGAAACATAAATATTAAAAAAATGAGAAAAGAGGAATTTATCCTCTTTTAATCAAGTGTGTACCCTGCCATTCTTCATAAAATATATATCCTTCTTCCACTGAGAAGGCCTTTTTCAATAAGGCATCTGCCTAAGTGTTCCATTCCCTATGAATGTGCTGAAAAGATAAGTAGTGGAAATAAATCCTCATGTCTCATATTATGTCCTTCCTATAAGTTAAAATTAGTATCTGAAATCTTTTGTGGCTTGGTAACCAATCAATTATACATTTAGAGTCACCACAAACTTAAATTGGCATACTTCGTGAAAGAAGCAAAAAATAAAAGATCCCAACAGGCAATGATTTATGTCTTAATGTTAGTTCCTAATCAAATATTCATCCAAATACAAAAAGAGATAATATTAGAGGTCTGGATATAGGCCCCACCACCAAAATTTCTTGTATGTGATGCTCCATCGAAAAAAACCAATAGATCATTCTTGTGATATGAGGGGAAAGAAATATTTTCTAGAAATTTGGGGATATTCATATTTCTCGAATTCCATGAAGAAGCCTATAATATGAGGAAAATCTCATTTGATTTAATATTCAATCCTTCAAAAATATATTTATTCCTCACCTTCTAGATACCCCAATCAATAAAAATAGGCAAGGTTTTATAAAAGCCCATCTTTTAGTCCCACTAATGGAGGAATGAATCGAAAGAGTGAGATGGCCCAACTTCTTGAAGGTTGAGAACAAATAAGGCATCTTTCCATACCACCTTATTAAAGGAGCAATGAATAAAGAGGTGCTCCACAAACTCGAACCCACTCTTGCACAAACAACAAACATTACGGCCATTAAAACCCCTTCTTTGTATATTTTCCCACATAAGAATACAATTTCTAGAGATAGATAGAAAAAACAACAGATCTTCTAAGGTTTAATCAATTTCCAAAACTCTTTTTACCACCACATATCTTCACTTTCCAAAGAGAAAGAAGAGATGGACTCATATGCCAAATTTGCAGTGACCTATCCATAAGAGGTTTTTCAACTCCACACAACACATTCATCTTCATTATTTAGGTGTATCCCCTTAGAGAACAAACTTTTTACAAAGATATCCCACTCAACAACCATGGATCCATGAATGCCTAGATTAACATAAATTTTTCAACAACCACAGGGAGGAGTCTGCAAACCATATTTCCATGCGTGATTCAGATTTTACAAACCCTGTGCATTCAAAAGAGAAATAAGGTTTGGAGAAAGTTTATAAAAATAGAAATCTCCAATGAAAGGGTCCTTCCCAAGAATGATATGATTTCCCTTACTCACCCTCTAGGCAAGCTAGGTAGACAAGCAGGGAAAAGCATCCAAAATACACCTCCAAATTAAAAATATTGTCATAGGTTCTCATCCAGTCTATAACATATATGTGTTTGAAATATTTTTCCTTGATAATGAGTTGCCAAAGACCAGAACCATTCATATCCCTCCAAATCCTCTTCATAGCGAGAGACAATCCAAATCGATATAATTTTTTGAAGCCCCATCCCCCAAGACTTTTTGGTTGAAATAAAAGGTCTAATTTTTCCAAATGGAGACTTTCCCTTTCCTTATTACCAGTCCAAATGAAGCTAAACATGCATTGTTATAATTTTCTAATAATATGTTTGAGTATCTTAGAAAGGTTAGCCAATACATCAGGATACTTTCCAACACTGAATTTACCATAATCATTTTACCTCCCATAGATAGCCATATATAGCACCAATTGCCAATCCTGCTTTTTATCCTCTTGATAAGCTAAGACCAATCTTCCAAGTGGTAATGATTTGGTTTCAAGTGAAAATTCAAATATGTGAAGCCTTTTTCAAGAGATTCCACCTTTAAAAGCAAGAAAGAAATGATGGAGTCTATAATCTCTTTTGAAGTTTTGTTATGAAAGAAAGAAGATTTTTTAGTGTTGATATCCATACCAGTAGCATGGAAAAAGAAGTAACAATTCTATGAAATATGTCCCATTCAGTAGTTCTACATTTCCCAAAAAGTATAACGTTATCCACAAAAATTGCATGCATAATATACAAAGATCTCGTCACCCTAACCCATTTTATCATGCAATATTTTTTTACTTTATTAATCATTCTACTCAAGCCTTATATGATAAGGAGAAACAACAGACGATATAGGGTACACACTTGTATTAAGCCTCTAGAACTATTGGAAAATTTATTCAAAGAGAAATTAACAAGCACTAAAAAAATAACATATTTAACACAAGCCATAATCCAACTGGTGACCCTCAAGTCTAGATCGATCTGTAGAAGTAATAAACTGAGAAAATCCCAATTAAATTTGTCATAAGATTTAACTATATCCATTTTTAGAATCATGGCATTAAGCTTTTGTTCTTGATGGAATGAATGGTCTCTTAAGCAACACCATTGGAATCATGTATCTGGTGACCTGGTAAGAACCTAAACTGTTCCAACGATAACAAACTAGAAAGCTTTCTTTTGAGTTTGTTAGAAATAATTTTAGCACTAATTTTATATACTAGATTGCAAAGATAAATTGGTCTAAAATCACTAAAAAGGGAAGGTTTTGAGCATTTGTGTATCAACACAATTAAGGTAGTGTTTGAAGCCCCAAAAACCATCCTTAAATTTCTAGTCTCCTCCACAACCTGAAGGATTTCAATCCCCATCAAATAAAAGAAAGCAAGAAAATTTTATACAACCCATACATCATGACTAGTATTTTTGTCCTTAGCACAAAGGTTTAGGATCGATTTAATTTCATCCAAAGAAACAAGCCCACCCATCTGTGTTGAATCCTCCTTTGAGAATTAGCAAGGGAAGCGTTGTAAAATGTGTAACTGAGCCGAAATGGAGCTTTTACCTGGATTTTGGAAAAATATAGAGAATTTGTCCTTTGTATCCTTCTCTAAATATTCATAAATGTTACAAGTTTTAATGTTAACATCAATCAAGTCCCAAATAGAGTTGGAGACTCTCTTGTCATTTGAAAATTTATGGAATATTTTGGTATTTCCATCTCTAGCCTTGACCCAAGTAGCTCTGATATTCAAGTGTCACTCCTCCTCAAAAACTTTAAGTAAGATGGATTTCCTTTCTTCCATATTGCTGAGGTAATTTTTCACTTCGTCTGGTAAGTTTGAGGAGATATAGGAATTAAAAGTGGTATCATACTTCGATTCAATGCAAGAGAACTCCCTTTCATGTTCAATTTCTTTATTTTTAGCCTAATTTTTTTCCCAGGACTTGAGTTCCTTCATTTTGAGTACCCAAGATTCCATAGCTAAGTGATTGTTCCCAATTGATAACCCCTCCCAACAGGAATATACTAAAGAGACGATAGAGTCATATTTTAACTAGGAGAGATTGAATTCGAAGGGATATTTGATGGGGGAAGCATTAAAATTTAGTTGTAAGAAGATGGGAAAATGGTTTGATATGCCCTCTGAACATATCCAAGATCTAAATTTCCCCATCCTTCTAGCTAAGGAATCATCTACTAAAAATCGGTCCAACGTTTTAGCCACCCCTTAAGACCTTGATCACCCATTTCTCCAGGTAGGAGCTAGAGGGATTTGACAGACATATAAGAGGTTGGAATCTTGTAATAATTGAGTGGAAAATGAAGCTACATGGCTAGTCCAAGCATTGAACCCTCATATTTCACCAACGGAGGTGGATAAGTTCAAGTCCCCCGATAAAATGAGATAGTGTTCCAATCGTAGACCATTGGCTTGAATTTGTCTCCAAAATAACTCTTTATCCTTGTATGGCCCATAATAATTAACAAGCAATACTAGACACTCCAGTCCTCTAATATTTCCTTCAAATGATACCATACTTTGAATGGAAAGGTGTAAGAGCCGCATCGTGCAATTTCCACAAGGCCAAGAGGACCCCAGACCAACCCACAACATCAACAAAGCAAGAAATCCACCCAGGGCATATTTAAAGAAACTCCTCCCTATATTTTACACCTCACACCATAATTTCCTACATAAAGATAACAAAGGGTCTATGAATACCAAACAGTCAAGAAAGATCATGTTTTTTCAAGTGGACCCCCTACAACCCAAATATTAAATGACACTAGGATCATGGTGAACCCTCACTAGAGGGATTCTTCGCTCTAAGTGTCCTTTGATTTATAGTGGTGTTTGTGACCTCCTTAAACAGACCACCCTTGACAACCCTCTCATGTGTACGATCCTTTATATTATATTTCTTCTTATTTAAAAAATAGTGGATTAAATCTATATTAATAGGAATAGGAACCTTCACATAAATTAGAATTGTGGAAATTGAGGAATAAAAATTACTAAAATCAAACCTTAATGGATTGAATATATATTAATAATAATAAGAACCTTCACATAAATTATAATTTTGGAAATTATGGAATAAAAAAATACTAAAATAAAACCTTATTGGATTAAATCTATATTAAAATGAATAGGAACCTTCACATAGATTAGAATTGTGGAAATTAAGGAATAAAAAAATACCAAAATCAAACCTTACTAGATTAAATCTATATTAATAGGAACACAAACCTTCAATTATATATGTGGACCAAACCTTAAATCAAATAAATAAATAAAAACTAATAAACCTTCAATAAAATAAATAACTAAATAATAATAATAAAACCAAGCATATGTGACACACCTGATATCTAGGAGTTGTAATTCGTAAGTAAATGAGTGAGAAGATAAGAATATCACTATGAAACAACCACAATACTAAGTCTTTAAGATGGGACTTCAAGATAAGCATAGACTCATCCATAGTGGATATTTGGACTTATTAGAAAAAGTGTGTCTTTGTCTTTATTCACACCATGTGATCCAACATTGTACACCCTTAAGCATAAAGCATGAATATTAAAACCTAAAGCCTAAAAGTTGAGGTTCACGCGACATGTCCACTATATCACATGACATGTCCACAACATATTGGTATTCTATATAAAACACTAATTGACTTTTTTTGTTTATGTAGGTGAAATATTTGTTTTTTGTTTGATTTTGAGAGTTTTATGTAGTTTATTTAGTGTTGGCACATTGGTGATAGATCTCAGTTTTTATAATATGGGTATTTTATTAGTTTGATTAAAAAAAAAATCTATTTATGGATGGATATGGAAATCTCAAATGTGTGGTTACCAAGGTTATGATGCTTTCGATACATTCACACTTGAGTATAAACATAATTAGGTTTGTGCCTTTTAGGTGTTAGCCTATCTACCGGAAATATATATTCTTCTTACTTTCTATAAGATTATGAATTTATTCAAAACCCATGCATGCATATTAATGTTGCTTGAAATGTTAGAATCCTCCCAAATTCTTAGTTAAAAATGGCTTCAAAATTGTTGTATTATTTATATGATCCTCCTCAAGTCCACTCATCAAACTGAAAGTGAAGATGGATTGTTCCTTTTCAAAATACATTATAGTTAATGTGTTTGACCAAGCTACTTGAATTTTTTTCAAGAATGGTTTAACTTAATTTCTAAGAGCTTTGAATTTAAGTGAATAGTGAATATACATAATTTCCCCAAATCATTCTCTAGTTTAGCATTTGGAATGAACATGGCGAATATGTTTGATATTTTTAAAGTAATATAAAACATATAAATCTATGATATTACTTGGTTGAATATTATTTTATGATCAATAAACTAAATAAACTACTAACACAAAATTCAACACTTATATTAACAAAAAATTGTTTTTTCATTCACTAACAAAAAAATAATATAAATGTATAATACATGAGGTTTAAATGATGGGTAAAAATAAAAATCAAATGTCATGCGAAGGGAAATTTTAAAAGGAAACTTGTCATAAAAAAATTACTTTACAAGGAGTATCTATCAAATTTATACCCATACTATGGATGATCGGATAGTTAGATATTTGAGGCATCCTAGATAAACAAACAAGCATTGGACCAATTTGTCCTCAACCTTCGGATGGTCGGTTTAGAGAGATAGATTAATTATTTTTCATATTTTTGTCTTGACCCACAGGGGATATGAACTTAGAATATCATATTTTACATCATACTTCAAAACATGGTGATCGCCAATTGTGATACCCCCCACATTAGTTAATATAATAATTAAAAATAAATAAATTTAATTAGACCACAAATTTGGGATCCGGAAATGAGAATTTAAAAATGACCTTATATCATGTCAGATGGGTGGATAGGAGAGATCAAATAATATAAAATTAAAATTTTTGAAATAGAAATAAATAATGTACTCGGGAATCCGACATCCGTGAGGAAAAAATAAATTTGACTTTGTCTCACCTCAACCCACAGATGGGAGGATTGCCATGTAGACTATTCGTCATCACTAAGTCAGTTGACACATCTGCATGGATAAAATAATGGTTTTTCATGCAGAATTTATGTTACGTCATGTCATACACCAAATAGGATGAGATGAAAAGTTATCATTCCATGTCAGCAATTCCACATCAAAAGAAAACTACCAAAACTTCTAAGGGCCTTAAATTTTGATCTCTGAATCCAAATAAGGAAAATTTTATATCACATGAAAGCTCTCGAAGAGGGGATTATGATGGGAAAGTGAAAATTGGAAAATAATGCAACTAAGAATCACTGAAAATAGGAAACTAAATTCAAACCAAGGCCATATTTTCAAAATTTATATGGGGTCTGTTGGGCACTAAGATGACTCTTTTAAAATTGATCCTAATCCTATCTCATTTATTTGATCAACTTGGGATTCCTCAGCTATTTCAAGGCTATCGGAAAAGTGTATGCAATCATAAAGTCTTAGGCTATGGAAAAGTGCGCAATAACTACTATTTAAATCATTACCATTGCAGAAATGATAACAACACACAATAACTCCTATAATTACAATCCTGATAAAAGAAACTATTATAACTCGCAATTTATCTTGATCTAATTCTCAGTAAATCCAATGCGTGAGGGAAAAACCATTAATCACAAAAATACTAGCAAATCGATAATTCCAAAGTAACTTTGCATATTCATACATTCACACCTACATTTGAGTAATACTATTTGATCAAAAACTTCGGAAAACACTCAACAACATTTAAGATGCATAATTCAAGTAATCACTTACGACAAATGAAAAAGTAAATAAAAAATAATATAGCTAATGCAAATTATAGAAAGGTAATTTAACTATCAATGATACATAGTAGACAGCGAAACCTCTGGTGACTAGACCCACAGTCCCCATAAGTACTGCCTAAACAAGCTCAACCAAAAGACTAAGATGAAATCTCATTCAACTTCATTACTCAAAATGTTTACAGCGTAACCCAAAAAGGCTTAACTCAGATTGTGATCTATAATGTACATTAAAATAATAAATTGGAACGTTAACAATGATCAAACAACATTTGTCTCTTATTTTTTTGTCTTATATATTACATCTTGAAAACTGAATGTAGAGTTATCCTGAGAATCAAAAGATTCTTAGGATAGCTCCTTCAACCATAAAATATCCATATAGTATCATTTAGTTTATTGTCGCCTTCGCTTTCCAACCACGCCCTGGACATTGAGCTGTAACTGCTATTAATACGATATTGGCTTAATCAACATCCCGCTCAAATATCTTAAGTAACAATAATCGTTCCTTTAGGCTGATTTGCATAACGATTTATCCAAATTACAACCTTTTTTATATCAGAAAAAATTATATTAACTATATCATTCTCAACTTAATTTTGTCCTTCTTTTCTCTTGAATTATTACAAGTTAAGGATAAACTTGCCTAAAAATATAATAATTAATAAGGAAATAAGGGAGGAAAATATACCTTTTTTGTGACCCAACATTACCCCACAGCTTACCTATTTGCATGTCCTCATGCAAAAAGATGATTCTCATGTAGAAAATCCAGAGAGTAGGTTGGGTAAGACTATTCACCATAAGTTCGGAATCCATTTTTACTTCTAAGAACCTTGAAGGCTTCGCTCTCTACACCTTCTGTGAGCTCATACTCAACATTATATCCATCCAATGGATACTAGATGATAGGGCATCGATATCGACATCCAATCCATGTAGGTCCTTTAGACAGGACCATCTGATTATATAGTTTTATCTGGTTGACTGTTGCTCAGAATTTCTTGTACCCAAAAGGTTCTCGATTCTTAATCTAATTAGAAGATATCGACCATCGCTTCATCATTGCTTGTAGGGCTTCTTCCTTGATGTCTTAAAAATACTTGAGTCCAAAAATAATGACATCCTTATGTGTGGGCACCAATGCTGCAACGAATCTGGGTCCCTGCATGAGCCCTTTATGCTTTATGAAAGTATACAAAGGGCTACTAGGTTCTCCTCTGAACCAGAAGTCTAAGCTGTTTTCTCTCCTTTGGAATATGTTATAGGCTTTGTGCCACTTAATTTGATTCTTTGCCAAGGGTATGAAGGCTTGGAAATTTACATCCCCAATGAAAGGACTGGGGTTTCCATCCCTTTTCTATTCCAAGAAAACTTTGTGCATATAGAGTTCACATAAAAGATATCTACATTGTCCTCATGTTCTTGAAAACATTTGGTAAAATCAGAGACAGAACCGAACTCAATATGTGGCCAACTCGGATGGATTTTACCTTCAGTAATAGATATTTCTCGAGAAAAAACAGGGAAAAATTTTTGGTCAGAGATATGCAGGAAAATATATCAGAATATACATAGCATATTTCTTTGATTTTTTCTACTGCTTTCTGAAGCTATCCCTGCAGTTCCTTTGTTTTCTTCTTCTCCTTCCTAAATTTTGCATGAGTCTCGTCCTCAGTGACGGTCAAGGCTTTAAATTTTTGCAACAATTCTTGATGTTATGCTCTGGGTACTACAAGTTGTTTGTGCCTTTCCACTCCTAATTTAGCATTTGAATAGTGGCCTCCTTGAACAAATGGGAGTAACGAGGTACCACCTTAGTTTGTGTGGCCTGGTTAACGGTCTCCCGTAGATATGTTTGGCTCATTGCCTTAGCTATAATCATAGAGAGATTCATATATTTCTGGGTTCCCATAGATCTAGTGGGAATCTCCTCAATTTGATTCCCTACATAGGTAAGGGGAAATTCTTCAGTCTGGACTTATGCATGAGCAATGAGGGTTTTCTCAGTCTGAATTCCTGCATGAGTACTAGGGACTTCCTCAATCTGGACTTCTACATGAGTAAAGAAATGCTCGCCAGTTTTCACGGTTTGTATTTTCTTTCGGTTGTAATCTCTAAGCCTTTTCCTGAGTTGTTCCATCTTCTTCCGTAATTTCAGGTTATCTTGCCTCAATAACTTAATTCTCCTTTTATCTTTCTCTGTTAACCCTTCAGTGGGTTTTATAATTATTTTTTCAAGTAAGGATGGTATAATAACATTAGGAGGATTTCTAATTTCTTCCTCGATCAAGACAGTGGAAATGGAGTTACCTTCATAATTTTGGTCATCATGGATGGTCCCCTCTCTGGAAAATTCTGGTTTGCCTATTATTTCAATCGATTCTTCCAGATGGTATTGATCATGCATGTTGGGCGAGGACGAAAGAATCTTTGTATTATGAGAATTGGGGGTAGAGGCTGAAATATTAACAATTGGTTCAGCCATATTTCCAAAACGATTTTCATTTTCCTCGGAAGAAAAAAAATGTTTCCATGTTTTCCAAAACTTGGGCTATCTCTTCTTCTCTAATTTGTGGTGAGTCATGTTTTTGTTTTGTTGGAGGTTCATTTTCTGGTGCATACCCCACAAACTCTACCATTTGTTTTACCTTGGCGAGCCTTTCAAATATTCTACGCTTAGCTGGCCAAGAAACAAGAATAGAGGCTAACCTCTTTTCGGCTCTATACAAATTTTGCAAATTTGGGGTTTCATTAGCATTTTCTTCTCTTAAATTATTTTTTTCTGATTCAGGTTGGTTTTTTTCTTCCTTGGGCCTTTCTTGTACAAGTGGCAGGTCATTATGTCCTAAAAATTGGTGCCAACTTGTGTGCGATAATTCCATTTCCTTAATTACTATCAATTTAATTAAAAAATGGTGACTAATTATAGTGGTTGGATCCCTAGCTTTACTTACTCTACCAACAACCTCATGTAGAAGAAAATTTAAAAAGAATGACATATTTAACACTATATTCTATCTTAAAGCTATTAGTAGCTTGAGATGTCATTGTCTTACCACATCATGGTAGTCGTCACATGTGATGTATCGTTGGATTACGTCTACAAGCTCTTGCCATGGTTCTCTAAATGAGGCAGGGTGGAAGCCTTTTCCTTTGCAGACCAATTCATCTACAGGGTCAATGAAAAATTCCATTTCACTCTCGAGTCCAACATGCTTTTCCATCCACTTTTCTCCTTCTGTGGAGAGACTTGTGACCTCTGCTAGGACTGTTTATTCATTGTTATCTACTTTCCTTTGACGTTTGTGCTTTCATCTCTTAAATTTTGTAAAAATTACAGCGCCACAATGTTATCGATTCCTTGCAACTGGGTGAAATACCCCAGCCAACCCACCCTTTCCAGGATTTGTCGAGCTTTTTCAGTTACTTGTAGTGTAGCGAGCTCGTTACGGATGGATTTACCTCCCATTGTTGCTGGATTTGAGAGAATTGCTACAAAAAGCTATACACAGATCTAGTTTTGGAAATATTTGTTGCAATCACTAACACAAATTCGTTTCAAAATAGAATGAGAGCTAAAACAAAATAACATTGTTTAATATGGTTTCATGCAATAGAAATTTCTATTTTCATTAATTGCGCTTATTCCAATCATGCATGTGTTGTGCCTTACCTCCCCCAATAAAATGGGTTGACCGCGACTGGTAGCATGATGGGAATTAAATGATCACGCAGAAGTAGTCGGTAATGCATAAGGAAATAGTCAAATCAGGCGCAGCCAAACATAGGGGATAATGAATTGGCACATAGATGTGGATTTTTGGCGTATGATAATAATAATGGTAAATCATGTGTGAAAAAATATGTTTTCTTTTTAAGATAAATAACCGTTGAAAAACAAAAAATAGATATTCAGTGTTATTCCCTTTATAGATAATCTGCATATTTAGGATGTCCGAAAGTTTAGATATGTTCTCATGTTATAATATGTACACCACCTCTAGCAAATTTTTCAAAATAGGTGTAGATATTGATGATGGTGATTTATTTATAAAAGAAAGAGATGTAACAACATAATTGTGATAAGGCAATTCAAGATTTATTCTAATACCACAGACAGAGCAACTTCTGCTAGCAAGCGTCCATAGCCTCAACAGGGTTATCTTTTAAACATGTGGATGATCCAGTATCCTATAGATGATATATCATTTTTATTGTTTTAAATCGATTTTCTCAAAAGGTCGTTGTTTTGGCATGGTAACCAGATAGCAACAATGCTACTCACCGGATCATAACAAAGTGAACAAGTCAGCTCGTGATGAGACCTCTTGTCCTTGTTGACACTATTTTCAAAAACGAAATAACCCTGGTTTGGTAGCCATAATGGTAATGTCACTTATGTTATTATCTTATGATCGTAGTAGGTCGGCTCGTGATGAGACACCCTATCCTTATGAAGAAATCTAGTTTTGAGTATCATTGTTTTTTTTTGAAAGATTGATTGTTTTATTCATCAAGGGTGGCTCATAAACTCATTAAGAGTTTAAAATGTGTGCTAACCCTTTGTTATTATTGAAATAAAATCACCATTTAAATATGTACAGAAGAGATAAAACTACTATGGTGGTGATAGATCATGAACAATTTATAATTCTTTCAAAAAAATCCCAATATAAGAAAATATTTGAAATAGGATGTGCCAAAGGATAAAATAATATTCCTCATCGGGTGATAGATAAGGAATACTTTTTAACATCATGATACAATAAATATCAATAATTTTTAAGTTCCTTTTCAAAAAAATTGGCATTAATTTCGTGAAAAACACCTTAGCGCAAAGGAACCAGCAATCGTGCCAAAGGGAACAACAATCGTGCCCAAGGGAACAACAATTGTGCCCAAGGGAACAACAATTGTGCCAAAGGGAACAACAATTGTGCCCAAGGGAACAGTGATGTGAAAGAGAAAAGGGACGGAAATCGTGCCTAAGGGAACAACAATCATGCCCAAGGGAACAACAATTGTGCCAAAGGCTTCTCTACCCCTTTCTTTTTATTATCAAGAGAGAAAAAAGGAAGAAAGAGAAAAAAAGAAAATCAAGAAATTTAATTAACTCTTTAAAGGAAACATATGTACATTGTATACAAAGTTTGATAAAGAAAATCAGGTTTATGAAGATGAAGTTGTTGGGTTGCTACCCCAATCAGCTAAGATCTGAAAAACAGGATCATTGCTTACCGTGTGATAAAAAGACTCCTTTGTGAGCGGTTGGTGGTAAAGGCGTAACCGATGTCCATTTACCAGAAAAGAGGTACTAGATCTGTCAATGGTGTTTAAAGTTATGGTACCATTCTTGTGGACTTGTTTGATTTCATACAGACCGATCCACCATGTCTGTAATTTCCCTGGAAAATCGTGGAACCTAGAATCATATAGAAACACCCAATCGCCAATTTGAAATGGTTTCTTTTTAATCAGTAGGTTGTGCCATTTAGCTCTTTTTTTTTGTATAATAGTAGTGTGTTCCATAGCAGATAGATGTGCTTCATCCAACTCATTAAGTTGTTGCAAGTGTTGGTTTTTGGCTTCCATAACATCCAATCTGATTTCCCTTACATTCTTGAGAGCCTTTATTTCAAATTCTATTGGAAAAATGGGTTCTTTTCCAAAGACCAAATGATATGGGGAGTGACCAGTAGTGTTCCTCCATGTTGTTTGATAAGATCAAAGTGCTTCAGGGAGTTTAGTTGCCCAATTTTGACTATTTGCAGATATGATTTTAGTTAGAATTGCTTCCAGGACCTTATTACTTCTTTCCACTTGTCTATTTTCCTGAGGGTGATATGGGGAAGTAATTATATGATTGATATGATAATTATGAAGGGTGGTTGCAATATTATGACCTGTGAACTACGACCCTCTATCTGTTATTACCTCCCTTGCTAATTTGTATCATACTAAAAGTTCGAACATGAAATTAATCACTACCTCCTCCGTAGCTCTTGGTAAGGCTACTACTTCAACCCATTTGGTTACATAATCCATGGAAACCAATATTTACACTTTCTGATTTGATGGCGAGTTAAAGGGACCAACAAATTCCAATACCTATCTTTCTAATGGTTCTGCCACTACTTTCAGTTGTATGGGAATTTCTTCAGCCTTGCCAGGACAGCCCATTCGTTGACAACTATTACAGGGCTGAACATATTTTTTCGCATCTTTAAATATTGTGGGCCAATAATAGCCCATTTGAATACTTTATGTTCAGTTTTGCGATCTACAAAGTGTCCTTTGTAGGTTCCATCATGGCATGCCCTCAAAATATCAAAAACTTCATCTTCTCTTATGCACCTTTGAATTTGAAAGTCAGAACCAGTGTGGAAAAGGTAACCATCGATCCATGAAAAGCATGCATTGCATTGTATGATCAACTTCCTTTCTCGTGGTGAAAAATGTGCTGGTAGCTTTCCTACTACCAATTTTTTTTGCCACATCATCGTGCCAGGGTGTTTTTATCGTCACTGCAAACAGATGCTCATCTAGAAATTGGTCATCCACCAGTTGATGGTCATCCACTTTAGGTACTCGGGATAGGAATTCTTCCACAAATTTTTATTTTCCTGGTCGATCCTTGATGGTGATATCAAATTCTTATAACAACAATAACCACCGAGTTACCCAACCATTAGTAATGGGTTTATTAGCTAAATACCTAATGGTAGAGCGGTCAGTATATAGAAAACTGGATAGCATGTTATATAATGTCAAAATTTATTAATAGCATCAATAATAGCTAAAAGTTCTTTTTCTGTTACTGCATAATTTAACTCAGCAGGAGAGAGGTTTTTGCTGATATAGTAAATAGCATAAGGTTTTTTATCCTCTTCTTGCCCTAGAACAATGTCTATCGTTGTATCTGATGCATCCAATGAGTTGTGAAAAGGTAGTTCCTAGTTTGGTCCTCTTAATACTGGCGTTGTCGAGAGAAAATCTTTGAGGCCTTCAAATGCAACATCACAATTATCAGACCATTCAAATTCAATATTTCATGTTAAAGTGGATAAAGGTGCAACTAATTTATTAGATTTTTTCTATAAAGCTACAATAATACCCTGCATAATCGAGAAAACTTCGTACCTCTGTTTGTGTTCGGGGCGTAGGAAATTTAATGATAACCTCAATCTTGGTTGGATCCACCTAGATTCCTGCAGTAGAAATGTAATGCCCTAAAACTACACCTTCAATCATCATCATATGGCATTTTTTGTTTCTTAAACACAGTCTGGTAGCGATATAGTGTTCAAGGACTTTTCTAAATTTTTCAGAGCTTGATCAAAATCATCCCCAAATGGGGTAAAATCATACATATACAATTCAAGTCCTTTATTAATCAAGTCAGAAAAAATGTTCAAGATTACTCTTTGGAATTTTGCAGGAGCACTGCATAATCCAAAGGGTAGAACCCTATAAGTGAATGTCCCCCATGGACAAGTAAACGTGGTTTTATCTTGGTCCTCTCGGGCAATCTAAATCTGATTGTAACCGTTGAAACCATCTAGGAAAGAAAAGAATTTATTTCCCTCTATAGTATCAAGGACTTGGTCTGTGAACGGAAGGGGAAGATGGTATTTTTGGGTAGCCTTATTAATCTCTCTATAATCTACACAAATCCTCCACTTCCCATTCTTCTTGGGGATGACTACCAACGAGGAAACCCACTAGCTATCTAAAATTGGGTATATGAAGTTGAAATCCAACAATTTCTGCAATTCTTGTTTCACAATGTCTCTAAGGTATGGATTCAACCTCCTCTCGGGCTGTCGAAGAGGGAGCGTGTCTTTCTCAAAATAGATGTGATGGGTGCATAGTTGCAGGTCAATACCTTTCATGTCTGAATATTCCCAGGAAAAATCATTCTTTTATTTGCAGAGAACCTTGGTTAATTGTTGTTGCTGATGTTTTTCCAAACCAACATTGATATTAAGAGTTTTTCCTATTTCTATTTCAATTGGAATGCTATTATGGACAGCAGTTGTTCGAATATGATTGTCATTTAAATTTTCTAAGGGGTCTCCTTGTGCATCATTGTCAAGCAAAACCTTTAGCATTTTACATGTCGGGTTTCCAATAACAACTAGTTTAATGATGAAGCTATTGATTACATCATCTTCTAATTGATTTTTGAGTTCAAGAGCTTCATCTAGGGAAAGGGGGGAACACAGATTTTCTTCTTGGTACCTAGGAGGGTGTAACTGAAAGTTTAAAGCAGGTGGAATTGGCTTATCTGGAGGATACAGAATAATATTTTTAACGATGTTTCCTCTTGCAATCGACATACTTCCATCTCAATATCCTATATATGCATTTTTTGGTGCTAACCATGGTCTTCCTAGTATCAACAGATGTCTGTCTAGTCTACTTATTGGATTTATGACAAGGAAGTCTATATTTTATTCCCAAGAGTCTACGGATACCATGATGTCTTCCAGGGTTCCTTCAAGTTTGACCACTAACCTATCAGCTAGTTCTAGCAAGGTTGAAGTTGGTTTTAAAGTTGTGACACCCAAGATATTACAAGTCTCATAAGTCAACATATTAATGGTTTCTACTAAATCACCAACGTGTTTGGAAAAGTGCAGCCATGTATTTGGACGGTTACTACCAGACTTCCTGGATCGTCATATTTAACAGGGACTTGTTTTCCCAGAATGAGGTCAGATAGTTTTCCCACAATGTGAACTATGGGTGAATATTTTGGTTCTCTCCCAAGATTTTTACTACATAACTCCTTGATTGTTTTGGCATAGATCGGGATATCTTGTATAGCCTGCAGGAGTGGAATATTTATACACAGGTTTTTCAACTCACCTACAATATCAAACTTGGGGTAAATTTTTGGTTTAGTTATCGCGAGTCTTTCAGGAAATGGAGGGGGGTGGCTATGATTTTCTCAAGATTTTGCAGATAGATTTTTTTTATATTGGTTCTGTTTCTGTGATAACTATAGTCAAGGGATTTTCCATAGTCTATTCTTATGTACTACTTTCTTGATTGTTCTAATTTTCATTTGGAGAAATAATGTGTCCAAACCTCAATTAGAGCTCATTACATCCCAAAGAATTTAGTTCATAGACCATATTTTCGATGATTTGCACATATTAGATAGGTCAATTGTTGGGGTTAGGATTTAGTTGAGCTGGCAGTTGAGGATGCATCGGAAGTTGAGGATTAAGAGGTAGATGAAATGGAGCTGAAACTGTGGGTTTAGATTGATGGATCAACCCCAAGGGTGGACTTACCAATCCCGCAAGACGCTACCAGTTTGGAGGCCACATCGAGTTTTGTACAGGTGTGTTTGACCATTATGAGGGATAGGAGTTAGTGACTAGATTTTGCCATAATGGGGTAGGATAATGAGGATTTGGCCATGGTGACCTAGAAAATGATTGGTTCATCCATGGTGAGGTCGGATATGACTAGGATTGTGAGGTGGTGTTAAAGGTAAATTTTGCCTGCCATGCATTTCCAGGATTCTGCTGCTGCATGTATTGTCTAGAATAAAATGAGGAGGGGTCTTGCATCATACCTGGAGGTCATGATTTCCATTTTCGACGTTGAGCCATTATGTATAAAATTATTGTTTCCTCCTCGACTTCCTTGAGCACATCCTTTAATCTTGGAAGCTATGGTCATTGATCCATCAAATTCTCTTTAGTGCAGATAGCACATGTTCAAACCATATCCATCGAGAATTCCCTCTCTGTGTGTTTCGTTGGAATCGCAGAAAAAATATGTCCAATGCTAGTTTTTCCTCAGCTTTTTTTTTTAGCCTGAAAAACATCTAATTGTGTAGTCAGTGTGCCCAAATATTAGTTTTAAAATCTCCTAAAAGATTACCAATTTCTATGTGCATTACACCTCTTCTAGTGTTTTCACTGATTCTGGTGAGGGGATCACATACTCCAGATCTGGCTCGCGTACTGCCACATGAACACCTAATACACAACTTAACAATGTTGTCATATTCTTCCTGATAAATATCACCTTGACCCATTAAATTTAACGTTTCTATCCACTCATCTTTCATGCCTTTTATCAAAGAAACTTTTAATACTTCTTTTGGTAAGGTAGTGTATGGGGATCCTTGTAAGTTGTACTGAAACCCTAAATTTACTCCAAAAAGTTTCATTTTATTTTGCAGTCATCTTAAAGATGTCATCTTTTAGATCCCTAGATCAATAATAATCTTGATATTTTGTAAGAAAATAATTTTTCATTGCATTCCAAGAATCGATAATGCCCCCTCCTAAGCCCATAAACCATCATATTGTTTCCCCTTTCAAAGTGGAAGGGAACAAATTTAATCTTTATGTATTGGTGGTGTAATCATACCCTCTACACAATACATCAAATTCAAATAAGAAGGAATTTGAGTCCGAAGTCATCCCATGGAAAGTTGGAATATTTTGTAAAGGGATGGCCTTCATTAGGGAATTAGCCATCAGATCGACAATAGGATATTCTAATGTCGAGGTCTAGTTTTTTTGTGCCTGAGTCACCCATTTGATCGAATATCTACCAATAATTCTCAGGAATTTCTTGGTCAAGAGGTATTATTCAAGCGGGGGAGTTATGGGTATTACTCAACTCCCTAGGTGGTGTCACTACACTGCCTAAGTTTGGAATTTTTGTTGTCTTTCCTTCTATTAAGATCATAGGAGATCCAGATCCTAAGGATCATGGATCTACTCCACAAGTTTCTCCTTATCCTTCTTTTAAATTAAAATAATTTCCCTCTTTTGAAGGACTAGAATGTCAAACAAATGTGCTTTGAAACCTTTGCTCAGATCCTTCAATTTTGTTGTGAATCTCAGTGTGAGTTGCAGTTGGTGATTATGTCGCTTGAGGGATTGCTATAGATACCTTCCCAGATGTTTTTTGGGGTCCTACTGATTCTTGAGACTCATATTTTCAGATAATTTCATCAATAAAGTTCATTCTCCCAAGGCTCACGAGTCCCTGGGTTTTTGTGGTTTTTGGTGTTGGTTTTCGTTCTATTACTACTCGATTCTTTTTCTTAGTCATACACACTTACGCTAACACTTTACCACACATTAATAATTGAAATTGGGAAAGGAATGAAATACACACTTACATTAATAAAAATAAATAAATTAAATGCATACTTGAATCACTATTTTAATTGGAAAAGAAAAATTGAATACATGTTCTACTAAAAATCAGGAAAGAGAAAAAAACTAGATACACGCTTATATAGCATAATCATGTCAAGTGAAAGTGGGTGTTGGGCATAATATTTTTACTTTGCGTGTGCATAGGTTCTTACCTTATGTCTTCAATACCCGGCCTTTCGAAGACACAACTTTCAATTTGATAGTCTCCCCGCTAATGGCGCCAAAATGTTGGACACTAAGATGACTCTTTGAAAATCGATATTAATCCTATCTCATTTATTTGATCAACCTGGGATTTTTCTATTATTTCAAGGCTATCGGAAAATTATATGTAATAATAAATCCTTAGGTTATGGCAAAGTGCGCAATAACTGTTGTTTAAATCATTACCGTTGCAGAAATAATAACAACACACAATAACTCTTGTAATTACAACCCTGATAAAAGAAATTATTCTAACTCCCAATTTATCTTGATCTAATTCTCAGTAAATCCAATGTGGGAGGGAAAAACCATTATTCACACAAATACTAGAAAATCGGTAATTTGAAAGTAACTTTGCATATTCATACATTCACACCTACATCTGAGTAATACTATTTGATCAACAACTTCGAAAAACACTCAACAACATTTAAGATGAAGAATTCAATCAATCACTTACGGAAAATGAAAAAGTAAATAAAAGATAATACAACTAATGAAAGTTATAGAAAGGTAATTTAACTAACAATGATACATAGTAGACAATGAAACCTCCAGTGACTGGGCCCACGATCCCCATAATTACTACCTAAACAAGCTCAATCCAAAAGACTATTAGATGAAATCTCATTCAACTTCATTACTCAAAAAATTTTACAGCGTAACCCAAAAAGGCTTAACTCATATTGTGATCTATAATGTACAGTAAAATAATAATTTGGAATATTAACAATGGTCGACCAACATTTGTCTCTTATTTTACTGTCTTATATATTACATCTTGAAAACGGAATGTAGAGTTATCCTGAGAATCAAAATATTCTCAGGATTTCTCTTTCAACCATAAAATATCCATATAGTATCTTTCAGTTTCATGTTTCCTTCATTTTCTAGCCATGCCCTAGACATCAAGTTGTAACCGCTATTAATACAGTGTTGGCTTAATCAGCATCCCGCTCAGATATTTTAAGGAACAACAATCGTTCCTTTAGGCCGATCTACGTAACGATTTACCAAAATTACAACCTTTTTGATATCAGAAAAACTTATATTAACTATATCATTCTCAACTTACTTTTATCATTATTTTCTCTTGAATTATTACAAGTTAAGGATAAACTTGCCTAAAACTCTAACAATTAATAAGGAAATAAGGAAGCAAATTATACCTTTTTTGTGACCCAAGCCTTCTCCTCTCACCAATTCACAATCAGGATTCCCTGCAAGTTCTAGCTTATCTCAAGGTTGAACTCTTATAATTTCAGCAACATATCCTTACTTATTCATTGTTCTCACTTTTTTTCCTTAATGGAATAGCTTTACTTTATAGTTGATTGGACAAGGTGGAGGTCATGAGTCTCAGATTTTACCCTTTTTTCACATGTGAGATAGCTCCCTTTTTTACCATTATCCCTTATTTAGTCACCCTTTTCCATACATGTTCCCATCATTCCTGTATGTTCCATGATCATAGGCTCAGTATTTAGCTCAAAAATGCAAGTGCTCATAATTAATTGGAAACTGAATGACAGTGGTCGGCTCGTCACCAGGAATCCAAAGAAACTCGTTTCGTCGAAAACCGACTTCGGATGAATAAGTTATAGCCTACTGATTCTCATTCATAACATGCAATTTAAAAAAATAAATTGTAGAACGATGACAGGTTGATGACATGGCAGCCCAGTCAGCATTCAGGGAATATTCTTTAGTTTATGCCCAGTGGCACTATGACAAGTGTCACGACAGGATTCGCTAATCGGGTTTGAGAAGGTAAAATTTCCCAATGTCCTCCTAAGGTTGAATGCAAATTTTTTTTATATGAGGGACAACCCAACCAGAGGTTGACACGTGGTGCAGCCACGGGCCGCCATGTGTCCCCTCTAGTGGACCCCCTCTCCAAGGTTGGCATCCAATTTTATATGGTGGAATTATATTCTATGGTCTTAATCAATTGATTTAAACCATAGTCCGAAGATATATGCAATATTTCGAATTTAATTTACTAACCAAATTTTGCAACTATGTTATTCGGGGCATATAACAAAGGTTGGTTTGATATTATACAGGCGGAATATATTTTATAAACCATAGTTTGATTTGATTAATGGCGGGGACGCATATATTTATATTGGAGTGTTACTTATTACTTAAACCAAAGTCCAGATCTAGATATGTTATATGGCACATATTACATGCCGAAGGTTAATACATTTCAATGGTTCATGGTGTATTTTAATTTGGCACAAAATATATATGTAGGATGGGCAGAGGGCGAGTCAAACTCGTGACCTCCCCCTCCTAACTCAGTGCTTTTACTAGCAAACAGGGGGGGGGGGGCTTGTAAAGCTTCTGCACCCAAAATGTATTTGAAGGCTTATGTGTAACTCTGATGGCGGAAGGGAGGGGGGCAACCCTCCTCCCATGAGACTGCACCATAAGTCCCATTCCTTAGTACCCAAAATAATTGTGCTTAGTGCACCACTTATCCTCCTAATCCGCTGATTAATTAATTTAAACTCTTAGTTAAAGATGGCGGAGTTTTAGGAGGCACCCCCATTTTCAGCAGACCTGTCATTTTGGCGGGGTTAACTGGAGTCTTCTCCAAATGTGGAAAAGGAATCTAGGGAAAAATTAAATTGGCCACATATTGAGAAATTTTTGACCAATTTTGGCTTAGGAAGTGTCATTCCTAGCAGATTGGCATACTTTGAACACATTGGAACAATTTATAGAGGCAGAGGATCAATTCTACAGGTGTTTTTTCGCTTTGAAGAATTTTGAAGCCTAGGGCCACCAAGAAGGAAGGCCATGCCTAAATCACCTGAAGGACAAATTGAGTAAATGAATAGTCATTTCTGATAGATTTCGACATTATGAACTCATTGGAGTATCTTTTAGGAGCATTTTATGCATGTAAATTGTTGTAGATCCTAGAGACATCCTTGATTTTTAAAATACCGGTGCCTACTGGACATCTTAGAATTAGAGGTTAAATATGGACAAACAGCTCATAAATGCCTCTTTAATGAGAAAATGGAGTCGAAGAGAAAAATGGTTTTGGTGATTCGAGGATGGAGAAGGACTGCATTGAGCCCGATTCATGAATTCCACCTCTTTGTCAATTTCAGAAGACTCAGGAGGTTGATTCAGGGACTAGATGGCTTTTAAAGTGGGTAAGAGTATAAAATGAGCGGAAAATTTAAAAATATGGTACAGTGAGAAAGAACGGAGGAAGGAACCCACGAGGCAGGGCTTAAGAGGATTAAGAATGTCCCCTGTGAACTCGGAGAAACGGTCTTGAATGAGATATGGACAACAACATAGGTTTGGGGAGTGGAAATTAAGAGAGAGAGAGAGTGCGGCAAGGTTAATACATGAGCATTAACACTGAGCGTTATATAGACACGAATTCATGAATAAGATTACGGACTATACGACAACTACATTACACGAACCATCAAAGAAACGCAGCATGAAAGATGGTCTGAGAAAAATGAGGTGCGATAATAGAAGGAAACACCATACATACTACTCATTTCTCCATTTGGAATCAAATAACCACTTCTGTATCATATTAAGTTTAAACAACTCTCCCAAATATGTGTCTTTAGAAACCTGAACACAATCATATAAAACTACATTAGATTCTTCAAAATTCTAGAACCTTTTTTTTCATCTTAGAACTCACTACATATAGAGTTCTCCTCGAGGAATTACAGTCAAATATTCTGTCATGATTGACACCAATAGGTGAAAAATAAAATATCCTAACAAACTATTAGGGTGTGCATCAAGAAATCATTCCTGCAACAGAAAAATCAAAAATGAATTAGGTAAAATTAGGATTTTACCAGCAAAAAATCACTATCTAACCAGTAAAAAGAACAAATCAGTTGACCAGGGAGTCCAAATTCTAGAATCTTCAAAGGAGTGGCGAGGAATGGCTGAGAACGGGTGAGCAGTTCAGCCTTCATCATATGATTTCACCTGTTGTTTGAAGACCTCCACTCTCTAATGCTCATGATTTCCACTTCCCGTTGTGGAATAGCCAATTGTGTTGTGCGCACTGAATGCTTTAGCGGAGATTATCCTGTGAAAACTAAATAAACCATACTGAAAGTTCCACCCAAAATCCCATGATGTGTTTTAAATTACAAACCGGAACCGGATTTCGGAGGGGGCATGAATGGCGGAAGTGGAAATGAATTTAGCGGTACTTTTTATCACTGAAATGGGTGAAAGGCAGGACACAGGAGAGCTATTGATGACGTGGCAAGGAAGTGGGACCCATGCCCACAAATCACATATCGCAAATTTTATGTGCCCGCAACAAAAGGTAAACGGTAAAGAGTGTGATGCGCGAAGTGTGGGGAAGGTGGCATGGCACAGATGGTGGTGGTACCGCGCTTGCAGATCACAGGCCGCAAGTTTTATGTGGGAGCAGGCAGAGGTTAAACGTTAAAACCTGTGAAGTGTGAAGTGTGGGAGCGGGGAAGGTGACGTGGCAGATGGAGGTGGAGCCCCGCATCTCAATTTAAACATAATACTTTTCGGGTGCTTACAAGGTGAGTTACAAACTGTGTGAAGCGCGAAAAGTTATAATCGTCGATCTGTGAAGTTTATATTTAGTGATGTGCAATGGATGGTGGGTGAAAGGGTGACGTGTCAGGGAGAAATGGCCCCACTTTAATTGCAATCGGGGAATTGGGAAGGCGGATGGTAAGTGAAAACAATGATATGGCGATGAAAAAGGTAAGGTAGAAAGATGAAGTGGAAAGGCGGAAAGGTAAGGTTTAATGATTTTTTAAGGGGAATGAAATGAAATGAAGTTTTGTGGGTGAATGGGTCCCACTTCATTGCATATCGTGTTTCAGAAGGTTTGTAGGAGATGACAATTAAATGATTTTGGGATTTAGCCGATGTGAAAATAAATTTGAGTGTGCGGTCATGAAATAAAAAGGGAATGACTTAGCGAAAAATAAAAATAAAAAAAGAAAAGAGATAAATGGTATTTAGAGCGTTGGAGTTAAAAATTAGGACAAATGAAGGGTAGGAAGGGGTAGATGGAATGAATGAGGGCAGTATGGATTTCGCTCACCATCACACTTGCTTTGGGTGATGGCTAATTGGTGACACTTTCCTCTTTCAACTGAATTAAAAGGCAGATAGATTCATTTGAAGCTCTTTGACAGTTAGGATTTCCCTTCCTTTCTCCTTCTCCACTTTGTGTGCGGTCAGAGGCCAACATTAGCTCCATCTGGGGACAACGTGTTTTTCTCAGTGCGTTGAGAACCTGTATACATGAATTTATGTGCTTTATTGGGCTCATGGAGTCGCAAATGCATAATGTAAGCCTGAATCGAAACTACAACTGAGTTGTGCACTGCCACCTATCAAAACGGAAATCACTGCCACACCCTGAAAATATTGAATGCTGAAATATGAACTATGTTGAAACTGGAAAGATGCTCATAGTACTGAGCTTATTGGCACTCCTACCTACACCTAGTATGATAAAAAATTATCCCATCAAATAATAATCAGACTTCTAATGTAACCAATCAAGAAAATAAGTGCTTAACTGAAATTGGCATCCCATTCCTGTAGGTAGAGAAATGGGTTTAAAACGTGAAAAATTATATCTTCCACTGAATTTCATAGCTCCATTGATGAACCTGAAAAATTATTCCTTCACTGATGGCTGCAATATACTACCCAAAGGATCATGGTAAACATGCAAATTGAGTTTTTCTGAAGGATTTGTAACAAGAAAACAAACCTCATTCCAAATTGTTGCTTTGCTTGTGCATTGTCACTGATTGTCTTCAGGCAACAAGGATGACTCTTGTTTCCTCTCCTTTTCCATTATAATTGACTGCTTTTTATGCTCTTCATCATTTCCTTTGTCATACGGAGGCTTGCAGGGGAGCTGCAAACTCTCGATCATCTCGGGTAAAGGATCTCGATTAATAACAACATATTGTGTTTCCTCAACATCCCATGAAGAACTTAATGATGAAGAAATTTTATTAAGGTCTGCACACTCAGAAAGAATATTTGAGTGATCTTCAATCAACAAGTCTGATTGGTCCTCTTTTGGAAATATTTCTTGCCTTTCACTAGGCACACTTGATTGGTGTTCATTCTCTGAATATAACACTACTGGTTGAAGGTGCTCTTATGGATCTAGATAATTAAGCTCTGTTGCCTCTATTTCTGGATCACTAGACTATTGTTGATTTTTAGTGTTGTCCCCTGGGAAATTCTTCATCTCTTCCCCTTCTTCAGGGAGGGTAATCTCACTCCCTCTTCTTCAGCACAGGTTAGAAATTGGTTTTCTACATTCGGTCCAAAAACCACCATGGGTTATTCTTCTTGGAGATTAAAAGGCACGGGCCCTTCTTTTTTAATGGCTTCTTCGAACTGCTCTTTAGGAGGGTTGGGAAGTTTCAAGGGTATAGATGTGGGCTTCTTATCCTTGGGAGGATCATCTCCTTGATTTTTGGAAGTGGATGTAGTGGCCTCATGAGGGGCTGACTCTTCTAATAGCTTATCCCCTTTACTAGCAGGACTAGGAGGGGTTTGTTCTCTTGATATCAACTCTTCATTTTGTTCTTTCCCTCAAGTTTTCTTTCTGGAGGACCTGAGGTCATACTTCTTGTGGAGTTGAGCCTGCATGAAATCCACGAACTGTCTGCAGTAACTGTCAATCTCTTGATCCTTTGGAGGGAATTCTTCTTCTTCTTCTTCTTCTTCTTCCCCTTTTAGGAAGGGTCCACCCTCCTCATCATCAAAGTAGGCGAGGAATTGATCTTCTTGGTTTTCTATGACTTCCTCGGCCTGTTGGAAAAACTGCAGAGAGGGCCTCCGATATTGAGGATTAAACCCCTGGTTAGGAATCATTTGGTTGGAACGATAAGGAGGATTCTGGGCCTCCGATTCAAGCTTAACCAGTTGTTGAGGTATAAAAGGTGTCTTTTTAACTCCTATTTATCCTACATTAATTATCAATCTAGGTACGACTTTTTATCTCAAGAGTGTACTCAGTCTGAGGCTACAATTCAATGTAAGAGTAATGCTCTTCAATGTGCAGTACAGTGTCTTAAATACAAGAGTAAATGGATGCTTGAAAATGAAATCTAATTACAACAATATGAAACTCAATGTTCTAAAGTTCAATCACTCACTCAACAATCATCAGTCAAGGATGCAGTGGTAATAACTCTTTCCTTTTTCAACTGATACTAATGAAATAAAATATAAACAAGGTAATTAATCTGAGAACATAGGCAGTAATAACCAATGTCCTTTACAGTGGATGATCTTACACTCCACACTAAAGCAATTAAATGGAAATGGTAACTGTGTTAAATCACTTACGCTACTAATGAAAATAGACTAAACAAGCTTTATGTAATAACACTCTAAAGCAAAACCAAACCCTTGCAAGAAAGGAATAAGCAATAAAGCTAATTAACAGAAATGAACAACAAATCTATCTAATGGAAATGAACAGCAAATTATTTAATGAAATGAACAACAAACTATTTAATAGAATGAACAACAAACTATTTAATGAAATGAATGGCAATTTATTTAATGGAAATGAACAGCAATCCTAAATAGCGAAGCTCTGTATCTACAAAGCATACCAATACAAATTATAAAGGAATAAATACTCTTGTTATGTGGAAAGGGACAGCAACGCAATTCACTGATGCGACACACCAATTTCATAAATCATTAAACAGTAAGCTATAAACCAAGATAATTGTGAAGCAATGCGGTTAAACGAAATGAAAGCTAATGCAAACCATCACAGGACTGGAATTGGAAAGTAAAGGTACAAATAGCAAGTGGATCCACCAGGACCGGGCCCTTAGCTGCTAGTGAAGCACCGCCGAACTACTCCAGTATCAAATAATGGAATGGCAACCGAATTATGTATTAATCATATGTAGCAAAGTTTACAAGCAATCATACTATGTTTAAATTAATGAGAGTCGATGAACAATCATGGAATTACAAAAGGAAATCTTAATAATCATAACATGTCCAATGCCGTGATTTCTATAAGCATTGTTCTTTTATAACAGCCAGCAGATGAAACAAGAAGTACTGATAACTTTGAGCAACGATCCCTCGGGATCAAGAGATCCTGAGGGATTCGCTCTATCTTCTAACTTTAGTTATCGTTTTGTCCTCTTGTGCTGATGTCGCGTTGTTCATTTCTTTACTTTGACTGTGTGCTATGATATTGATTTTCCTGTCTGGATACGACCTTTTGTTAAAGGGACAACAGTTACACCTACCTTGTCTGTTCCTCCCGAATGGTGGCTTCCCGCTTCATCTAGTTCCTATATAGAAGAAAAGACAATCTTTAGTTAATTTCGCAATAAGAACTAATCTCCTCAATTCTATTGTAATTCTTTAATATATTATCATTCTAGAATATAAAGGAGTCATGATTAAAGGAAAAAAGATAAATAATTACATGGAAAATGCATACCTTTTCCAATGCTCAACACCAACTTATTTGAGAGGTTCTTGATCAGCTTATTCATTTCTTCAAGTCTATACTCATGTGATTCCCTCTCCTGATTTGAGGTAGAAACCTCCTCCCCCTTCTTTCTTCTAGCTTCATATTTTGTCTTCCCTTTGAATTTACCAGTAGAAGAAAAATTTTCTTCTACCTCCAATGCATCAGTTTGGATCTAATCTAGAGGTGTGGATCTTCTTTCTCTTAAGGTGAACCCAAAATTAGGCTCGAAATCTCCTGCGAAAAAAACCTTAGCAACTGCTTGGGGAGGCTTTATTTCAGTGGGGAGGTTATTATAGAGCTTATTGAACCTCTTTATAAATTATATTACATCCTCATTGTGTCTCTTCTTGAGAGCATTCAACTCTATGAGGACATATCCATGGTCCCTTTTTTCTCCCCATTTTAATGTGAAGAAATTTTCCATTTCTTCCCAAGTGTGGACTGTGTTTTTGGCTAGAGACTTGAACCATTTCAAGGCTTCTCCCTCCAAGTATTGGATGAAAAGCCTTAATACCACATCTAAGTGCTCTACATTTACGTTCTCGGCAAAAGCGCAGAAGTTTTCAATATGTTTCTGCGCTGAATTATTATCTTCCTCGGTGAACCGAGGCAACCGCTCTAGATAGTCTTGCGACATATCATTTTGAGGGAGGGCCAAGGGGACATACTTGTTCAAAAGGAAACTCGACATGGCCATCTGATTTATAGGTGGAAGTAGATGGTGGATTTGAATATGGTGTGAAGCCTAATGAAAGCCAAGATTACTTTTGATTTAAACTTTGATAATAGTGGAGTCGCCAAGGTGAGGGCTATGCAACTCTCAACCCTTCGTGCTCACCTGATTAAAGGGTGAATATAATGTCGTATCCCAGAGAAATGTTTTCTAATTCATTCCCTGGAAACGGTGCCAAAAAGATGTTGTAGCTCCTAGAGACAGCCTTGAGTTGCAAAAAACTAGTGCCTAAGACATCTTAAAATCAGAGGTTAAATATGGAAAACTGTATAAATGCCTCTAACAGAAAATGTGTCAAGAGAAAAATGGTTTTTCTGATTCAGGAATGGAGGAGACCATTTGAGCCTGATTCATGTGAATTTCCTATACTTTGAGAGGGCTCGGGAGGTAGTGAGGCTAGATGGCTTTCAAGTGGGCCAAGTATAAAATAATGAGAAGAAACTTTTAAAATATTCAGAGGCGTTGAGAAATAATGGAGAAGGAACCCACAAGAGACAGGCTTAATAGGATTAAGGATCTGTCCCTTGTGAACTCAGAGGAAACAGATAGGAATGAGATATGGAAAACAACAAAGGTTTTTGGGGCACAAATTAAGGGAGTGCAAAAATTTTAATACATTAGTGTTAACACCTGAGCATTATACAGACATGAATTCATGAATAAGATTGCAAACTACCGGTAGCTACATTACACGAACCATCAAAGCAGCATAGCATGAAAGACGATTACACATAAAAAGGAGATTACTGATAACTGAAGGAAACATATAAATACTACTCATTGCTCCATCTAGAATCCAAATAATAGCTCTGTATCATATTAATTTTAAATAGCTCTCCCAAATATGTGTCTCAGAGCACAGGGAGCACAATCATACAAAACTACAGCAGATTTCTTCAAAATCCCATAACCTTGTTTTTCATCTTAGAACTCACTACATATAGAGTTCTCCTCAAGGGCTTACGATCAAATATTCTGTAATGATCGACCCACACAGGTGAAAACCAAAATATCCTAACAAACTATTAGAGTGTGCATCAAGTAATCACTCCTGCAATAGAAAAATCAAAACTGAATTGGGTAAAATTAGGATTTTACCAACAAAACATCATTATCTAATCAGTAAAAAGAAAAAAAAATTGGCCAGGGAGGCCAAATTCCAGAATCTTCAAAGGAGTGGCGAGGAATGGCTAAGAACAGGTGAGTGGTCTGGCCTTCATCATATGATTTCACCTGTTGTTTAAATACCTCCACTCTCTAATGCTCATGATTTTCACTTCCTGTTGCGGAATAGCCAGTTGTGTTGTGCGTGCTGAACTCTTTAGCGGAGATTATCCTGTGCAAGTTGAATAAACCATACTGGAAGTTCCACCCAAAATCCCATGGTGTGTTTTAAATTGCAAACCAGAACCGAATTTCAGAGGGGGCATGAATGGCGGAAGCAGAAATTAATTTAGCTAGAATTTTTGTCACTGAAATGGGTGAAATACATGCCACATGAGGGCTATTGATGGTGTAGCAAGGCAGTGGGACTCGTGCCCGCAAATCGCAGATCACAAAGTTTATGTACACCCATCAAAAGGTAGACAGTAAAGAGTGTGATGCACGAAGTGTGGGGAAGGTGACGTGGCTCGAATGGTGGTGGGACCACGCTCGCAGATCGCAAGTCGCAAGTTTTATGTGGGAGCAGGTGGAGATTAAACATTAAAACCTGTGAATTGCAAAGTGCGGGAGCAGGGAAGGTGACGTGGTAGATGGATGTGGAGCCCCGCATCGCAATTTAAATAGAATACTTTTCGGCCACTTAAAAGGTGAATCACAAATTGTGTGAAGCATGAAAAGTTATAATCGTTGATCTGCGATGTTTATATTTAGTGATGTGTGATGAATGGCGGGTGAAAGGGTGACATGTCAGGGAGAAATGGCCCCACTTTAGCCGCAATCAGGGAATCAATATGGCAGACGATAAGTGAAAACAATGGTATGGCGATGAAAAAGGTAAGGTAGAAAGATGAAGCGGAAAGGTGGAAAGGTAAGGTTTAATGATTTTTTAAGGGGAATGAAATGAAAGGAAGTGTGGTGGGTGAATGGGTCCCACTTCATTTCATATCGCGTTTCAGAAGGTTTGTAGGAGATGGAAATTAAAGGATTTTGGGATTTGGCTTATGCGAAAAGCAATTGAGTGTGTGATCATGAAATAAAAAGGGAATGACTTAGGGAAAAATAAAAAGAAAAGAAAAGGGATACATGGTATTTAGAGCATAGGATTTCATAATTAGGACAAATGAAGAGTAGGAAGGAGGTAGATGGAATGAATGAGGGTAGTATGGATTTCGCTCACCATCACACTTGCTTTGGGTGATGGCTAATCCATGACACTTTCCTCTTTCAACTAAATTAAAAGGCAGATAAATTCATTTGAAGCTCTTTGACAGTTAGGATTTCCCTTCCTTTCTCCTTCTCCACGTTGTGTACAGTCATAGGCCAACATAAACAACATTTTTTTCACTATTGAGCTAATATAGAGGCCCAATCCATGGAAGCTAGACTAAGGAGATGTAGCCCATGAGGAGGGGTGAACTCATTCATCAAAACTCTATGTTGATGGATAAATTGTGATGGTTTGTTATCATTTATGTTGATGTTGTTCAACATTTAAATTTCATATTTTATTCTCTTGAATTCACTCATAAAAATCAACTAAATTACTTATTTGACACACATTAGCAACAAGGAAACATATGCACATCAAGCATAAGATCAGTAAATAAATTTTAAATCTGAAAATGATATTAACACAACAAAACTAACATTCATACTTAGATCATTCCATGGTCTAAACAGTCTTAAGATACACAAGATTATTATCGATGATTTCTCTATGAATTAGTCCATATTTTGGGTGTGATTTGTCTTGTATAATTAACCATGGGTTTTGTAGTCCTTATATAATCTTGTGGAAAATAATACATTGGAAAAACTGGTAGATCCCTTAACATTAGACTTAAAGAGCATGTTGTCGACATATCTAGGAACAGAATTGCAAAATCAACTTTGGCAGAACATGTTTTCTCATCCTCACATTACATACGGATGGAGGATGCCAAACTTGTCTCCAAAGAGGATCATTACCTAAAAATAAAAATCAAAGAGGCCATAGAAATTGAAAAAAGGAAAAATAACATGAATCACGATGATGGCCTTAAAATCATCAATACTTGGAAACCCTTAATATATCATACCACTCATGACATCAAATTATATATATATATATATATATATATATATATATATATATATATATATATATATATATATATATAATTAGTCACAAACAAGTTTTTAATTTCTACCTTATCCTAAAATATATCCTCTCTATTTAATAATTTCATAATTTTTAATAAAATATTTTTTTAACAATCTTATTAATATTATATTTCAATTACCCCCTCTTTAATTATTTCTCTTAATTAATTAAAATTTATTTTTTTGTTCTTCCAACCGACCATAAAAAATTCTCCTCAATAATTACTATGTATATAATTATTCTCTTTCCCTAATTCCTCACAAATCTTCTCAAAGAATATTTTGCGTTTACCCCTGAATATGGACTCACTTAAGAAGTATGAAACGTTGGGTTACTAAAAAACTCGGAACAGGTTATTCCTCTCTTCTGAAATCTAATTCACTTGTATGGACTCTCTTTTTAAAAAATATTATTTGGGTTACTAAAAAACTCGGAACAGGTTATTCCTCTCTTCTGAAATCTAATTCACTTGTATGGACTCTCTTTTTAAAAAATATTATCCAAACTACTATAAGTATGAAACAAGAAGTCACCAGAAGGGAATAAGTAATGAGCTACCATAAGAACCTATTGATCGAGTTATCAAAAGCTGCTACAGGTGAACCAACAGTTGTGCCTCCAACTATGAGATTTCTTGCGTAATGATTGGTTTAGCCTTCCTCGACCTTAATAAGCATAAAAAAGGACATAAATTCTTCCATATCAGATCTTTCACAAGCTTTAGATATGACTCTAGCACAACATATTACCCAACATTGCTTATTTGGACTCTGAGATTTCGGGTTATGATTTCATGCTTTCATTCATGAAATTGTGACGGGTCAAAAATAAACCATGAATTAAGATTTGTATCTTCTATTTTGTGTGTCCATTTTCATGGATGTAACAATTCAATTATTTTGGTTATGTATTGGTCAAAGACCCACTAAATCTGGGCTCATGGTTTGAACTGTAAAAGATATAAGGCCCTATATAATAGTTTAAACTCGGTTATAAGGGTTAGTCGCCATAGCATAGGTAATGGTGTAGCGGTCGCATTCTAAAGAACCATATGAACATGTGCTTTATAATTTCTGGTTAATTAATGAAATTATGTTATTGTTGATTATTTTATGAGCTTATTTTATCTTCCCACAGTGCTCCCAAATACGAAGGGTCCCTTTTCTTAGGATGCACTTGTAGAGTTAGTAGGTTTGTTCCAACATTTTTTATTTTTTACTTTATGTTCATTTAGATTAGATTTAATTATCTTCAATTTTTGTTTACTTTAGCTATTTACTCTTCATGTAACTTCCAGATACCATATTTTGTGTGGAGTGGTTTTCACGGCCCTACAACATGAGGAGTTGTTAACCTAGGGAATCCAACAAGTGGTCGAAAGGCCAGAAGACTCGAACCTATGACTTTTGTGTGCTTTATTTTAGTCCTATTTCTTTTATTTATACATTGTATGTTTCCTTTTTTTGTTTGATTGAGCTATAAGGGTTGTTGAACTAGTTGAACATCTTTATGGTGCTAACAATTTTTGTTGTAAAATGATTTAATGTTTCAATAGTTTTTTATAGTATGCCATGAAAAATATGAATTCATTTTTAGCTTAATCCTTAGAAGTATTTTTTTAGAAGACTATTGATGTGTTTTTAGTTTATAATGCAAACCAGTTGAACTTGCTTATGCATACACATTTTTGACACCTCATCATCTTACGAGCTATCAGTCGATAATTTAATTATTATAAATTTAAGCAATTAAGTTTCCCAACATTTTTGGCATCATTTCCAGGAAAGTTTCAATGAACTAGGTCTCGATTGGTTTTTTTTGGCATAGAATTTTTTATCAGTAAATTTAGATTATTTTGGTACTGTATGAATTAAGGAAGGGGTAATAGGGGTAGGGGAAGAGGAGAATATATTACTACGGATGGTACGGTAAAAAAAAAAAAACTGCTATTAACCTTATGGTATGAAATACTTCAGGCATGAGGCAAGGAGATAGAGTTCCAGAATATTAAGCAAATTTTGGGGTAGATGGTTCAAGAAGAAAGGAATCAGTAGTAGGTGTAGTCATAGATGCTTCCACATCCACAATTGATCCAGAAGTAGAAATAAATTTCGAAGGAGGCAGGTTGAGAACTCTAAGACAATCCAATTACAGAACCTAATATTCCACCACTAGAGACTAAATTCAATTTTATTTGGGGAAACAACATGGTAGAAGGAGAAGGTGAAACAAATCATGGAGGAAATTGGAGGGAAGATGAAGAAGAGGTAAATTCCGGCTTCCCTATTATTGATCGTACTACAAATGTCCACATGAATAATATCTCTCCCTTGGTACTACCACATTTTCAAGGGCTAGTAAGAAAAGATCCTGTTACTTTTTATTTGAGTTCGATATTTTATGTTGTAGCATGGATTATTCAGAAAATGCACAAAAACTTAAATTTTTCCTCACTACTCTCAAAGAATCAACTTTACGTTGGTTCATGGGATTAGAGGAAAACATCGTTACAACTTGGTAGGGTATGAGAAAAGTGTGCCTTAAAAAATATCAGGACTAATGAAAAGCTAGGGAGTTGAAAGAAGAGACTTTTAGGATGGTAAAAAGAGAATATTAAAGTATGGGGGATTATTTAGAGAGGTTTCTATATAACCTTCAGTGTGCCAGACAACACAAAATATATCCCAAGGCTTAAAAAATTATTTTTTTAAAGGGTGTTTTCGAAGAATATATGAACATGCTTATTTTAATGGGGTTTGGGGATGTCTCTAGATTGACCTTTGATGAAAATTTTAAATTTGTAGCCTTATATTCCCAAGGACAGATTTTACACGTCATTTTTTCACCATGACATTTGACTGTCATTATGGGTATATCACCATCCATATCATGTTCCCTTAGAGGTCAAAAATACTCATATTCCTGAACCAAGTCTTAGAAACTGGAGAAAATATATTTAAAACCTTTAAAATATTACCTACGTGCTTTTTGTGACCATTACCTTCACATGCACCGATACTTCTTCTATTAGCGGTAATCACCACTCTGTTTGCCACTAAAACTTGCGCACCCTCGTAAAAAATAAGTAAATATAATAAGGTAACTTCTAGAAGCCTAGTTGGTCAAATATTCTCCCAATTGGAAGCCTCTAGAGTCGCGCAAATTCAAGATTCATCCCTCCACTCATGGAGCTTATCTCTAGGAAAAAGGAACCCAAATACCTTCATGGGAGGAAATCATCCCTCTCTTAATGGATAGGAAACTACCTCAATCTCTCTATAAAATTGAGCTAAAGTTTCAGGTTGAAGGGTATATACAGATATGTGTAGATTCTAAGATGGAGAGAGTTCATAGAATTCATAGATTATAAACTAGTAAGTTGTTGTTTGCACATTGAAGGTCACAATTTTTTGCACATGACTTCATGTTGGTCATTCTAGAAGGGAAGGCTTATCAAAACCAAGGAAATGATTGCACAGACACATGGGAGAAATATGTAAAACATCAAGGCTCAAGTTTTAATATTTCTCTTTTTAATTTATGATAATACATATGGATCTCCTTTTCTCATTGTCTTGTTTCTGAATTCATGGAAATGATGTCAATACTTAGACTCATTGATCACTAAGTTGGACTAGTATTTCTTATTATTATATATTGTAGGTGCTTTAATCCTTTGCATTGTTTGTGATTATAGGTTATTCTCATAATTGAAGAATTTCTTTGGAGCGAAAGACAAAAGGCTACATCGAATGTCTCGGTTGAAAGGTAGGAGCATAACCTCCTTATTTCAAAGTTGTAATAATCTTAAATACAAATAGTTTAGAGAAAGAGGCATTCAATGGCTCTTTGTTTCTATTTACTTGTTGGGGTATTAGGGAGATCACTCTTGTGCACAAGAGGGATTAATCCACAAAACAAATTGGCGACCATACTAGGGAAGACAAGTTTAGTTTTCTTTGTTTCTATTTGGTTTGACTTCTTTGAGTGTGGTTGGGTATATAACTTTTTAGATTATCTGAGATAGAAAGATTTAAATTTATTTTTTTAACTTTTCTCTACCTTGAGTGGTTTTCTGTGGAAAACAGAGCGGCAACCTGTGCAACTTTCTGGTATAGCTCAGTGCGCATGCGCACTGGTTTGCATTGAGAAGTTGCGCACCCCCTGCGAAATTTTGAAAAAAATAAAATTTTCTCTTCCAACATTAGATAACCAATTTCTTAAGGTTTAACTTGATCTATACCAATTTTTAGATTCTGTGTTTGAACTCCTCCTTAACACCTTAGAGTGTTGTTTGATAAATCATCCTTTTTTGCATAATTCAGTTAGGGTTTTCCCTGGTTTGTTGTTGCTCTTTTTGGAAGATAGATTCGTTTTCCAAAGATCATTGGTTTTATGTTATTGTCTCCCTGAGCCACCAGGATTATTTCCAGCCTTACCTATTTGAGTATTTGTTTCTTACTTGATTGAAAAATGGAAAAGCTTCTAGATCACTGAAGTCTGATTTGTCTCAAACTAGTCTTTCATGATTTCATTTTTGCTAGTTTAAGTGGAAATATTATTAGTGTGCTTACAACTAAGAGAAATCATTAAAAGGCACTCATGGGTATCTTAAAAAGGATTGATAATTAGAAATTTGATTTTCTTTGAAGTTTTATATACTTTTTAGGGTTTTTAGAAGTTGCTTTCTTTTGAGATTTTTTTGTTCATCAAAATTGTAGTTTTTGGCTTTGTAATCGACAAAATTTTCATTACAAAAGAGATATTGGTCATGCTTGGAAATGAAATAATTTCTTGATGAAAAAGGAATTTGATTTGAAGTTTTACGAAGCTTGTACTTTTTGAGTTCAAAATTCCTTCAACTTTCTCTTAAATAGAATTCATCGAAATAAAGAGTTGCATTTTCATATTGATGCACTTAGAGTATTTTGATTCAGGTCATAATATCATCAATTTTCATCTCCATACCCCTTTGCGTAAATAACATTTGAATCAATACAATGCTTAATGAAATCAATCTAGATATTTTTTACATTTTCTAGGGCTCAATCCACCGATTTATCTTAGGCTAGTGATTTGGAATAGGTTCTATTTAATGTTCCAAAGAAGTTAAAATAAAAAAGTAGCATCGTGTGGTAGGGAAATCCAATTGTTGCATTTGTGCTCTGGGAAGCTCTTCTTAAAAGTATCAAGCATGAGTTCATGTCGGACCTAGTGAGGTAATCGTACATAATTCATTGGCGAAGATAGAAGACGTGCATGTAATACAAACGGTAAACCTCAGATTAACCATTGTTGAGGAGCCTGGGGTCACTTGTTAGAAAACCTCGTATTTACCATGTAGAGGAAATTTCAAGGGGATTGAGCTTGATACTCTGCCCTTGTGTGTATATCAGATCGTAGACTATTCCCCTAGGTGCAATTGTCTCAGTTGGTGACCTTAGTGGCCATAATATTTAGGATTTTTACCAAGGTGATGATGGAGGGAAGGTCCCACTGTACCTGGAGCAAACGTTGACTAGACTTACTTGGACTTTCCGAAGGGTACTCTTCACTTCAAGATGGCATAGTGAAGTTACTTGAACCAGATTTTTTCATTAAGCATGTTTTCAGGGTAACTATTCCAACTGCCAGTTTTCCACATTAATTTTCGCAATGTTGGATTTCATCACTAACACGTGTTTTTTATCATGAAAACATATTTTTTGTGTGTGGTTTTTCTCTTAGATTTTTTAGGTGTGTGTTCATTTGATTGATTTTTAGAGACCTTAGGTGTATTATTTTGAAATTTTTTGATTTCGTGTGTTAAAAATATTAACCATGGCTGAACTACCGAGACATTCACGTAGAATGCAGGGGAAACCCCTTGAGTATACACCCAGTCAATTTGAAAAAATTAAAACTGAAAGAGTTCAACAATCAGGAACCAGGTATACTGAACAAGGAGAAACATCCATTGCAATACATCCTGATTTCGAAGTTAATCAACCTCAGATAATTAAAAAATATCAAGAACAACCAGAAATTTCTGAAATAATTACAGTTGAATATCTTACTGGTGAATTGTTAGATACGCAATTCATTGAACCTGAAATATCTGAGCCTGAATCTGAATCTACTTCATTTGAGTCACCTTTGTATATCATAGCCCCGACTCCTAGTCATGCTCGTTCACCTCGAGTGAAACTTCTTATTACTAAGAATCTTCCTCTTGACCTAATTAGCATTGAAGAGATATATGACGTAGAAGAAGAGATTAAAATTCCCTCTCATCAAGAATCTTTAGATCTAAGATATAGTGAACAAATTTACCCTTTCATTCCTTTTAGACCACATCCTTGGTATCATCAATTTACCAATTTTATACATAGCTCTGGTTACACTCAATCACCATGCCACATACCATTCTACTCTTTACTTAGAGATAGTTACATGGTTTCTCAAAGCACGTCTACAGAGTCATCTATATTTCCTTCATCACTAGAAACATTTTTGTATGGCGGTCCATCTGTTCCTGCTGGGTACCTATTTCTCTTTGGCACTTTCTTAGGAGCATCTGCATTCTCCAAAAACTCTACCAAGAAAATTGGTCTATATGAATCTACCACCGAACCTTTGACAAAAAAACATATCTATATATTTCCTGGGAATATCCCTCAAGCTAGCTCTCAAGGTGGCTGTATAGTGCCTCGGGGCAGCAACCTCTCCAAGGACAACAGATTTTTTAAGGGAAAAAACCCTTCCAAGGGTAGGAACCTCTCCAAGGGCAGAAACCTTTTCAAGGGAAACATCCTTATCAAGAGCAGCCATCCTTTCAAGGAGGACAAACTTTTGTTGGAACCTAACCCCTGGTTGTAGGGAAAAATATTCTTGGTAATTATCAAACTTATGTTCCAATGCCTCAAACTGGTTATGGCAACCTTATGCATCGCAACCTTCAATGGGAGCTCCTTACCCGAGGATAAATACTATGTGGAACCCTTTATTCGATCAACAATATTTGCAACCTACATTACAAGTACCTTATAATCAAATTTCTCAACTAGCTGGACAATTTGATTTTACCCAAGTCCAACAGCCTGTTCAAAGTGCACTTCAAATTTCCCCATAGGTATCTTTGCCAAGTAGTCAGCAAGCTAGTCCGAGTACTCCAAGTACTCCTATCCAATCTGTTGTGCAAATTTCTATTCAACAACCAAGTACACCTATCCCTAGAGTTTCTTAAACCCCTATTGTTACAACCCTTCAAACGACAACACAAACTGTTTCATAGGAAATTCCTCATATTATTGCTCATCAAACTAGACCTACAATTCAGTTTATTCCTCAAACCTCTCCAAGACAACCTGGTGCAACTACAGTTCAAACAAGTCTACCTTTTATGGGTCAAACCTTTCAAGATCAGTTTGTTCAAAGTCAACCATTTCAAGGGAAATTTCAATATGGAAAAATGGGACAAAATCCAATTTACCAAAGCCAACCATACCCTGTTTATACATAACAAATAACAACTCAATCTTAGTTTCGTATGGCTAACCTTGGATACCCTAGAGGTATACCAATTCCAACTGCGTAGGCTATCCCAGGTTTTCATGGATATCCTCCTCCAGGTACTGGTATTGTTCCTCAAGGTTATTAGTTTTCATAGCAAGACCCTAACCGGTGGTTACCATTCATAGAAACTTTAGACTTACTATACTTGCCTCAGCTAACGAATGATCCAATTTACTATCTTCAGTTTTGGTTGGAAATGCCTACTAAGTTTCCCAGTGACATTCCAAAGTTTGAAGGAAAATCAAGAGAAGACCCCTTGAATCATGTGATGAATTATCATCTATGGTGTGCATCCAATTCCTTAATCGGTGATTCAATTCGTTTGAGACGTTTTAAAGAAATTTGATTGGCTTAGCCGCAAAGTGGTACATTGAATTACCACTAGGCTATTTCAACAATTTCAACGCTTTAGCAACAACCTTCCTGACTAATTTTTAGTTTCCATTCTGTTATGATAATGGAACAGAACTTTTGACTAGATTAAAATAGAGTACATCTACGTACATTTCAAATCACATACACAAATGGTGACATAGACGACGTTTAGTCAAAGTTTTCATTCCAGATCAAATTTTGGCCGAATGGTTCATCAAATCATTGCTTCCTAAGATTACTGAATATGTAGATAAAGGAGGCATTGTAACTGAAGAGAAGTTCATAGCTCAAGCACAATACCTAGTCCTTGTTTACACATAGTCTAGTACTTTGTATGAAAAAAATCTTGATTTACCACGCCCAGGTCAACTCACTACAACTCCTTCCAATTCTCATGCCGTAGACAGTGTAATTGCTACGATTAATATGAAAAAAGGTAAGAAGAAATCATCTAAAACTACTTCTCCAATCATAACTCTACCAGATTCACCTAAAGGATATCCTTCCCTAGAAAATTCTTCCGAGATTCACATCGTAGACTCATCTAAAACCAAATCTAAATCATCCTACAATAAGAAGAAGGGGAAGGGTAAAAATAAACAAAACACTTCTCCCAAACAGAAAGCCGAAAAAACCAAACCATTAGACGAAAAACAGAAAATTCTTTATCCTTTTCTTATCAATGATGAGGATCACTACACCAAAGAGTGCCCACATCAGACTGAGGTATCAAAAATTTTCAAAGGTTTACCCACGCCTGTTGTCCTGAAAGATCATTTTCCATCACAAGACAGCAAAATGATCAAATCTTCTTCCAATTCATCGGCAGATATCCTGATGATGTCCCAAGCCATGGTTGAGACACAATATCAAGACTATGGATATAAGATTCATGTAACTGGAAAAGAAATTCAATCATCCAGTCAACCTCCAATATCAATTCCTTTGGTTTCCGAACCATTGCAAATCGAGAAACCTAATTCTGATTTAGTGATTAAACCACCTGCCAAAGGTGTACATCGAAAATCAGCTTTCAACCCACATGTGAGAGCCACTCATAATTACAATACTATTTAATATTTGGCCATATCCCCTTCAGTAATGTCAACCCTCGAAGTGCTGCAACATTGTCTAGCTCAGAGAAAATTACTAATATCATCTATAGGAGTGATTGTTCCTCAAGACTCGAATCTCATTTTATTTAATCTCAAGAACTTTGTACCTAGACTCCCACATTAAATGGATTTTCAAATTACAGTATTAGTCAAATCAAGGCGAGTTTTTCACACAGTAATTGATGAGGGAGAATCTATGTGCATTATGTCGTTAGCTTGTTGGAAAAATCTTGGTTCTCTGACAATCAACCAGTCACCGACAATTCTTCAAGCCTTTTATGGAAGAGGTTTTCACCCATTTAGAATACTCCAGGATCTTCCTATAGAGGTAGAAGGAAAAATCGTAATACTCGAGGTGGAAGTTGTTGATGCTCCTCTTGATTACAACCTTCTTCTGGGTCAAATTTTGTCTTATGCTATGATCATTTTCATTTCATCATTCTTTCGGATGATCATGTTCCCTCATAAAGGAAAGATTGTTAAAATCAATCAGTTGCCTTACTTCGCTTCAGACCCTACTTCTACAGATAGTATCCAGCATGTTGGAAAAATGGTTATCCCTTATGAATATGTTGGGGTAGGAGTAGTTAAAATGATCCCGCTCTCATGGGAAATTTCTCTATACCTTCTCCTAACGTACCGCGAATTATTTTCAATATCAATATTATTACATCAAGCAAACTTCCAATTCATGACACATGGAATGTTCCTTTAGAATCATAATTTGACTCCTATGGTGGCGATATTCCTTTAAGTCCTTTTGAATCAGAATATATAGCGGTACAATCATGTTTTGACATTCAATTAACTTATACTAATCAAATGAATGCGGTAAGTGAAGAGTCTTCTTCTTTATCAAGCTCAACCATGACATCATTTTCGGATCCTTTTCAACAAGTGTTTTCAAATGATGAAAATATTCGAGAAATCTTGTCATCGGATGAATTACCATGGGACGATATTCATCACCGGTCTTGAGAATGAATTTTCATTTATCTTTTCGATTGACTATGTCAAGGAACCTCAAAATCCTATGTCCATTCTTCATTCGGATTCTAAGAAAAAATGGGAAATATTTCCACCACAATTCCTATTGACATATAAATTAAACCTAGGATAACTGAAAACATTCATATAGGCGCTTCTTGCTCGATTGAAGAGATCAATTTATCCAAAGCCCTATTTCAAGAATTCCTAGACATTTTTGTCTGGTCTTATGAAGAAATGCCATGTATTGATCCTAAGATTTGTATTCACGAAATTAAGACATACCCAGATGCTAAACCTATTAGACAGATATTACGTCCGATACATCCGTGGAAAGCTACTGCAATTAAATCTGAAGTTGAAAAAATATTGTGTGCAGAATTTATTTATCCTATTCCTTTAATAGATTGGGTATCTAACATAGTTCCTGCAACTAAGAAACAAGGGACTATCAGAGTATGCGTCGATTATCGGGATATTAACAAGGCCTATCCTAAATACAATTATCCAACCCCTTACATCAATCAAATTTTTGATGATTGTGCTTGAAACGAAATATTGTCGTTTATGGGTGGATTTTCTGGCCACAATCAAATAAACATACTCCCTCCTTATTATCCTAAAACAACATTTATATTTCCATAGGGAATATTTGCATACAGTAAATTACCATTTGGACTAAAAAATGTTGGCACAACTTTTCAAAGAGCTATGTCTTACGCATTTCACGATATCAAACACATTTTACTCCCCTACTTGGATGAATTACCTTCTCATTCTTTATGCAGACAAGATCATCCTACACATTTACGTGCCATATTTATGAGATGTAGGCATTAAAACATTCGTTTAAATACGCACATATGTGTATTTTTTGTACGATCAAGACATTTACATGGATTCATTGTTTCAAAAGAAGGCATTGTGTTGACCCATTGAAGGTTGAGGCCATTGTTAATCTACCTCCTCCTTCCACTCTACGCAAACTCCAAATTTTTCATGGGAAAGAAAACTTGTTGCGTCATTTTATCCCGAACTATGTAGATTTAACTAAAGGTTTCACTCGATTTTTAAAACAATATGTTCCATTTATCTGGGACGATCTTGCCGATAAATATTTTGATACACTTAAACACACGTTGACCCATGCACGGTTGTTGCATCCGCCTAATTATCACCGAGATTACTTTTTGTATTTAGTTGTGTCTGATTCCACGATTGGAATGGTTTTAGTTCAAGAGGATGACTCCAACAATGAACATGTTATTTATTACCTAAGTTAGAATCTCAGCTCTACAAAAATCAAGTATTAACATGTGGAGAAATTAGCCTTGCCAGCGATTGAAGTTGTCCAATGATTTAGTCATTACATATTATTACGCAAAACCACAGTGATCTCTAATTGCACCCCAATGATGTACATTTTTACGAAACAATTCCTCGGGGGAAAATACACTAAATGTATTGTTATCCTACAATAGTTTGATTTAGAGTTCGGGAAATCCTAGTCTAAGAAATCACTGGTTTTCGCAGAACTTATGTGTGATTTTCCCAATACTAAATATGAAATGGTGGCAAAGAACCATCTTGTTGATGAATATTTGTTTCTAATCAATCCATTAGATCCTTGGTATGGATATATCATTATATATCTCTATACCCAAACCATTCGGCTAGAGCTTTCATGATCAGATCGGCATAGAATTCGATACCAATCTCAACAATACAATATTGTTGGCAACACTCTTTATCATCGGTGTGTCGATTATGTTTTTCTACATTGTATAACTCATGAAGAAGCCAAAATGGTTTTAAATGACTACCACTCTAGAGCATGTGGTGGTCATATTTCTAGTTTTTCCATAGCCCAAAAGAGATTGCGCGCTAGCTATTTCTGGACATCACTATGCAAAGATTGTATTCTCGCGATTAGAAAATGCCACAATTGCCAGATTTTTTATCGAAATATGCATGCACCTCCAGCTTCCCTTCACCCAATCATTTTTGTCAGTCCTTTTTCCAAATGAGGCATCTATTTCATCACATGTAACCCTCAATCTGCTGGTGGGCATGGGTATAGTATTCTCACCTTAGACTACTTTACCAAATGGGCTGAGGTGATGCCTACATTCGTAGATGATGGAAAAACTGCAACAATATTCATATTCAATCATGTGATTGCTCCGTTTGGTGTCCCTCAAGCTATCGTTACGGACCATGGGAGCCATTTTCGAAACATCGTGATGCTCGAACTTTCTGTTCAACTTGGCCTACACCATGATAATTCTACACCATATTACCTGCAAGCTAATGGTCAAGTTGAGGCTGTCAACAAGGTTTTAACCAACATGATTAAACGGATTGTCTGACTCATAAAACAAATTGGCATACCATGATTTTTTCGACATTATGGGCATACAATACCTCTGCAAAAACATCCATAGGATTCACTCATTTTCAACTCGTTTATGGTTTGGAAGTTTTGTTACCCATTGAATGTGAAATATCATCACTCAAATTAGCCATTGAATTG
Source organism: Pinus albicaulis (assembly GCA_034641835.2). Classification (NCBI taxonomy): domain Eukaryota; kingdom Viridiplantae; phylum Streptophyta; class Pinopsida; order Pinales; family Pinaceae; genus Pinus; species Pinus albicaulis. The sequence continues at coordinate 53,470,965 of CM076574.1, read as the reverse complement.
TTACCAACTACCTCTGAAGAGGAGAAACGCTTCCTATATCTAGCATAGTTAGATGAGACTTGTCGCACCATTGCATTCACTATCGAAGCTCATAAAAAATGTGCTAAGGCTCAGTATGATCAAATTTTTAACCCTCGTATATATTCGTAAGGTGACCTAGTTCTAGTGTACAATCAAGCTCATGACAAACTAAGTGTTGGTAAATTTGAACCAATGTGGCATGGTCCTTATATTGTTAAGTGTGTGCTTCCAAAAGAAGCCTATGATTTAATTGATTATGAGGGCGTCTCTTTAGATAAACTCAGAAATGGCCTTTATCTCCAGAGATATTATGCATGATTCTTCGTGTGAAGATCCTCTTTGTACATTAGTTACATTTTAGAACAGTGTGTCTTAGATTAGAAAAGTGTGCCTTAGGTTAGTTATTTTTCTTGACAAATTTTTCGCTACTTTCGATGCTTATCTTGATTACTCTTGATATTGCAGATGTCGATGTTCCTTCAAAGTTACATTGGTTTTTCTGAAAATGCCTTTCATAGTACACGGAACATTTCTTCCATTACTTGGATCATCTATTTTCCCACTGATGAGTTAGTCCCTATTCATGGGATATGCCTCGGTCAAAAAACAAACAATATTGCAGAATATAGTGCAGTCATTGAACTATTATTTGATGCCATCACATTTTGTATTCGATGTTTGATTGTTAGGTTAGATTCACAACTCATTGTATTACATTTAAACGGTGTTTATGCTATCAAAAATCTAAATTTGTTAAGAATTTTTTTAAAGGTTCGTCTCTTGGAAAGACGGATTGATTACATTAAATATCAATACATTTCAATAAATTTAAACACATTGGTTGATGCATTAGCTCATCAATATTTAAATAGACATCTGCAACATTAAAATTAAAACAAAACAATATTTGATCCATATTAAAACAAGATACTCAAAGATCGGAAGTAGTAATATCATTAGGTTAAAATAGTTGTGTGTCAAAACATATTACATCATCTGTGATCATAGGTTTCAAACACCTTATGATCTAAAGATACTAATAAAAAAAAAAATGCTAATCTAGATCGACCATCAGCTATCCATGATGATGATCATTGTAGAACACTATGGCACGTGCCACCCTACGCAGATATCTCCTAAATGGGAATGGAAATACAATTACATGTCTCTAGAGCCTAAGAGGTATATCATCTGTCCCTGTCTCTAGGATGTCTATAGTCAACCTCTCTAGGTTGTGCTCTACGTCTACAAGGGCCTCTACTACATCAGTCTGTGGTGGGCCTACTGCTATAGGCTGCGCATCTCGCCTGTCAAAGCAACAAATAGCTATTGGTCGTGATGGGCCAACATATGCATTTTAATATTTTTATCAGTATTGGATGATAGAAAATCAAATAAAAATTAGATAACATAAAAACTTCAAAATGTTTTGTTTTACGTGATGCATCCCACTGTGTCCCCGATGGGAGTGATGTGTCAAGGTCACCCCTGAAATCTACCCCTGCGTAAGGAAAATCCTCAATCATGAATATTTGGCTCCTGAGCCATATAAAGAAGTAAGGGGTATATCAAACCACTAGACCACCATCGCCTCCATGGCAAGCGATCAATGATACACATCGCAACATACGTGGTTCCCCAGGTCCTGTTGGATCCACTGGAGACTGCTAAGGTGCTAGGAGTGGAATCCTATCCAAATATAAATACACAAGAATGGCTCCATAGCCGAAGTTTTTTAACTTCCCATTATTCGCTCTCATAAGTTGGCCTTTCATGTTGACCAAGACTCCTTCGCACTAGTTGAAAAATTTTCCCCCAAAAAATTCAACTGCAGTCTGCATTTGTGCTTTCGTAGTTACATCTGGAGCTTCACTACCACACAACTTGGTAACTGTAAATGCAAGGATACTTAGTTCTAATCGCACAATGGTTTTGATATTAATGTGACCATCCTTCAACTTTGAATCTTGGCCGCAATACTGAGGCATATAAGATGCAATGGGCAGACCACCTGGTCGTGACCCAAACAAGGAGATGTCTCTCCCTCTGCGGGATAATCCAATGAGGAAATACATATCCTCTAGCTTGATCACAAGCCTGTGGTTCCTAATGATAAGCATTTCCCTCAAAAATCCCAAGCATTAACTAACCAGGTCATCAGTTCTACCTGTGCCTTCATTCCTTGAATCGCCCAAAATTTATACAATCCAAAAGTTTTTAATGTGTGAAGTGTTGTCGATTCATCCATTGCTTCGTTATCTTGAAGCACATTCTCCCTTTCTTGCCATTCCAACATGATTTCTAGCCTACAAACCATCAATGAGGATCATTAGAAATCAATTGGGAGAAATTGAGCCATTTTTTATGGATAGAAAGATGATTTCGAAAACCTCATAGCACTTGCGTGGTTTTCATGTATACACAGTGCATTTTTGCACACAAGCTATGCATAAAAATCACTAGGGCCCGATGATTTTTTCTATTAAAAAATCATCGGGTCGGGTTTCACCATGAAAACCCATGCACCCCCGAGGGAGGATTTCAAAACCTTGTTTCCCCCTAAAAAATGACCTAAAACCTTAAAATGAAAAACTAAATGGATGAAGAGAAATATAATGATGATGTGGAATACCCAAAGCTAAGAGTTCTCGAAATGGTTGATTGGTTCTCCCGATATCTGCTCCGGAAGTTTTAGGGAAAAAACTCTTTCTTCTCTACTATGAAAACTAAAAGGTAAAAATGATTTGTTTTGGCTTATTTTTATAGTTTTCAATGAATAAAATAATATTATTTTGTTTATTTTCACATTAGGAGTCAAATTTCAAAATGTTTTTTCATGTTTGAGAGCAGATAATTGTATTTTTTCGAGTTTTTGTGCAGGGAACAGGTTATGATTAAAAATAATCATTTTTACAGTGAGTATAATTTTATCACTTTTTCGGGCTCATAAAAATACAAAAAATAGAAACCCTGGAGTCCTCTTTTAAGCCCTTTTCAGACTCTCTAAACATGAAAATATCATCAAGCACTTGACTATTCGAACTCGTTAAAGTAAATAAGCAGTTTTCTATTCAGTATAAGTTTACCCCTTTTCTAGACTGAACTAGACCTTTTATGAAAAAGGTATAATTTGACTAAGCATGGTCAATAGAGTTCTCTCCTACATTATTTTATCCTTTTTTGAGTTTGAGATACTAAATTTACGAAAAAGAAAACTACGGATTTTACTTGTGTTTTTCTTTTGACTCCCTAAAACTGAAAAACACTGAGTTAATCCTATGTTGGACTCATTAAAACTAAACAGTACAGGACATGTCGATTACAACAGGACCTAACCACTCCTTCTTAGGGTTCGTTAAAAATATTAATCTGAACTCATTCGAAGGATGAGCTTACACGACAAGAAAATGTTATCCTCCTCAAGCTTGACAAAAATAAAGAGGTACTTGCCAATAATGATGGTGGGGGGAAGTAAGAAAAAGAACCCATTTGTTATCCTTGTTTTAGAAAGCAGCATGTTGCTCTTGAAAACGATACTTTGTCGCACTCGTGTCTGGGTTGGGTAATCCTTTTGTATTATAGTTAATCAAACCACATTGAAATTATTCAGCCAGTTTTGGGTATTATATTTGAGTCAAATGTTGTCAAGCCATTTACAGTGTCATTATGTATTCAAGAGAAAGTTTAGTTTTAAATTTACCATTCGTTGCAAACATTTGTCTCCATTCACGTTGACCATCCTTGAGTCAATCCTTGCAAAAACATTTCTTCAAAACTTCATCTATTGGTTTCGTGTCATAGGCTTTCCTACGACGGATAAATTTCTATCGACATCATCTCATTATCTAGAAATTTGAATTAGAATCCTATCAGTACCTTGGAATCTTCATGCTCTAATGGCAAGTTTCTTTCCTTCGAGAATAGGTTCTCATCATTGACCTTCTATCGAATGATTCTATGAGTGTTCGACTTCGAATCATTCATTCACACTTCATATATTGTGTTGAATTACTTTGAGATTAATTGTCATTATTGGTGGTTTCTCTCACACTTGTTAACGGTTCTAATCATTGACCAGTAATCAAGTGGTTTCTACCATGTTTGACTTCGACACAATTATTCGCATGGATAGATTAATACTAGTTCGAGAATATGGAATCAATACCTTGAGTCTAGTTTCCACCATCTAGGCTATGAGGCGTTAGGTAGTCATGATAAAGTAGAATTCTTTATGACAGATGGTTGCGCCCATACTGTGTCCACTTTTTATGTAATGCTAAAATCATATCTGTACAAGAAAATTTAGTAATTTTTTCTTTGAGTATGGGAATTCATACCTCAGTGATGATATATATTTGCATTTAATGTTTTTACAGGTTATCGACCGGTGTCTCCAATCCAATCCTTGGAATGATAAAGTGTTTCACTCTTTTGAAAAAATTTCTCAAACTTTGCACATTAAGGGGCAATTTGTTACACATCATTTCGTCAAAATGACATTTGGCTGTCATTATGGGTCTATCACCATCCATATCATGTTCCCTTAGAGGTAAAAATACTCATGTTCCTGAACTAAGTCTTAGAAATTGGATAAAATCTCTTTAAAACCTTTAAAATATTACCTGTGTGCTTTTTGTGACCATTACCTATGCATGCGTTGATAATTATTCTATTAGCCACAATGATCACCGCTTTGTTCGCCACTAAAACCTGTGCACCCCCATAAAAAGGAAGTAAATATTAAAAGGTGACTTCTAGAAGCCTAGTTGGTTGAACATTCTCCCAACTGGAAGTCTCTAGAGTCGTACCAGTTCAAGCTTTATCCCTCTACTCATGGACCCTATCCCCTGGCCAAAGGAACCCAAATCCCTTCATGGGAGGAACTCATACCTCTCTTAATGGATCTGAAACTACCTCAATCTCTCTATAAATTGAGCTAAAGTTTCAGGTTGAAGGGTAGATATTGATATGTGTAGATTCTAAGCTAGAGAGAGTTCATAAAGTTCATAGATTCTAAACTAGTAAGTTGTTGTCTGCACATTGAAGATCACACATTTGTGCACGTGACTTAATGGTGTTCATTCTAGAAGGAAAGGCTTATCAAAACCAAGGAAACAATTGCACAGATACATGGGAGAAATATGTACAACATCAAGGCTCAGGTTGTAAGGTTGCTCTTTTTAATTTCTGATAATACATATGAATCTCTTTTTCTCATTGTCTTGTTTTTGAATTCATGGAAATGATTTCAATACTTAGACTCCTTTATCACTAATTTGGACTAGTATTTATTATATATTGTAGGTGATTTAATCCTTTTCATTGTTTTTGATTGCAAGTTCTTCTCAGCATTGAAGAATTTCTTTGGAGCGAAAGGCAAAAGGCTACATTGAATGTCTTGGTTGAAAGGTAGGAACATTGCCTCCTTATTTCAAATTTGTAATAATCTAAAATACAAATAGTTTAGTGAAATAGGCATTCAATGGCTCTTTGTTGCTAGTCACCTATTGGGGAACTAGGGAGATTTCTCTTGTCTGCAAGAGGGATTAATCCACAAAACAACAGAGCATAACTGGAAAAGGTCCCTGAGATAATTTTCCTAGAAATATTAAGACATCAACTACGGGTGTAACTAGAACTGAACTAGGAAATCTATTGGAGAGCTTCAAAACTAACATCTTCAACACACTTAGTTTTTAGCTTGATTCTTTGATCTTTAAATAGAAACAAGAGGAAGAAAATTCATATCTTGATATTTTTTTCCTAGATGACGGAAAAAACACTCAAATAAATATTGTCCTCTTAATAATGTTGTTATTTGTGCTATTAATGTAGAAGATCATACTATAGAAAATTTCCCATCCTTACTAGGACTCAAGGCAGTGTACTAAGGATATGATTAGGCATCAAAACAACTATATTCATTTGTAGCCAAAAATCTATGACAACCTTAACTAGCAGGTATTCCTTTGGAACGATACGTTGGAATATTTAATAGGACAACAATATGTACCTTGTAATGTTGTAGCACCATAGCAGGCATGGCCCCAACATATAGCCCAAAATCAACATTGGCAGCAAGGGTGGTGAGGGCTTGGTTACGGAACTATGCCTCCTTATCCATACCCTACACAACCTCAATATTTTATGAAACCTTATCAGTTTCCACAGCCATATTCATCACAAATTCCTACCTAACAACAACCCTGGACTATGTAGCCTCCACAATTGCATATGCGATCTACCCAACCTCCTTGGAAAAATAAAATACCTACTCAACCTATTACTAACCCAAACAATAAGATAGCCCAACCTACTTTGCAAGTTGGGTTTCAGCCCTTCCTTACCTATACGATTACTCCAATATAGGTGCAATAAATTCACTTGCGATCTGGGAAGGTGCTCCAAAACCACAGTCTCATCATCATTAATTAGGAAAGAGAAAAAGTGGTTCCTACTTCTACAAACTAATATCAATACCTCTGTTGTATCCAAGAAAAATACCAATCATCCAAAACAACATTCCTCATCAAAATATCCACCTTATCCCAAAATATCGACTCTGAGTAAGCCAATAAATTATCCTAAATATGATTTGGTCACTAAGATTAGAAATTTCTGAATTAAAATACCCTTACTACAATCACTTTAGGATACACCTATTTACGTTAAAATAGTGAGGGAACTTTGATTGGAAAAACAAGGGAGAAAAAAGGACCCACCCACCATACACTTCATTGGAGAGACTGTTGATCTTATCACTAGATGGAACTTAGAAAAAAAGTATATAGATCCTAGTAACCTTATTGTCTTTGTGCATGTAAATGGAATATGAATACCAAATACTTTGATTGATATTGGATCAACGATAAATATTATTACTATGAAAACTATGAAATATATATAATTACCAAAAATCTTACTCCAACTTTTCTTGAGTTGGCTTATAGATCCAAAGTGAAAGCAGAGAAAGTACTAAATGATATAATTGTTTCCCTAGAATTGTGGGAACACACTATATATTTTTTGGTCTTGCATCCCAAAACTTCATTGGGAGGACATCCTATAATCCTAGGAAGACCTTGGCTTGCTACTAGAGATGCCTTCATGGGGTGTAGATATGACAATATGTTTATCTCTCATGGGGGTGCAATAATGCATATAACATTATATCCACCTGCACAATCTCTCATGGAATCAGAAGGTGGCCCATGGTTAGATGATTTGGTAAGTGATGAAGAAGAAATCCATCATGTGTTCATAGTATATCAGGTAAGAAATTCTAAGCAATGTATAGAAGAAGGTTATCTTAGTTCCTTTCTATTGTAATTTTGATTTCTTGAATATTCCTAATACCATTCCATTAGAAAAAAAAAATTGAAGGTTGATGTACAAGAAATTGATGATCTAACAATTTTGTCTTCACTTTGTAACACTACAGTATCTCCCACAAAATAATTGAATCTTATTGTATTCCTATTAAGATTGTCCTGGGGAAATTTCTGAACATTAGCAGTTAGCTCATTAATACTTTGCTAAGGGAAATAATCCAAACTTTAAAAATATAGTTAAAATTCTTTACTTAGGGAATCCTTTGATCGTATTACTACTAAATTTTACATAATATTGTTGTGAGGCCCTAAGGTCATTATTACTTTGCATCATATCCTTCCACGCATCCATAATTACACTCTGTCACACAATGGACTTGTGGCCCTGACTATCAAGTTGTTTACCCCTGTCGTGTTCTCTCCTTGGAACAATCTACTATTTTACCCCTGCAGATCCCTTTCCTATTGTCTCTCACTCATGTCCTCTAGACATCGAGCCTTCCTCGGGTCGGGTAGTTGATCATGACCAATTTGACTTCCCTCCCTCCTATGGATCAATAAATTGCACCATTTAACTCATTGATCTCAAACGGGACTAAGTTCCAGAAGGTATCTACTTCCCGTTTTGTGAAGAAATTAGATGAATTCCCCAAGGTTGAAATCTCGACAACAAAGGCTCAGATTTTTTCTCTCCATTCCTTATTTGGGTCTTGTGGGTTAGTTTATGGGACTATTGTAGCCACTACAACAACCCTCCAAAAATTTATGATCTTTCAAAATTTTGGGGCCCTTGCACTATCAATACTTGTCACTTACCTATGAACCCTGTCTCAACATACTGATAGTAAGCCAAGCCTTTCAGGTCTTTTCACAAGTCCAAATTTCTGGGACTCAAGGTTCATCTTCTGTTTAGGTCGCAGATTGCATGAAATGAGCTTTTAGGTGCTAAAAAAATGCGACCTGCGACCTACCTCCTTTTAACTAAGTAAAGTTGCAAGGTCGCAACTGAAATTTTGTGGCCTTTCAGTTACCTTGTGACCATGTGACTATGTGATTGGGTCACCAGGTCGCAACACACTTTCTCACTCAGTCACGCAACCTCATGGTTAGAGGTCTCTTGGTCGCTAGGTCGCTAAGTTGTAAAGAGAGGGAGACATATTCATCGCGACCATGCGACCTGTGCGACTCAGCGACCCGCTTTGGGCCTCACACATGTGACCTTTTTATATAAAATTTTCGCTTTTCCGGTTCATTTTTCAAGTTCCATTGGAGTGCTCGGAATAAGGATAGGCTTGGCTACTAAGAGAGGTGTGTGACTTTCTCTAGGTAGGTGACCTTTTCTCTCCCCTGCAATCATTTCTCTTTTCCATTTTTCTCCATCTACCATCTGACCTTGCACCTTCCCTTGTGGGAGGGTTTTATTTTCCCTTCCATGGCCCCTTAACTCAATTTTTCCCTGAAAACCCTCTAGTTGAGCATTTCCCTCCCTAGCTACCCCTCTACCTAGGTAGCCAATTCCATTTCTCACCCATTCTTGTTCCTCACTCTTAGTGGCTTAGGTTTTTGGATAAATTGAAGCCCTAATTCCACATTTTAAGCTTTGACTCCTCCACCAAGATGCCCTAGAGAATAGGTCGCATGAACAAAAGCCACGATAGGAAAAATAATGTGACCTTGCAAATAGCCTGACCTCACAAACTCCCTTATCGCATGACCCAAAAACCCACGCGACCACGCGACTCTTGTGACCTACCTACTCTTGCGACCTACCTACCCCTGTGACCCTCAAACCCTGCAACTTGAAACTTACCTAAAACTACAAACTGACCAACCCCATTTTCCAAGTCGCTTATCTTATCCTGTTATTTCTTATGACCCCTATCTTATGCGACCCAACAACCTCTCCTGAATAGGATTCCCCCCCCCCCCCGAGACTTTGCCTAGTGCTCTGAGACCTTGATTCGTGGTTTGATTTTAATTTTTCATTATTCATGTCATATTTATCATCATGGGATTTTTTGTTTAACATGTGAGTGACACAATCTCGATTTCATTTCAATCTCCTCTTTCTTTGGAAAGATGGCACCGCCAGTAGTCAAGCCTTCCTAGAAGATCGTTGAAAGTAGCATCGAGGAAATCTACCAAGGACCACCACCTCCTATTTACAGGGACACAATAGGAAACATCAACAAGACTACCAAAATCTCATGGTTCAACGTGTATGTAGAATTTTCCAAACCAAACATCCCTGAGGACCAGGAATACTTCAAGGTGTACCTCAATATCAAGACGTCTAGGCTCTAGAAGGAGGCATCACATCCACCTATATTCTTATGTGCATAAACCATCAATTGGATCATCCAGAACACTGGCATAGATTGGTGGGTGGTAAGGAATCATACATGTGAAGCGTTTGTGACCATCTCTTCAGCAAACATTGCTTATTGTTACAAGTTTCCAGATAAGGAAGATACCTTTAATACTAAGTGGCTATCAGAATTGTCAATCCCCACAAAGGACATTTTAAGGTCTTGGTGGCAAGACCCTTCTAAGTTCCGGGTTAAGAATGTTCGGGTATATAGGACAAAAGGCCTTAGGAAAGTGTATCAACCATTGGCTAAAATGATGAGTTGATTATATGAGAGGTTTGACATTGATACCTTTCTTAGGACATGGGTCTGTATCATGTACGATGTCACTGCCAAAGGCATGATCTTCAACCGGGGAAGCATTCTTACTTCCACATTGAATACAAACATACACTCAATGAAGTATCCTGAGGCATACCAACTATCATATTTCTACATGGCCTCGTACCTATTAGATGTGGTATGTGCTAGATGTCATTTCCACAATTGGAGTTACAACTAGACAATAACTGTGGAAGATCTCGTGCACTGCAATTATAAAATATTTTGGGCCCCGAGTTATAAAATTGTGCATTAGTCCTCCTCTGATACATTCATCGCCCCTTTGTACCTGTTTTGCTTCGGATAAGACCCTCCCTACATGTCGAAGAGAGCTATGGAGATTATTATCAAAGTAGCGGATTGGTTCCTCGTATATGAGGGCATGTTCATCAATGTCTTTAGCTCATACAAACCAACTCACGCACTTCCCAGGTTCACCATAGACAAACTACTGTTACAGGATGTATGGTATCAAATGACTATAGGGTTTTCAAATACGCTAAGAAAATGGAAGAAATATTCGTGGCCTGCCTTCCCTCTTATGATTGGGGCATATATTGTTGAAAGCTTCAAATAATTTGAGGTAGAAGCTGAGGAGATAAATTGATTCCATTTTGTGACCATGGGTAACTATACCATGACCCAAAAAGGTTGGTAGCATCTCATTGCAAGAAGGCTAATTTTAACTAGTCATACCCACATACCAAGAAATTCCATGAGGATAAAATCAAAAATTGGTACAATGTGACCAAGGAGTTCAGCTTGAGCGAATAATAAGAAAAGGAGGACAAGAAGGCTGATCATTCCCAAGAGAACATAAGTCTACAAGCTAGGTCATCCTCTCTCAAGAGGAAGAAAGAGTAACAAAAAATAGGAGGGAAACTTAACAAGCAAAAAGGCAAAGAAATAGAAGATCCTCCAAGCGAATGAGGTGAGGATGAATATGATGAAACTTTAGAGGAGAGAAATGCAACCTTATCCAGAAAAAATCGGGAGTTGAAGAGGAAAAGAGAAGAAGAAATAAGACGGTCGTAGAAATCAAGAGATCAGTTGTCTAAAGACCATCCAAAAAATAAACGACAAGAAGAATAAACGATAAATAAGAAACAGGAGGAAGAGTGGCTTAAAAGGGAATAAGAAGAATAAAGGGCCTTAGAGGAAGAAGAGAATAAATAGCTAGAATAGAAACACAAATAGGAAGAAGAGATTAAGAAGAAGTAAGAATAGGAAGAGTAAGAAAATAAAAGAATATAGGAGGAACATAACAAGAATACTGAAGAGAAAAATAAAAGGCGAGAAGAAAAATAACTAAAGAAACAACAGGAGGAGACCGAAAATAAATCTCATCAAGAGCTTGAACAACAACAACAACATTAGGACTTCGACATGCAGGTTGAACTTCCTTCGATAGATGTTTCTCCATCCACTACCATCAATAGAGGGCATTTGTCTCTTAAAGAGTTGAGCATTCTCGATGAGGAAAAAGAGGAAGTGTTTGACCTAACAAGGCTTACCTTTTACCAATTTAATTGAAATATTATGTAGGAGAGAAGGAAAAACTATGCTAGGAATCCTGCAAAGCCTCTATCCATTATTACAGAGAAGGATATCATCCTAGACGCCATGATAAATCCTGAGATGATCGCCTCATCCAGGACAACCTTTATGACCACAACTAAGTTAAATGTGGGAAAAATGAGTAAGAATATTGTGGAACTCCAGGGAAAGATTTATGTATTCGAACAAAGAGTTTCTGAAGTTGAAGAAGATAGGAGGAGGCTAGAAGAAGATAATAAATCACTTCACTTGACCCACTCAAGCACAAAGGAATTTCTAGCATCAATGAAGGAAGAGTTTGAGACCCTAAGAGAAGCCATGGTCGTTGTTTATGAAGAGATGCAAAATTTACACGAAACTCTATCACACTTCCTTTCCATACAAATTGACACAAAAGAAAATTCCACCTTGTTGAAGCAAGCTACCATGACCATCAACATTATTCATGAGTGGACCAGCAAGTATCCAGAGGCACCAACAAATATTCCCATGAAATATTGGATCAGTGCCCAGAATGACAAGGTATATATTTGCATTAAAATAAAATATCGAGATAAATTGGTAAGAGATGTGGACTAAGTTCTCACCTCTTATAGACATATGCTAAGTGTTCTACCATATATAATCAAAATTAATGGATTTCCTTCTATCATAGTTGTGGGAAAGATAAAGAAGGAAGAAGAAATCCTATAGGAAATCCAGACATTCCTTGATCCATTCAAATAGGTGGTCACCACAGAATATTTACAGGTCACAAAAGAGAATATCACCCGATATGTGATAAAACCAACAAGGATGTACACCAATTTGGTAACCTTATCAAATCAAAACAAACATCATGAATAACGCTCTTATACCATATGCACTTGAGTGTCTCCATAGGCATGATGAAGAGCAACAGAAAGTGACCGCAATATTTTTTTAGTACAAACTTTTACGCACCTACCTCACGGAGGAGTTTCACATCAATGTTCCATAATTATCTATTAACAAGTTGTTATATTAGTGTCAAAAAAAAAATTTGCATAGTAAGATACGATAGGATAGAATATATTAGGCATAAAAAGAACCATGAGGAATTCCAAGAGTTAAGGGTAGACCAAAAGTCACCCTCTTTTTTATAAATATACCTTGAAGACAAATTTCAATGGCCCTTTAGATTTGGACTTATTCTATGTATATTGTTTTTAGAATTAAGGATCCTCTACTGAATGGAAGGAGTAATTTTCCATTTCCATTTTTGGATTTGATGGATATCTTGTGTTATGGCACCATGGATATTATCATATTAATGAATTGGAAGTTACTATGAGCTTTCACGTGTCGTCTTTCATGTGTCTTCCTGCGCTGTGAGATTTATATTGCAAAAAATGGATGGTATATGTTACGTGTTAATTATACTTATGTCAATGAACTATTTTATTGATGTTGGAATTATATTATTGTAGACTATGCGCTTAATTATGGTTTATGTGGTTATTGATCATGAATTTATTCATGATTGGTGATTTACCTTTATCTGTGTATGAATCTCACTTAAGTTATCACTAACATTACTTTTCTTGAGGTTTATGTTGTGTAATTATGTTGTTTTTATTCATGGTATATGTTCTATTGGATTTTCATCAGTTATTGATTTACATTTGTTGAAGTCTCTTTTGCTCTCCTTTCAATGACACTCTCACTTTTATCTAAGGAAAACCTCAACCAACGAAATGGCAGTCATGACTATATACCAGATGGGAATCCTAGATCAAATGGTGTAGAGTATTAATTGGATTCTGCACCGAGGAGACCCCCTAAGCTATTGGCGGTACATTCCGGCCCATCAACATATTTTTGCGCTAGAAGGAGGGCCAACCCCTCCGTGTAAATCGTTGATATGGATGACACTAACACCCCTCCTCTCCCTAAAACTTCCCAACAATCTAGGAATCAACCTCTTCTTGCTTCTCCTGACACACCCCTTCACCTCACCTTTGCTTCGCCTTTTGGTGATCCTAACTTAGGTGACTCTCAACCCCCTCCACTTGAAGACGCTCCTGTCAAGGAAGAGACTCCTCTATATGAGGTCACATATGAGCAGATGATAGTTTTACGCCCTATTACCTGATAATTTTATAAGAATATTAAGTGCATCCCTGCTACAATATCCCTTCCCAACCCACACACTGCCAAACCTCACCATACCCATAAGGGAATTTTAGTAAAATCGTTTATTCATCTTATCGGTATGATTTAGGATGACTATGTGAATTTCATTGAAATACTTTCGAAAGAGGATTTGGAGTTTCCCCTTGCATATGAAAGAGAAGGCCCTAAGAGCACGGTTATGTGGGGTGATAACCAACCACGCCAGGATAATGCAAGAGGCGACAACCAACTACCGCTAAAGAATGTTGGAGGTGATGATCAACTACCTAGAAGGAATCCCAAGGTCTTGACAAGGCTGAGGGGTGAATATAATATTAGGAATCGAGTTAAACTTTGTAATGTAGATGCCCCTCACAAAAAATGGAAACTCAAGTTCCCAAGGAACTAGGCAAACTTGAGAAATATCATGAATTTTAGGGTTTTAGGGCATCTAAGAGTCCCTCAGGGTAATGACAGGGAATCTCCTTGCACCAATAAAGGATCTAGGTCAGGTAATGACAATGACATGGAATGCACTGCCAACAACCTTATTCTCCTACCACAACCAAGATCTATCCACCACTAACCTTTAGCCTGGATGGCTCAATCTCCTCTAGGAATCTGAGGTCTGCTTCATGACATGCCTCGACACCCTGAGAAGCATCTTCCTAAGTTTAACCCTAAATAGGGTACCACAACTAAAGACCATATCAGAAATTTTTACCTAGCCTTATATATTATGAGGGTGCAGTATGATGATGTTTCTTGTTGACTTTTCCCTTACAGTGTGGAAAATAAAGCAGCCATGTAGTATCATTCTTTGTCGGTGTCCTCCATATGGAATTGGGATGATTTTAGAAAGACATTCCTTCAAAAGTTCTCTGAATATAAGACCCCATCCATGCTCCTTACCGAACTAAGCACCTTGAAATTCCATAAAAAGAAGAAGTTAAAATATTCAATCAGCAGGGCACTACCATTCTGAATAAATTCCCAGCAGATGTGACTCTTGATGACTCAATCACTATGGATTATTATACCAAGGCTCTACCGCACAATATCATTGTTTTTTTCAAGAGGGAAGCTAAGTCTACTTTAGTTGAAAACTTCACAAAATCCCTCTTCGTAGAAAATGATTTTCTATCCACAGGAGCACTAAAGCATGACACCCGGGAAGAGTCTAAGTCAACAAACAAGAAGGCCCAAACCTCCACTAGCAATTTTGGTGATAAATATAAGGACTCTTTCCACTTTGAAGGTCTAGCTGATTCCTTGAAGCAATTAACAAATGAGGTCTCTGAATTGAAGTGGAAAACTAGCGATAACTCATCATGCAGTAAATATTCTAAACCTTTCCTTAGGAGGAACAAAAATCTCCCCATAAAGTGAGCTTAAAGTTGCAATGTGAATTTCAATGTAGAAGTTAGGTATGGAAAATTACAGCGCCTTTCACCAAGCCGCTCACTCAGAAAAGACATGTCCTCAATGAAGGATCAAACCATTGGGGATGAAGAGGAAGGGTCCAATGACCCTCAGGAAGAAACCCCTCCCCCTGATGAGAATATTGATTTCGTTGTCCTATATTTTTAGGTCAACCATGCGGGACAAGTCCAATCTATCCAAGAATTCAACGTGGGAGACACTCCACCCCCAAGGCAACTAAATACCTACAACCTTAGGAGAAAGGGGCCAGTACCAGATCCCACATTGGAGGTAAAGAAGAGGGCATTGTTGAGAAGGATCCTTCCACCAAATAACCCAAATCAACTGCCAGCCTGTACTCCCAATTACTCGTTTGGCCAAACTACAAAAGATAATTTAGTAAATCTAGGGGCCAATCCTTGAGTCTCAAAACTTCAGCTAAGTTCGTGTAGTCCACTTCCATTCCAAAACAATACAAAGAAGGAATTGCGATTTCATATCTAGGTTACAAAATCATCTAAGAAATGAATAAGACGTGGGCTAACATTTCGTTGTATGATCTTGCCAAGATAGCTATCCAACGGGAATTAATTGTTAAATCTTTCGCTACCTCATCCTCTACCAGCAAGTCTACCTCATCCGCTAAGGTCAACTCGCCCAACCAATCTCAAGCCTCGGTCAATCTCCATTCCATCATCAATGCTACGAATGCAAATTCAAGAGACTCAACCCCCCCATTTCTCCTAATGCTTGAGATCTTCAACTACAACATGCACAATTGTCTTGTAGATTTCAGCGCGTCAACTAATAGCATGCCATTATTAGTTTGTAAGAAGTTTAACATCTGGCCTGAGAAGATGGATTCTAAAACAATCCAATTAGATGGATATCAAGTCCTTGTGGTGGGATAATTAAAAAATGTGATAATTAGTTTATCCTCTAACTATAGGTTACATCAATTCATTGACATAGATGTTGTTGACATTCCCGACGTGTATGGTTTGTTGCTTAGTAGAGATTGGTTAAGAAAGTTACAGGGATACTTCACGACTTATTGGTCCCACCTATGGCTACCTTACAAAGGTAATAACAACTAGATAAGAGTCAAAAATGATCACTATATGAAACATACAATCACTGATCTGGAGGCCCTGAACGAGCCAATTAGTTTCACCTAGGAAGAGTTTGGAATGTGTTTTTTAGAAACAAGTATTGGGTGTTATGAAGTATTTCCATCACCCATCCCACCTAACACCTAGTTGGAACTCTTTCCTTGTCCTCCAATTGATGCTAATGAGCATTTTATAATAGATGTAAATACTTTCAACGTAGATGTAACTAGGAATGAAATTTGGACTTTATATTATGATGGGTCTAAGACTCACGATGGAGTCAGTACCGGTTGTATCCTTATGGACTCTCAGAAAAAAAACAAATTTTTGATCTCTTGTAGGTTATAATTTCAGTGTACCAACAACACTATGGAGTATGAGGCATTGATCCTTGGGCTCAAGAAGGTTATTGACCTCAAGATTGAATGTTTGAAGGTGATCGATGATTCTGAAATCATCATGCGAAAAATATGAAATATTATTCATTGTTTGTCCCTACGTCTAAATAATTATCAACAAGAGGTATGGTGCTTAATCTCTTCTTTTAAAGCTTTCAATATTTCTTCCATTCCTAGAATCAATAATTTCACCATTGATGCTCTAGATAATGTCGCATCTAGGTTTACACCTTTAAGAGATGGTTTTTCTATTGAAATTGTTTATAAACATGTTGCCCCAGATAACTTAACTAATATACACATTTTCAATGATGATAAACAAATACTCAATTTCATGGCCATCGCAGATGTGTTGAAGTATGTGTGATAGCTGAGGAAGTGCATGAAAGAGCCATACAAGAAGAGGAAAGTCAGCGCAAGGGCAACCCTGTGACCAAAGGTGTTGTTACGTTTGAAATTTTATTCGATCTGTAAAATATTTTTGGGGGTCCCCTAAATACCAAGAGTTGGAGTTCTACGCTCTCATATGAATAAATCAATCTCGAGATCAAGGATGGCCCCAATTTTTTCAATCTCAGTGTCATATGTTCACTTGATGAGATCCAATCATTCGTCGGCTTATTCAAGAAATATCAGGATGTGCTTCCGTAGACATATGATGACATAAATACCTATGATACCAGGATCATCTAGCATGTTATACCTATAAATGGAGGGGTCAAACCGTTCCAGCAGAAACTAAGGAGAGTACACCCCACACTGGAACCTCTTATTCAAAAGGAGTTGAAGAAATTGTTTCATGCATGCTTCATTTTCAAAGTCAGACATTCCACTTGGGTCTCGAATTTGGTTCCTGTACAGAAGAATTATGGTATAATTTGGTTATGCATCCATTTCCAAAATCTAAACCGGGCTTCCGATAAAGACAACTATTCGGTACCCTCCATGGAACATATTCTTTAGATGGTATCTAGTTCTGAAATATTCTTCTTGCTCGACAATTTCTCTGGGTACAACCAGGTGATGGTCGTCAAACTGGATCATATGAAGATGACTTTTAGAATGAAATGGGGACCCTTTTGTTTTCGACATATGCCTTTTGGACTCATCAATGTTGAGGAAACATTTCATAGGGCCATGGACACCACATTATGAGGATTGATGGGTCAAATCATGGTGGTGTACTTGGATGATGTTACGTTGTTTTCAAAACTAAGATCGGACCACCTGCATCATCTGAGGAAGATATTCGAGCGTGACCAAAAGTACGGAATCTCGCTAAACCAAAAGAAAATTATATTTGCAGTATCGGAAGGAAACCTCCTCGACCATGTTGTAAATAAAATTAGAATAATTGTTGACCTTGATCGTGTGAAATCTATCGTTCAAATCTCGCTCCCAAGTAACAAGAGGCATGCAGTCTTTCCTAGGAAAAATCAACTTCCTTCGTAAAAAAATTTATGATTTTGCTTAGATTGTCAAGCCCTTAAAAAATATGATAAATAATGATGTGGGATTTAAATAGAATCATGATTAGAAGGAATCATTTGGTTGTATTAAGAAATCCATCATTGAAGCCCATTCCCTTTATAGCCTAGATTTCAGTAAATATTTCCTTTTGTATACTTTCACTTTAGATGCATATCTAGCTTCTATCTTGACGCAAAAGGATGATGAAAACAATGAGAATCCCATATCCTTCATAAGTGATGGCTTGCAAGGTGTGGAGATAAGTTACCTGGACATGGATAAACAAGCACACACGGTTTACAAGGCAGTAAATCATTTTCAACCCTACATCCTGAATAATCATGTCATGGTATTCATCTCGCACCCTGCTCTTGTGTCATTTTTTATCCGACAAGAGTTAGGTTAATGAAGAGATAATTGGATGACTGGCCTCTAAGAATATGATTTGGATTTCAAGCCAGCACGCATAGTCAAGGGACATGAGTTGTGTAAACTATTTGCTTAAGCATCAGTTCAACAAGATAAAGAACAAGAAGGTTGGGACCATGAAATCGAGATGTACCAAAGCGATCATACGTCTACTCATGACTCCTTATCTTGGTATGCCAACTTGAAATAATTTTTAGGACAGGGGACCCTTCCTCCTATCATGTTCGCGACACAGAAGAGGGTTGTGAGACTCAAATCCCAATATTACCGATTGATACAAGGGAATCTATTTCACAAACACCACAATGGCATATTACTCAAATGTTTGACATTTGACGAAGCCCGTCATGTATTAAAGGAGCTAAACGATGGGTCAGATGGAGGCTATTATGCTGGCGATACCACTACACACAAAATTATGAGAGAAATATTTTAATGGTCTACCCTTTTCAAGGATGCCCATGCGTATGCTCGAAAATGTACAATTTTCCATAAGTCTATTGGAAGACAATCTTAGTCAGCCGCTCCATCCAATATATAGTAGTGGAAGAACCATTTCAATAGTGGGGGTCAAATGTCATTGTAGAGATAGTAACCTACTCATTGAAACAACATAGGTATATCCTCACAGCTAAAAACTATTTCGCGAGGTGGGTGGAAGCCATTCTGTTATGTAAAATCAATGACAAAGAGGTAATATATTTTGTCAATTAGTACATCGTGACTAGGTTCATTGTTCAAACCTCCCTTGTTTTTTATAATGCTACTTATTTCTCATCTTTAAGTTTATATGATTTCACTTTGGAAAATGGAATTGTTTTGAAACACTTAGCTAATTATTATACCCAAGGAAATGGCCTAGTAGAGTCCACTAACAAAAACATAATCCATATTACCAAGAAAACCCTTATGTCACACCAAAGAAACTGGCACAATACCTTAACCAATGCCCTATGGGTTGACCGTGTCACCTCAAAACCATCTCTCGGAACCTCCCATTATTTCCTAGTCTACAATAAATTATCCATACTACCTCCAAACTTGTACTTACCCACTCTCCATTTGTCACAAGAGTTGTGAGGTACACCTTGCCCTACTGTGAAAAACTGAATCGATACCCTTCTTAAACTAGGGAAGAAAGATAGAAGTCTAGGGAGAATTTTTGTGTTCACGAAAGCTGAATAAAGAGGTGGTTCGATAGGAAATACGCATGCAATAATGAGATTAATTTTGGTGACTTATTCCTAAAATGGGATATATCCCATGAGGACAAAGGAAATGACACAAAATTTCAAGCCTTATGGATCGGTCCCTTTCAAATCAAGGAGAAGATTGGAAAAAATACCTACATATTGTAAACATTAGAATGGATGGTCGAACCTATCCCCGTAAATGGCCATGACCTCAAATTATATTTCACCTAGTAGCTCTCATTGCTGCTTTCCCATCCTTGTACCATATTTTTCTTTTCTTTTCTTTCTATTTCTCCCTCCTCTCCCTTACACATAGACCATTTTCTTTTCACATTTATTTTCCCATTTTCATGCTTTCATTGTCTAGTTCAGTTCACTAATAAGGAAACTACCCTGAATAAATAATTTCAGAACATCTCTCGAGTCAAACACCTCAAGGTTGGGGAAGCCTCTACACCAATGGTTGAGTCGTAATCTTGTATGTGCCCGCACTTGATCATTCCTAAATTCATGACCAAGGTGAGGTGTGGTGATCTATCTCAGTGGGGAACTCTAGTATCCACGACACCCTATGTTTCGAAAATTAGACCCTAACCTTGACTTGGATATATAGTTTGAATGAATCATTTTATCTTACTGACTCAAAAATTGGAAAGTAAAACTTTAATGAGCAACACATATTTCAGGAAAACAATAAAGTCTTTGGAAAACTAGAAACAACCTGTCTTGCAAGTAAAATAAATCGGGATCCCTCAACCTCCCATGCAAATAAATATTTAATAAATAAGTTCCAATGAGCACACAATTAAAATTCAAATAAGGGGTCAAGGATTGAGAAAGGATTATTGCACAGAGAGGTGATGCAAAAAATATGTCAGGGTGTTGTCTAAGCTTGCTGACAACAAAGCAACGTTTGTGATTTCTAGGTAGTGATTATGTCGGGGTATTTTTCAGGCTCACTGGTTGGGAAGAAACATTGTATACCTATAACCACAATACCAAAAATCTTTACATCTCATATCATTATTCGGACCCCTATTTCGAGTCATCGGGAATGTCTTTAGTCTGTGTGCTTAACAAGCCAATTCAAAGTAGTAGGGGACTTCATATCAGTACTAAGGATAACCTGGAGGTAGCATTTGGACCCATGATATTGGAATGATGCACTCACAAAGGTCTAATTCAACCTAAATCAAGGGCAAGCAAAAATATTTAGGTTCTACCAGCGAATCTCCAATTTTTGTAACCGCTGCAACAACTCTCCAAGAATTTCTGACCTTTCAAAATTTTGGGGCCCCTGCACTAATTCCATACCTGTCATTTACCTCTAAACCCTATCTTGACATCCTGATAGTAAGCCAAGCCTCTCGGGTCCCTTCACAAGTCCAACTTTCTGAGACTCAAGGTTCGTCGAAATGAGGTGCTACAAACCTGCAACCTATGACCTATGACCTGCCTCCTTTAAACTAAGTAAAGTTGCAAGGTCACAACTGTAATTTTGTGGCATTTCAATAACCTTTTGACCAAGCAACCGGGTTTCCTGGTCGCAACACACTTTCTCACTCAATCATGTGACCTTGCGACCCACATGACCATGTGACCTCCTGGAGTTGGGTCGCTAGGTCATTAAGTCGCAAAGAGAGGGATAAATATGCCTCGTGACCTGTACGACTCACTGACCCCCCTTGGGCCTAGAATTTGCAACATTTTTTATATAAACTTTTTGGTATGCCAGTTATTTTTTCAAGTTTCATCAGAGCTCTCAGAAGATAGATATGTTTGGCGAATGAGAGAGGTGTGTGACTTCCTCTAAGTAGATTTCCTATCCCCTACAATCATTTCTATTTTAAATTTGTCCCCATTTGGCATCCAACCCTGTGCCTTCCCTGATGGGAGGGTATTATTTTCCCTTCCATTGCCCCTTAACTCATTTTTTCCCTGCAAACCCTCTAGTTGAGAATTTCCCCACCTAACTACCCCTCTACCTAGGTTTCCAGTCCCATTTCTCACCCATTCTTATTCCTCCCTCTTAGTTCCTTAGGTTTTTGATCAATTGAATCCCTAAGGAAACATTTTGAGCTTCGACTCCTCCACCAAGCCTCCCTAGAGAACAGGACGCACGAACAAAATCTGCGATAGGAAAAATCATGTGACCTTGCAACTAGCCTTACCATCTGACCTCCCTTATCGCTCGACCGAGTGACCCATATGACCTAGCGACCCATGTGACCTCACGACTCCTGCGACCTACCTACTGATGTTACCTACCTACCCCTGCAGCCTATGCAACCCATGACCCCCATGACTTGTAACTCATGTGACTTACCTAAAATTACAACCTAACCAACCCCAGTTGCCAAGACACTTATATTCTCCTCTTATTTCTTGTGACCCCTAAACTATGCAACCAGGGACCTCTCCTGAATAGGATTCCTCATCGATACTTTTCTTAATGCTTTGAGGCCTTTATTTGTGGTTTTTTTTTAATTTTTAATTATTCATGTTGTCTCTCTCATCGTGGGATTGTGTTGATGGTGTTGGAAATCCATCAACCAGGGTCTCCCTATGTGAAGTCACAATTAGACCTCACATCATTTGGAGTAGCAGCCCCATATGTAGTATCGACCCAACTGCCATGTATTCTTATAGATTTTCCCTGGCTTTAATTTTCAGCAAGAGAGAGGATTTCAATGGTACTTTCAAAAATCAAGGTGTGCCTGGTCAGTGTTCGGCTGTAGGTGTGTCAAAGTTCTTCTACTAGTGAAGGAAAGGGTAAAGTGAGCCTATAAGAATATTGTGCATTTTAGGAGGAAAATATGACTTGGTTATTATGCAGCTCAAGAGCTCAAGGGTTGGGCTTGAGGTCTAAGACTGTGCAATGCGCAGTTCAAGCCTAGATGGAGGGCATTATTGTGTAGTTTTGGGACTTAGGGGTTGGGCTTGAGCACTGAGGTTGAAAAATGTGCAGTTGTGGGAGGCATATACTGGAAATTTCACAGTCAAAAGAGACAAGGTCATTTCTTGAGGGATGATACTGCACAATGTCAGTTCAGGAAGGCTGGATGAGGCTAGGTTGCTCGAAATTTTTGGAAATTTGGCTAAGTGTGAGACAGTGAAACCGATGTGAACAGTGATAGGATTTGACTGTGATCATAAACTTAGACACTTGGTGAGACAACATATATCATCCAAAACACATGAACGCATACTTCCCTTAGTGCGACAATGTTTGCAACAACTTACGACAAGTGTGACACTAAAGATAGACTTTGTGACGATAATGACAACACTTCTGCAATAGTGCGTGAAACTTTGGAAATGAGTGTGAAACATGCTTACATGAAAATAATAACTCATTATCACAAATATAACCCCTTGAAACCACTAGAACAAGCATATATACATCATGTGAGAACTAACATGCGAAAAATACAACAATTGCGGAAGTGTGAACGACTCTTGCAATATGTGAACACTAGTGAATGTAATACATGTTAGAGAAAATATAACATGAAAAGGAATATAATTAAATTGAAATCAGGAGAAAACAATAGCTGAAAACATGAAAATGAGACTCGCGAAAACAAAGGTGTGTGGGAGCGATAGTTCGCAAAACTCACTAAAATGGAAGCACAAACATAGTTAGAATGTGAGAAACTATCATTGTCAGCACACACTAACTGTCAAAATGGATTGGACATCACATAGGCACAATCTTGATGGCACCTACTATTATTTTCAAAGCTTGTGTAAAATAATGCACTCATGACTCATTATGGACTGAGCATGTGTGAGCAAGTGACTTCGACATTTCCAATTCAAGAAGGGAGCTCAAAAGAATCAGTTGACTAAGAAGTGACTATAGAACAACCGATCACAAAATCTATAGTAGGCTCCAAAATTTGAGTGTACGCAAAATTTTGGAGGTTTTTTGTCACAGTGACAACATATTTTTTGTGTGACATGCCAGGCGATGTAGATCACGAGGGCATTTCTACCTCCTCTTTCTCTGTTGAGATGGCACTTTCAATAGTCAAGCATTCCCAGAAGAGCACTAAATTAAGCATACATGAAATATACCAAGGTACACCACCTCCTATTTATAGGGACACAATAGTCATCATTAACAAGGCTACCAAACTCTCATGGTTTGACGTGTATTCAAAGTTTTCCAATCCTGACATCCTTGAGGACTAAGATGACTACAAGGTATACTTCAATATTAAGAGGTCTAGGCTTCACAAGGTGGAATAACATCCACATGTCTACCCATGTGCAGAAACCATTGATTGGATCATACATAACACTGACACATATCAGTGGGTGGTTAGGAATCATACAGGTGAAGCCTTCTCAACCATCTCTTCAACATACATTGCTTATTATTAGAGGTTGCAAGATAAGGAAGATACCTTTAATACCAAGTGGTTGTCAGAATTATCGATTCCCATAAAGGAAATTTTAAGGTCTTGGTGGCAAGACCCTCCTAAGTTCTTGGTTAAGAATTATCAGGTATACAGGACAGAAGGCCTCGAGAAAGTGTATCAACTATTGGTTGCAATGATATTAATTATATGAGTGGTCTTACACTGATACCTTTCTTTGGATATGGTTCCGTATCATGTATGTTGTTGCCACCAGAGGCATGATATTCACCTAGGGAAGCATTCTTTATTCCACATTCAAGACCAATATCCACACAACAAAGTATCCTAAGACAAACCAACCATCAAATTTTGACATGGCCTCATACCTATTAGATTTGGTATGTGATAGATGTCATTTCGACAACTAGACAATAGTTGTGGAATATCCCATGCACTAGCATTATAAAATATTTTGGTACCCAGGTTATAAAAGTGTGCATGAGTCTTCCTTCAATACATTCATCGCCCCTTTGTACCAGTTCATCTTCTGATAATAACCTCCCTACATGTCGAAGAGAGCTATGGATACTATTACCAAAGTAGAAGATTGGTTCCCCATATAGGAGGGAATGTTCATTAGGGTATTTGGCTCATACAAACCAACTCACACAGTTCCCAGGTTCACCACAAATAAACTTCTGTTACAGGAAGTATGGTATCAAATGAAAACATGATTTTCAAAGACGATGAGAAAACAGAAGAAAAAATCATGGCTCGCCTTCCTTCTCACGATTGGGGAATATATTGTTGAAATCTTCAAGGAAGTTGATGCAGAAGCCGAGGAGATGAAGGGATTCCATTTTGTGACCTTAGGTCACCATACCTATGATCCCAAAATGGTGGTACTAGCTCATTGCGAGAAGGGTTATTTTAACTGGTCATACCCACATACCAAGCAATGTCGCGAGGATAAATTCAAAATTTGGTACAATGCAACCAGGGTGTTCATCCCAAGCGAACAAAAAGAAAATGAGGACAAGTAGGTTGATCATTCCCAAGGGAACATAAGTCTACAAGATAGGTCAACGTCGCTTAAGAGGAACAAAGAGAAATTAAAAATAGGGGGAAACTAAAGAAGCACAAAGGCTAAGAAACAAAAGATCCTCCAAGCGAACAATATGAGGATGAAGATGAAAAAAATTTAGAGGATATAAATGCGACCTTAGTCAGAAAAAAGAAGGAGATTAAGAGGAAAAGAGAAGAATAACTAAGACGGTCATAAAAATCAGGAGACTAACAGCTTGAGGACCATCCAAAAAATAAATGACAAGAAGAAGAAAGAAGATTATAGCAACAAGAGGAAGAGCAGCTTAAAATGGGAGAAGAATAACAAATGGCCTGAGAGAAAGAAGAGAGGAAGAGGTAAGAGAAGGAAGAGCTAGAAGAGAAACACAAACAAGAATAAGAGCTCAAGACGAAGCAGGAATAGGAAGAGAAAGAAAAGAAGAGAATAGAGGAGTAACAGAAGAGGAAGACCAAAGAGGAAAATAATAGGTTGGAAGAAGAAGAAATGACTATACAATAGGAAGAGGTTGACATGAAAGCTCAACAAGAGCTTGAGCAACAAAAAAATAATTAGGAGTTCAACATGAACTTCTTCCGATAAACGATCCTCCATCCACTCCCATCAGTGAAGGGCATCTAGCTCTTAAAGAGTTGGGAATTCCCGATGAGGCAGAAGAGGAACTGTTGGACCTAACAAGACTTACCTTTGACCAATTAAATTGTAATATTATGCAGGAGAGAAGGAAATACTATGCCAAGAAGCCTGCAGAGCCTCTATCCATGACTACGAATAAGGAGATCATCCTAGACACTACGATAAATCTTGAGATGATCACTTTAGTTGGGACAGACTTTTTGACCACAGCTGAGTTAAATGTGGGAAGAATGAGCAATTAGATTGTGGAACACTAGGGCAAGATTTATGTGTCTTAACAAATAGCTACTAGAGCTAAAGAAGACAGGAGGAAGCTACACGATGATATTAAAGCACTTTTCTTGGCCCACACAAGCACATAATAATTGCAGGCATCAATTAAGGAAGAGTCTGAGATGCTAAGAGAATCCATGGCCATTGTTTATGAAGAGATGCTAAATTTTCACCAAACTGTGTCACGCTTCCTAGCCATACAAATAAACATAAAAGAAAAGTTGTCCTTGTTGAAGCAAGCTACCACAACGATCAACAATATTCATGATTTTACCAGAAAGTATCCAGAGGCACCAACAACTATTCCCATGAAAGATTGGATCACTTCCCAGAATGACAAGGTCCATATTCACATTAAAATACAATCGAGATAAATTGTCAAGAGATGTGGATCGAGTTCTCACCTCTTACAAACATTTGTTGAGTCATCTAGAGTCTGTAATCGAAATTCATGAATTTCATTCTATTATAGTTCTGTGAGAGATAAGGAAGGAAGAATAAATCCTACGGGAAATCCATACATTCCTTGATCCGTTCATACAGGCAGCCACCTTAGAATATTTACAGTTCACAAAATAGAATATCACGTGGTATGTGATAGAACCAGCAAGGATGTACACCAAGATGGTAACCTTATCAAATCAAATTAAGGTCAGAAGAACACTCTTATACCATATGCACTTGATTTTCTCCATAGTAATGATGAAGAGCAATAGAAAGTTACCACAATAGTTGTTGAGTACAAACTTTGGAAAACCTACCTCACGGAGCAGTTGCACGTAGATGTTCCGAAATTATCTATTACCAAGTTGTTATATTAGTGTCCAAATTATGTTGTGCATATTAATATGGCATAGGATATAATCTAGTAGGAATAAAAATAGTCATGAGGAAGTACAAGAGTCAAGGGTAGACCAAAATTCACCCTTTTTTCTATAAATATACCCTCATGACACACTGTAATGGACTTTTAGCTTTGGACTTATTCTGGTGTATATTGTTTTGAGAAATTAGGATCTTCTAGTGAATGCAAGGAGTAATTGTCTATTTTCACTTTTGGATTCGATGGATATCTTGTATTATGGTTCCATGGATATTATCAGCTTAATGAATGGGAATATCCTATGAACTTTGGTGTGTCTTCTTTCAGTGTCTTCCTGTGCTGTGAGATTTCTCTTGCAACAAATGGATGGTATATGTTATGTGTTCATTATTGTTATGTCAATGAACTATTTTATTGATGTGAGCATTATATTATTGTAGATTGTGTGTGCACTTATGGTTTATATGGTTATTGGTCACGAACTTATTCATGATTGGTGATTTACATTTATCTATGTATGAATCTCACTTAAGGCCTTACTAACATTACTTTTCTTCAGGTTTATGATGTTTAATTATGTTTTTTTCAATGCATGGTATATTTTCTATTGGATTTTAATCATTTATTTATTTTCATTTTTTGAAGTCTCTTATGCTCTTCTTTCACTAGCACTCTCCCTTTCATCCAAGGAAAACCTCAACCAGCGAAATGGAAGTCGCTCCTACATATTGGATGGGACTCCTAGACCAAACAGTGTAGATTTTGATTGGGATTCTACACTTGGGAGATCCCCTAAGTTGTTGGTGGTACATTTTGGCCCTCTCCAAGAATAGTCCACAAATGGGTTTTGAACAAATAGAAGCAATTTATAGAAGGAAAAGTCACATCTTGTTTTTTCAGAAACAACTTCTTCGGCTTCTTCTTTGAAAAGAAAGCAGACTAGGACAATATTTTCCGGATCAAGTCGTACTTCATAAGGGCATAAAGACTCTATTTTGATTAGAGTCCTAATTTTAACCTTAACTGTAACTTCCCTTCCTCGTTCCCTATATGGGTGAAGTTTCCTTTTCTCCCCCTTCATTGCCGGAATGATGCCACCTTCAGAAAGATAGGGAATACCCTATGGAAGTATGTCGACTATTATGAGCCAAAATATGGTTTTTCCCTTGTGCTAGGATCTACATTGAGGTGGATATAGAAAAGGAACTCCCTGCTGCAATAAATCTAAACCTATACAACTAGTCACATATTCAAGAAGTAGACTATGATCGGATCACTTACAAATGCAAAAAATTCCATGAATACGGGCATTTCACTTGCAACTGCCTTGAGAAACTAGAAGATTAGGAGAAGAAAAATGATCAAGGGGAATAATTACAACAATAAAATTTGAGAAAGTGTTCCCATAAGGAATATCCTTTCCAGCCCCAGGTGTAGAAACAAGGCCCTGAAAAAGATCTGGGTACCCCTTCCCCCAAGAAAAAATCAATGGGTAATGGAGAAGGCTCAAGAAAATCAATAAATAGAGGAGGCTAAGGTAATATCTTTAATGCACTCACAAATGAAGAATAAGAAAAGGAAATACCCTGGGAAATTCCCCCATGTACAAAAAATATTCGTGCCCTTGTCTCCTCCCAGTGCCCACTCGGTGAATCAATGTTAGTCAGATTCAATGAAGACCCAAATACTATGATAGTCAAATTCTCATAAGTGGAAGAAGATTTCCTTTTCCTAATAGAGGGCACAACCAGAGCTCCCTTTACCAATTCAGTGAAAGAAAATTTGAAATTTAAAAAATCTAAGAGATAGTTTACAAAAATCGATGATCAGGGACAAAACTAATAGATAAATCCACATTGAACAAATGGAAAAAGAAAAAGAATTGGGCCATCAATCCACTCTCAAGAATATCCAAGTGGGAGACCAAGGTAGAAAAGGAAATAACAGAAATACATGATCAACCCAGTTCAAATGGGCTCCCCAATCCAAAAGTAAGTAATGATAATTCTACATGGGAATTGCATGGGATTAGGTTTTGAAAAAAGGAGATCAAAAGTTAGATCCCTCATCAAGAAGAAAAAAACCTCAATAACCATCCTCCAGGATACAAAACTTGAGGATTGACAATTTTTAGCCCATCACTTTCATGTTTGGATTGGAAGTGGTATCTCTTCGATAATTTCCCAAGGTGCATTAGGAGGTCTTTGCACCCTTTGGGACCAACCCTAAGTTCAACTCCTCAACTCCTCTCAAAGTTTCCATTTGTTGGCTACCACATTCCTGTATTTTTCTTATAACCAGTTGTGTTATATGGTTAATGCTTATATTCTTGTGAATTTAAAGGAAAAATAAGAGTGTTGGGCATCTCTCCATTCCCTGGTGGACTCTAAATTTTAGGCCCATGGTATCTTTGGGGTGACTTCAACACAACTCAAAATTTTGGGGAAAAGAAAGGAGGCACGATAGTCTGAGATCCTTTCCATGAGAAAATGGAATAATTCATTTCTCATGCTCATTTGATGGATATAAAATTGGTTGGGCTAATGTAAACTTGGAGTAATAAAAGAGTTGGTATTAATCACATAGCTGTTAGATTAGATTGTTTCCTTGTCTTTGACTACTTCCTTTGTTGCAATATCCTGTCCAAATTTTTTACTCTTCCCTGTAATGGCTCTGACCATCGCCACATCCATATGGATCATTCCTCCCCCATTAATTATCGGCCTATCCATTTCAGATACAACCCCATCTAGATCCAAATCCTAGACTTTCGTGAGGTGGTCGCCAAGTCTTGGTGCACAAGAGTTGAAGGTTGTCCTATTCGAATCTAGGAAACTAAGATAAAGAGGTTAAAAACCTACATTAAAGCTTGGGAGAACTCCTCTAGGCTCACCAGTTAGACCTACATACAAGAATTGAAAAAGGATATCGAACTCCTCCACTCCTCCACGGAGGAAGATTCGATCTCTGAGGATACAATGTTTCAAGATAAGCTCCTTTTTAATAAATATCACTCTCTTTTGAAAAATTAGGAAAAAAAATGGAGACTCAAGTCCAAAATCTTGTGGCTCCAAGGAGGAGATCGAAATACTAAATTTTTTCAAAAACAATTAAAAAATCAAAAGAGGAAAATAAATCTACAGGATATTGAAGTGAAAGGAACCAATATTAAGGATTTTCATCAAATAAAGAAAGTGTCAGTAGATTTTTTCAAAACTTTCTACTCCCACCAGACTTACTCGTAGGAGGAGGTTGAACATTATATGCTAGAACACACACCAAATGTTATCAATGAGGAAATTAATAGAAGGCTCATGATTCTCCCATCATAGTAAGAGATCCAAATAATTGTCTTTTCTTTCCACCAAGAAAAATCCCCTGGTCCAGACGGGTTTTCAACAAATTTCTATCAAAACTTTTGGGACAATATTAAAAGTTTCTTTTGTTGAGATTTTGGGGTAGCATCGGATATGATCTAGCTCAAAAAAAATTTGGAGGAGCTGGAGTACATGAGATCTCCAAGACCCAGAAAGCGTTTGGGAAAATTCCATCTGGTTTAAGACATATTCAAATAATTAAGCTTTTAATTAAGGACCCTAAGTGTAACTTAGGAAAATTAAAATATTAAAGTGAATTAAATTAAACATGTGATGAGAATGATCTAAGTGACATGGATCAAGCAGCTTATAATCTTAGTCATTGATTAGAGATTCGTTCACAACTGTTTTTTTTCCAACGAGAAAAGTATAAGAGAAGGGTTTTGGGTCGGTTGGAGAACATATACGTTGGCAGAGCACTGAAGCTAAGCTGAAATTATAGAGCGTTGTTTGCTAAGAATTTCAGGAAGATTTTGCAGTGCATCGAGGGGAAGTATTGGCAAGGGGATGATCTGATCCCAGGCCAAGAGTACAACAGCGACAGAGAAGAAACATACCAGGTAGTGCAGAGGCAATCCAGAGCCACGCAGTCTAGCAGAGGCCATGCAGAGGCAACACAGAGGTAGCAAGAGTCATGCAGGGATGATGTAGGCCCATTAAAGGTAGGCAGGGGCAACGTAAGCCCCTCAGGGGTGACGCAGACCCTTCTAGAGTAGTGCAGAGGCTAACACAGGCTAGAAAGGATCACACAAAGGGATGAGGAGCAGCGTTGGGGTTTCTAGTGGTCCAGAAAGGGCTCAAATTCATAATTCCCTACTGAGGGTTGATTCAGCCATATTTTTTGTCTCCGAGTGAAAGAGGTATTACCGTCATGATTTTCTTTGTAGGGCCAACCATGTCTGGTGCCCAGAAATTGTTGTGTCCAGAATTTGCATAATAATAAAACCCTCCAGAGATAGTTGCACCTACTTTCCCACATTGGGTTTTTCCGAGGAGATTTGTCTTGAAAAATATTTGTGTCACTTTGCCATATGAGTGTGTTATTCAGTAAATGATATGTATGTGTAGGCTGCTATCTGCGTTTACTTCACTATTTTTCTAAATATTCATATTAATAACTTGTATAATTAATAAAGTAAGAGAATTAAATCAATAGCTAGCAGTAGGGTTTCTTGGATTAAGAAATTTTCACATGGCATCAAAGTATTACAGGTCAAGTTGAATCTCTAGAAAATCATCTAAAGAATTTTTTGTTTCAAAGTATCACCTAAAGCATCATAGAATTCGGACAGGGCAGTGCAACATTAAGAGGACGCAATCCCAACTGGGTGACACAGAGGCAGTGCAGAGCCTTCCAGAGGGATGCAGGAGCATCCTGCACTATGCAGTCGCTGCACTGAGCCAGTCTACTCACGCAGAGGCCAGCCAATGGGACACAATCCAGTTTTGATTTGTTATGAAAATTTACCGAAGTCTGGAAGAAGAGCTTCAGATCTTCAGTAGTTACTGGTGTGGTGAAGATTCTGTCGGTTCATAATCGTGCTTAGCTAAGTTGAAAAAGAGCAGGAGGAGAAAAGCTGCTCAGTAGATTTTTTCAAAAGAACTATGAGGATCGATCAAGAGGTGATAGAAGAGGGTTGATTCAGAAGATTTGGCATATTTTCAAGGGAGGAAATCAGTTGTCAGAGGAAGCAGAGGTTTCCTTTCTCGCCAAGGACCCTAGATCTGAGTTTCTTTTGAGGGTAGCAACAGAAGTAGGGAGAGGAGTATATGTTTCGACAGTTTATTTCTAAGCATATGGTGCCATATAGACTACGTGATGAGGACAGGTTGGATGGCTTGTCCAACTTTTCTATTTAGAAGGCCAGAATCCTAACGGTCTTGGAGGCATACGAACTATGCGAGAATACAAAGATCGTCTTGGCTACACCACCCGATGTGACTCTTCTAGCGAAGCATAATGAAGCAAAAGCGCATGCCAAGTGCTTCATCATGGATGAGGTCAAGGATCATGTGGTCCCACACATAGCTAAGAAGAAGATGGATAATGGTATGTGGAAAGCATTAACCACACTGTATCAAGGGAATATGTCCAGAAGAATATGCTTCCGGAGAACTAGATGAGGTTGTTTATGATGACTAAGGGAGAGAAAATCAATCTTTTCCTCTTCAAGTTGCAGGTGATCTCGGATCTACTAATTTCCATGGGCGTCAAGGTGGAGTATGAAGTCATGGTGATAATTTA
The DNA here is from genome assembly GCA_034641835.2 of Pinus albicaulis. Lineage (NCBI taxonomy): Eukaryota > Viridiplantae > Streptophyta > Pinopsida > Pinales > Pinaceae > Pinus > Pinus albicaulis. Next base: position 53,438,404 of record CM076574.1, on the reverse strand, counting down.
TATAAATGCAGTCAAAGATGATTGGGAAATGTTTTTCCAAAGCATCTTGGGCAGACAGGGCCATCCAAACTGGGATGACATGTAGGATATCCTCCGACAAGAGGAAATTCGTCGGATGACCAAAAGACAAGCCAACACCGGATCAAGAAAAGTGAAGAAGGAGGAAGAAGAAGATGCATCCTTGGCATCTAAGAAGAGGTAAGGGAAAAATAAGTGTGATCTATCAAATATCAAATGTTTCCGATGTGGAAAACTTGGACACTTTGCCACCAATTGTGCTCTAAGGAAGAATGATAAGGAAGCTTCTAGTTCCAAGGTTGCAGTAGCTCAAGAATATGATGGCTCCGACGATGATGTGGATATGAGCACTCATGTACCTTGAGAGAAGAGGTTGGGCGATATTGATATGTAGAGAAGCTATAGAGTGAAGGCAGGATCCTTGAGTAGCCCAACTCATGGATCACATACGTGCTATGAGAGCCTTAAGACAGTAGCGGGGATGACTGGAGCAGTCCATGCAGAGGATCACAATGAAGTAAAGGGAAGAGCTGAGACATTGTAGAGGGAGAAATGGAGTGTAGAGGCAGCAGCAGTGTAGAGGGGCTAATGGGACTTCAGTAGCATAGAGGATGTAGTGCTTGTGCAGTGCAGTGTTGTAGCAGTGCAATGGCTTCAGGAGGACAGTGAATAGCAGCAGACTAGGGAACTTCAATGATGAGATAAAACTTGACTAAATTTTATGTCAGTATTTGGGCAGGGGTCCTTCAGTTTCTTACTTATCAGCAACTGAGTTGCAGTGCAGCATGATGCAGCAATTTGAGAGGGATTTGCAGTACAGATGTGGTAGTGACTATGGTAGAGTCATGGGCAGCAGTACAGAGAGCAGCAGCAGTGTAGTGATGAAGGGAAGCAGCCCAAGCATCGATGTGGTACCAATTCCAAAGATCAGAGTAGTACTTCAATGAGGATGTATTGCTAGAGCACATTCCTCGCTAACAGGGAGTGTTGATATTCTGGGTTAGTAACGGATGTGCTCTAGCTCCGAAATTTTGTGGACAAGCTGGAGTACATGAGATCTCCAAGACCTAGAAATATTTTGGGAAAATTTAATCTGGTTTAAGAGATATTCAAATAATTAATCTTTTAATTAAGGACCCTAAGTCTAACTTACAAAAATCAAAATATTAAAGTGAATTAAATTAAACATGTGATGAGAATGATCTAAGTGACGTGGATCAAGAAACTTCTAATCTTAGTTGTTGATTAGATATTAGATCACGGCCGTTGGTTTTCCAACGAGAAAAGTATAAGATAAGGGCTTCGGGTCAGTTGGATAACATACACATTAGTGGAGCACTGAAGCTAAGCTGAAATTCTAGGGCGTGGTTTGCTAATAATTTCAAAAAGAGTTTGCATTGCAGTGAGGGGTATTATTCGCAAGGGGATGATCTGATCCCAGGCCAAGAGTACAACAGCGATAGAGAGGTAGCATACTAGGCAGTGCAGAGGCAAGCCATAGCCATGCAGTCCAACAGAAGCCACGCAGAGGCAGCGCAGAGGCATCAGGAGCCACGCAAGGCTGACATATGCCCAATCAGGGTAGTGGAAGGGCAGCGTAAGCCCTTCAAGGGTGATGCAGGCCCTTCCAGAGAAATGCAGAGGCTGATGCGGAGGACTGAGGAGCAGCGATGGGGTTTCTAGTGGGCCAGAAAGAGCTCAAATTCATAATTCCCCAGTGAGGGTTCATTCAGGGATATTTCATGTCTCTGATTGAAAGAGGTATTACTACCATGATTTTCTCTATAGGGCCAACCATGGCTAGTGCCTAGAAATTTTTGTTTTTAGAATATTCATAATAATAAAACCCTCCAGAGCTAGCTACACTGGTTTTCCCACATTGGGTTTTTCCGGGGACATTTGTCCGAAAAATATGTATGTCAAAACAGAGCATGTGCAAGCATGTATTCTAAATTTCAAACTTGTAAAAGATCATAACATAACCATGAAAGTGAAATGAACAATAAATTCAAATATATGTGACTAAATAAGAAAACATGAAAGATATTCAATACCACATGTATCCCATAAATGTAGTTACAACTCCTCTTTATTAGCTTGGCCAAAACTGAGTACAAGTTCCCTTGATAAACTAGAAAAATAAAACTGATTCCAACTCCAACTTTTGAAAATGACTAAAAAATGACATGATATAGGCCTCAAAAAACCTCTCCCAACCTCAAGGGTCGAATCCATGAGACGAAGAGCTGATCCACTAAAGTCTGAACTAAAACCTAGAGTGTAGGGTGGTCAAAGTGACTCATCCCTAACTTTTGTGAACTGATTCATTACACCTCATTTTCTTGGTTTACCTAATGTATTTACCCAAGGAAATAGTAAAAACATGATAATTACATTTATATAATCAATTACATGATGTAAAAACATGATTCCCCAAAGCAAAAATTCAAATTTGTAGAAAAACTCAGAAAAAATCAATCAATTGTTAAACGCGTAGCGCCATTTTACCCCAAATTTCAGGCTGTTTTTTACTTGGTTTTAGGTGTCGAAATTGGCTCCAAAATAGCTTGTTGGAAATCCCTTCAATTCTAGTTTCCATAAATACCTTCAGTTTTCCAAATGAAGGTAATTTTTTCTGTAAAAAATAATTTCTCCCAATACTGGTAAATGCACAGTGACCAGAAGGAAACGCACCCTCTTTGTGAAGCACCTTTTTGCAGACCACATTTGGAGGCCTTTCCGGTGTCCAAATTGGGCCTAGGATAGATCAAAGGAAATATTATCCTATATAATTTCCAAATATACCTTTTTTATGATTGGAGTTGTTTTTCATTTTCAAATGGTTGATTTTCCCAAGATTGGTAAAAAAGTGCAAAATGAGGGTGCATAAATGCAGAGTGTTGTTACAGGAAAATTTTGGAGGCCTTCCTCAACTCCAAATTGTACTCGAGAAAGATCATTAGAAATATCTATCAGTATAGTTGTCATTTTACTTATCAATAAAGTCATTTTGACACTACAGATATGATAAAACTTGATTTTTCCAAGGTCACTCCAGAAGTGAAGCAACTCTCTTGTGGCACCTGTATTTTTGAAATTTCTATAAAAAAATGATACATGTGTAAAAAATGAAGGAGGTTTTTCTTCCTTGGCCTATGATGGACTAAAACATCTCTCAATTTTGTCGAATTCATATTTTTTTGGTCAGAAACGCATTTTGAATAAAAACTGGCTCTATGTGTGGAAAATGATTTGTCTGTTGGAATTACTTCTTGGTAAATGATGGAGACATGATCTTAGTTACTGGTATGACCTACCTTATGCCTCTTTTTTCTCAAATATCTCATTTCCATGGCAAACCCTAGCTCAGTGGGAGAAGAAATTAGGGTTTCGTGCTTGTGAACAATGATGACTTGGGCACCCTTAGGAAAAATGGTTAAGAAAACGAAGTGAGGTCAAAGATAATGATGGAGATGAGGTGAAATTAGGGTAAAATAAGGCGGGATTGGTGGGATTCAAATACCAGTTTTAACATCGGCTCCAGTTGGGGAAGATATCTCTGAAGGAGGTGTCTAGAACCGTAGATCTCTGAATTTGTAGATCAATGCCTTATCCATTGGGCAATGGAGTCCAATCTGTATACTGAAACTGAAAACATATTGCAAACTTCAATCCACACTAACATATCATCAAAGCCTTAGGGGCTTCATCTCAGGCTTCAAACCTTGATGAATTCTGTCAAAACTTGCTGAAAATAAAATAAAATCAAACTGAATGATACCAACCTACTCTAATCTGCTGCACAATTTTTGATTAGGTGAAATGATCCTTCTAGTGTAACCAATCCAGGAGATGGCTACTTATTGAAGTTCTTCTCTCACTTTCCTCGAGCAGGCAGAATGATGTACATGTAGGCAACTCACAATAAAAATTGAAACCAAGACTTATGTCGACAAAGAAGACAATATTCATCTTCTCTAATGCTTGCAAAAGATTGTCAAAGGGATCTTCAAAATACTAAAGCATTACCTTGTCTTGAGATCCAACAACAAAAATACAAGCACACTCTTCATTCTTATCTGAAAGAACACTTGGTTTTTTATAGAGAGGAAGGCATAGGGAAGTATAACCTTCTGATATCTGAGTGTTTGCTGAAAATTCCTTGAGCATGATAAATTATGAATCAATCTATGGCATTTTGTTTCTCTCTGGTTCATACTCCTCAAATTCATACTCTAAGTCATCCTTAAACAAGAAACATTATTCAAAATTATCAAACATGACAACCCTATCATCTTCATGAAAGACAACAGTATATGCTAGCTGATCTCCTTGCAGAGAATCATCATCATAAATTGGTTTACTCGCAACAATATCTTGTATAGTTTCATCAAGCTCCTCATCAAAATTATCTTCAGATTTATCGTACTTAGAAAAATCAGGTTTAGGAGATTCTATTTCTTCGTGATGATATATAAATCTAGTTTCAGGATTGTCCTCATTTAAATTTAGATCTTCATTTTCAAAAATGGAAGAAGTTTTACCAACACATTCTTAACTATGTGAACACTACATACCTGCATTAGCTTGGACTGTAATATTGTAGGTTTTAACCCTGAACAGAAATTATCTACACACGAATCTTATAGCAAAAAATAAACAATAGCGAGAGCATAAAACATAAAATAGATAAACACATAGATTTTCCCCTGGATCCCAAATCGGGACGACCAGCTTGATTTTTCATTCTATTCCTTTTAGTGTTACAACACATATATATACATGCCGAAGCATACATAAACCCCAATCCATTAACCCTGGATTAGAACATAACCGTAGTTCCCTTGACCCGATCTACAAAAATACCAGGGGCCGAAAACCATCATACCCCAAAACCATGTGCAAAACCATGCACAAAACCATGGGCGCGGACCGCCCACCGTAAATTAAGGACCAACAAATTTTTGCCAGGACGCTGCCCCGGACCCCGACAGGGGGGGCTATCGCCCCCCCTCGTGTGATTAGTCGTGGAAAGAATATAACACATACCCAACATTCTCCCACTTGTTGTTTTCTTTCCGCAGGGGACCACAGGAGAGCTTAGTCACTGGCCCAATTCTTCAACACCCATTGTTTCTCTACACTAAGAGAAATTTTGAGTGCTCACAGACTTCTTCAATGCATCTGCAACATTCTTCAAAGTGTCCACCTTTACCAGCAACACCCTTATAGCCTCAACCATATCTCTAACAAAGTGATATTGAACATCAATGTGCTTTGTCTTTAAATGATCAGCAGGGTTCTTAGCCAAGAAAATTTCACTTTGGCTATCACTGTCTATCCTTATAGCTTGTTGTACCAACCCCATACTTGAACACAATCTCTGAAACTAAACTGATTCCTTGCTTGCATGAGTGGCTGTCATGTATTCTGCCTCTGTAATTGAAAGAGCCACTACAGACTATCTTTTACTCATCCAACTGACTGCGCCTCCAAATAGGCTAAACACATACCCACTTGTAGATATTATTTGGTCCAGATCTCCAGCCCAGTCTACATCAACAAAACCATGAATGTCCAACATTCTTTCCAATCCTGGTCTTCCCTGGTAGCACAAGCCATAATCACTAGTGCCACGTAAATATCTGAAAACCCGCTTCACTGTTGTCCAATGCTCCTTCCCTGGGTTTGACATAAACCTGCTCAATACTCCCACTGCATGTGCAATGTCTGGTCTAGTACAGACCATTGCATACATCAACCTACCCACTGCACTTGCATATGGAACACGGGACATATACTCCTCTTCTTCTTGTGTCTTGGGACACTGTTCAGCAGACAGCTTTACACCTACATGAATAGGAACATTCACCGGTTTACTATCCTGCATATTGAACCTCTGCAATATAGTCTCGACATACTTCCTCTGGTTTAACCAGAGCTTCCTCTTTGCCTGGTCTCTCTTAATTTCCATGCCCAAAATATAGATTGCAGCACCAAGATCCTTCATGTCGAATTTGGAGAACAGTTGGGTCTTCAAATCTTGGATAATTTCTTTGTCATTTCCAATAAAAAACATATCATCCACATACAAGACCAAATAAATAACACGGTCACCAATGAATTTAAAATAAACACAGTGATCCTCCTTGCTTCTGGTGAAGCCAAGTCCCCGTATATAGGTATCAAATTTCTGATACCACATCCTTGGTGACTGTTTTAACCCATACAAAGACTTCTTCAACCTACATACCAGTTCTTTCTTACCCTTCACCATAAATCCTTCAGGTTGCTTCATGTAGATCTCCTCTTCTAGATCCCCGTGAAGAAATGTTGTCTTCACATCCATCTGTTCTATCTCAAAATCAAATGTAGCAGCAACAGATAAAAGTAATCTAATAGAAGTAACTTTGGAAACAGGAGAAAAAATATCACCAAAATCAATTCCCGACACCTGGGAATAACCTTTTGCTACCAATCGAGCTTTGTATTTCTCCACCTTGCCTTCTACATTCATCTTCTTCTTAAACGCCCATTTGCTCCCGATGGGCTTCCTTCCAGTCGACAACTCCACCAGATCCCATGCCTCATTTTTGTGCAAGGATGTCATTTCATCAACCATGGCCTCCTTCCATAGTTTTCCATCCTCTGAATCTACTACCTCCATAACAGTTTTGGGATCATAATCAGTTATAGTTAAGGCAAAACCTGAACAGAAAGCAGATGGACTATACCTTTCTGGTTTACTTCTTTCCCAAACTGATCTTCTCATAGCTGGAGTTTGTGGCTCTTCCTCTTCTAAATCTTCTTCTGTTGTAGAGTCTGATTCATACTTCTTTAGCTCAAACTCTATCTTCTCATGTTATTTTGGTATGAATTCATGTTTAACAACATCTTTCACCTCTCTAAACACCACATCTTGGCTATACACAACCTTCCTTGTTTCCGGGTTCCAAAGCTTGTAACCTTTTAAACCATCCTTATACCCAATAGAGATGCACCTTTCAAATTTATTATCCAACTTGGTCCTTTTCTGCTTTGGAACATGTACATATGCATCACATCCAAATACCCTTAGATGTGAAAGAGAGGGTTTCTTACCATCACCAGCAAAAGTCTTATCCTCTAACAATCGATGAAGGTGATCTCGTTAACTCGCATAGCACAGTCGACCGCTCTCGCCCGCACCCCGTCCTAGACCGCACCACTGAGCATGCTTCTTGCCTTTTCCATAAGTGTTCTATTCATTCTTTCTGCAACTCCATTTTGCTGAGGTGTGTATGGAGTAGTCTTCTGCCGTGCTATACCACACTTCTTACAGAACTCTTCAAATTCCTTCTTGCAGAACTCCCCACCATTATCTGTCCTCAATGCCTTTATCTTCTTCTCTGTCTGGTTTTCCACCAGAGCCTTAAATTCTTTAAATTTGCCAAAGACTTCAGATTTCTTCCTCAAGAAATATATCCATGTATTCCTTGAGAAGTCATCTATGAATGAAACATAGTACACAGACTTTCCCAGTGATGGAACTGACACATGTCCAAACACATCACTATGCACAAGTTCTAATATCTTGTTCGCCCTCTTAGCACCAGAAGGAAAACTCACCCGATTCTGCTTCCCATATACACAATGTTCACAGAAATCAAAATCCAGAGAGAAATTAGACATACCTTCTACCATACCATTTCTATGTAGTATCTGAAGGCCCTTCTCTCCAATATGTTCAAGCCTTTGATGCCATAGCATGGTCTTTTCTCCAGAGACAGCTAGGCTTTCCGCTCCACTTTCAGGAACCACATAACTATTACACCCATCAATAACAGTGCTACCTTGTAGCTTGTACAGATTTCCAGTCCGAACTCCCCGCATTATACCAAAGGTTCTCGAACCATCTTGCGGTGCATCTTTCTTGAACATCGTTTTACACCTCGCATCATCCATCTCTGGCGACGTAAATCAGATTTTTGGCCACGTGTGAATATGGAGAACACCAAGAAGTGTTCTAATCTTCCACCTTGCAAACTCTTCAAATTTCGACCTTTCCACACCGATTCGCCCTTCCTATCATCCCCAGGGAAGACATCACCACCATCATATTTCTCATACTGTTTAACCACTCCCCATAGGGAGTGAAGTGAGTGGATGCACTTGAGTTAATCAACCATGACTCATGATCTACATGTGTATTTGAAGAAGAAGCCAACACACATCCCCACCTTCATCCGAGGTGGTTTTTGCCTCCTGGGCAGTAAGGACATCATCGTATCCCTTTCTCCTTTTTAGGAGCTTTAGATCTGCACTCCCTTTTGTAGTGCCCTTCCTTTCCGCATTTCCAGCATACCTTTACAAACTTTCCAGGAGATTTAGATCTCCCTCTAGATTTGGATCTCCCACTCGAAACCTTATTCTTGTTTTTGTTTTGGGACCTTCCTTGTACATATAAAGCATCTCCTTTCTGGCCCTCCATATTTCTCCGTCTCATTTCCTCCGAAAACAAGGCTGAGACAATGTCATCAAAATTCAAGGTAGTTGTATTGCTACCTATTGAAATAACCATAGTGTCCCATGAGTTTGGTAAAGAACACAACAAAATGATGCACTTATCTTCATCTGAGATTTTAATATCAATAGATGACAGCTGACTTACCACAATATTGAAGGCGTTCAGATGATTTGTCACCAAGTCTCCATCCTTCATCCTCAGGTTATACAGATTTTTCCGTAGGAACAAATTATTCACCAGAGACTTAGATTGGTACAAAGTCCCAATTTTTTCCCACAAATTCTTCGACGTAGCTTCCCCAGATACATTCAACAATACTGAATCTAAGACACACAACCCTATTGTGCTCTTAGCCTTCCGATCTAGTTTCTTCCAGTCTTCATCTGACATTGTCGTTGGTTTAGTACCTGGATCTACTGTGATCCACTGATCTTTATCCACCAGCAGATCCTCCATATTGAGCTTCCACAACTCAAAACTCTGACCATTAAATTTCTCGATCTCTATCTTTTTGTCGCTCGCCATCTTCTTTCACCGCAAGAATCAATCCCGTAGATCTCCCATTGAACAGGGTCTACCTCAAGCCCAAGCACAAAAGCCTCAACAGAAAAGGCGTCCCCTTGAAGCCGAAACAACTCTGATACCGAATGTAGGTTTTAACCCTGAACAGAAATTATCTACACATGAATCTTATAACAGAAAATAAACAATAGCGAGAGCTTAAAACATAAAACAGATAAACACAGAGATTTTATCCTGGATCCCAAATCGGGACAACCAGCTTGATTTTTCATTATATTCCTTTTATTGTTACAACACATATATATACATGTTGAAGCATACATAAACCCCATAGAACATAATTGTAGTTCCCTTGACCAGATCTACAAAAATACCAGGGGCCGAAAGCCATCATACCCCAAAACCATGTGCAAAACCATGCACAAAACCATGGGCGCGGACCACGCGTGATTAGTCGTGGAAATAATATAACACATACCCAACAAATATGACTTTTCAGGAGTTTATCTATCTATCTTCAGACATAGGAGAAAGTAATTTTTGTTTTCTTTTGATAACACATTAATTGTCTTCTTTCTCTCCTAAAGATTCACATGGATGTTGAATATCTTCTTTTACCTTTGGCTGATCAACTTGTTGTATTGATGCAAGAATTGTCTCCTATGGGAATTCTTTCTAAACATCAAGACAATATACATCATCTTTTTCTTCCATGAGATAAAACACTTACTCTTTTTGGTGATGAAAATGATTGTCATGCAAAGCCTCCAAGATCTCTTCATCCATGAACTCATTATCATCATAAGAATCCTCTGGGTTTTGAATGAAAACCTCAAATTGATCACAACAATTATTAACCAAATACAAAGAAGGGTAGGACTCTTTGTATTCTTCATAAAATATTGAATGGAAAACTCTAAGAGAAAAAATACTGACAGGTGGCAAAACTTCATACCAATATCGTTCTTTTCTTTCAAGAGAAGCCATGAAAATCTTTAAAAGAAAATCTTCAGGAAATTCAACCTTCAACTTGCGTGTATGCGTGTGAAATTTAACCAAATTTAAATCAGCATCATTCATATCATCATATTTAAACTTAGGCAAATTCCTTTGCCAATATACCTTGGGCATTTTATTTGGGAAACCTAAAATGTGATCATGGCTCATGGAAGCATACCTTCTTGCAATAGTTTCCATCTTGAAAATTCTTGAAGCTATTGATCTTCATGCAGTGAAGTCACCATGAAGTGTTGATTTTCTGGATCTTTCAGTCAATGGAGTCACTAGGTGAATGGTTCAACCTTCATATATGTCCAAATTTTGTTCACCATCAACAATTAGATCTAAACTTTTTGGTTCTTTCCTAGGGAAGATCTGATCTTTCGTTCCCCGGAAACGGCGCCAAGATGTTATCACTCCACCAGATTCCCAAGGCTAAGGAAGGAATCCCAACAAAGGTAACCACAAACCAAGATTTTGACTTGATATCTAGCCCTATCAAGCCGGAGAGGGCTCTCTCCAAATGGGGTGATAGACAGGGGGGTTGGATCAATTAGGGTTTTAGGCTAGGTATATAGTGCAGGGGTTTGTTTTGAATTGATTTGGTTGGGAAAATCAGTGGATAAAGGAATTAGGTCTAGGAAAGCTAGGTCAGGGAAAATGGAGTTAGGGTTGTAGGGATCAATGGGGCAAGGTAGGTACAATGAAAATCACTTAAAGGGAAATGTTATGGAATGGTTTTGAAACTGTAAGAAAGCTGATAAAATCATAAGGGATGTATTTCTCTCAGACAAAAGATAATGAACAAAATATGATCAGTTACCCAAAACAGAGCATGTGCAAGCATGTATTCTGAATTTCAAACTTGTAAGAGATCATAACATAGACATGAAAGTGACACGAACAATACATTCAAACATATGTGACTAAATAAGAAACTATGAAATACATTCAATGTCACAGGTATCCCATAAATGTAGTTGCAACTCCTCTTTATTAGCTTGGCCAAAACTGAGTACAAGTTCCCTTGATCAATTAGAAAAATCAAACTGATTCCAATGAAAATTTTGAAAATGAGTCAAAAATGACATGATATAAGACTCAAGCAACCTCTCCCAACCGCAGGGGTTGAATCCATGAGCGGAGGATTTGATCCACTAAAGTCTGAACTGAAACCTAGAGTGTAGGGTGGTCAAAGTGACTCATCCCTAAGTTTTGTGAATTGATTCATTACACCTCAGTTTCTTGATTTACCTAATGTATTCACCCTAGTTAATATTAAAAACATGATAATTACATTTATATCATCAATTACATGAGGTAAAAACATGATTCCCCAAGGTAAAATTCAAATTTGTAGAAAAAATCAGTCAATTGTTAAACACGCAGCGCCATTTTACCCCAACTTGCAAGTTGTTTTTTACTGGGTTTCAGGTGTCCAAATTGGCTCCAAGATATCTTGTTGGAAATCACTGCAAGTCTAGTTTCCATAACTACCTTAATTTTGCAAAATGAAGGTCCTTTCCTCTATCAAAATTCATTTCTCCCAAGATTGGTAAACGCGCAGCGACCAGAAGGAAACGCCCCCTCTGTGTGAAGCGCCTTTTTTCATACCACATTTGTAGGCCTTCCCGGCATCCAAATTGGGATCAGGATTTCTCTTTGGAAATTTTATCATGCCTAATTTTCAAATCTACATTTTTTTTATGATTGGAGTTGGTTTTCTTTGTCGAAAGTTGATTGTCCCAATACTAGTCAAAAAGTGCATAAATGCATAGTGTTGTTGCAGGAAACTTTTGGAAGCCTTCCTCAACTCCAAATTGAGCTCAAGATAGCTCATCAGAAATCTCTCTCATTCTAGTTTTCATTTGACTTATAAAGAAATTAATTTTGACACTCCAGCTATGAGAAAACCTTATTTTCCCAAGGTCACTCCAGAAGTGCAGCAACTCTCCTGTGGAACCTGTATTTTTTAAATTTATCTAAAATAATGACACCTGTGTAAAAAATAAAGGATTTTTTTCTTCCTTGGCCTATGATGGACAAAAACCTCTCTCACATTTGTCAAATTCATATTTTTTTTGTCAGAAACACAGTTTGAATAAAAACTAGCTCTATGTGTGGCAAATGATCTGTCTCTTGGAATGACTTCTTGGTAAATGATGGAGACATGATCTTATGAGTTGGAATAAGCTCATACTTACTGATATGACCTACCTTTTTCCCCCTCTATTCAAATGTCTTGTTTCCATGGCAAACACTAGCTCAGTGGGAGAGGAAATTATGGTTTAGTGCTTGTGAACAACGATGACTTGGGCACCCTTGGGAAAAATGGTTAAGAAAACGAAGCAAGGTAAAATATAATGACGGAGATGAGGTGAAAGTAGAGTAAAATAAGGCGGGATGGGTGGGATGCAAATACCAGTGCTAACAGAAATCACCTTCATAAATAATAATCTCTAAATTTCTTTGATTTTACATCCACCTTTGTGTTTTGCTTGAGTGTAACAACTTTATATGTTTCGTTAAAATCTCATTCATGTTTAAGGTATATACTATAAATCCTAGATATTAAAAACTTCTTTAGAATATGTTGCAAATAATCGTTTTCATCAGTGCTTATAAACATTGTATTTCTTACATGCTAGTTTTTTGGTAAAAGTTTGTGTATAGAATTAAAAAATATAGTCATAAAATATAAATAGATAAAAAGAATAGTAATTAAACATTTTTTACAAAACATTATAGAGATACTAAGTTTGTGCATGGAATAAAAAAATATAATTACCTATATAGATAAAAGATAGTAAGATTGTGCATGGAATAAAAAATATAATTCCTTATATAGATGAAAGTGTGACAGCTTCATTAAAGTTAACTAGTGTTAACTAGTTAAAAGACAATTTGCTTATCTTTATCTGGAAAGAAAAACTCAAATAATTACTGTTGATTAAACATTTTATTTAATTTTTTGATTTATTAATTAGGAGTAATTAATTAATGGAAGGAAAAATCTTTTAATATGAAAATATACATAAAGCTGATGGTAAAAATGTTTCCAAGAATAGGAGGTGGTTGGGGACAGTTGGAAAGACAGTTACCTACTTCTCTGAGTATAAATCTGAATCCCAGAGGAGGAGTGGGGGTTCTGTGCTAGTGGGAAAAGGTGGAGTATTTTCCAGAGCTAGTTATGATCAATGGAAATTAACTCACAGAATACCTTGCAAACTAGACTTTCGAAGTTTGACTGGATTGGCCATCCAGAGGTCACAGCAGAAAGTGAAATCCACTGTTAACCTGGGTCATCGTCTAGATTCTGGAGCTAGGGGGCAAGTGGAGGACGTAATAGCCTCCCTTGATGGTTGGGAGGACCACAAATTTAAAATATTAATCCAAATAAGTACAATGACTGATTTCCATACTATTTCATATGTATGAACATGGAAGGGTTAACTGTTGTAGGAGTTATTATCAAATTATAGTGAAAGTTGTTTATTAAAATTCTGTGAAATAGTAGAAGATTTCTTTATGCAAAAGAAAATAAATATACCATTGAAGAACACAGATAAATATTTAGACTGCATGCATATAGTAAACAGTAACGAAGATTACACAAGAGCTATTTTTAAACAATTAGCATACTAAACTGCAGATATAAGCTTATGCATGTACAGCTAAGAAGAACATGGAAAGTAGATGGTAAACTGTAAATATAGACATCTGAATATGATATATGTTGTACAATACAATAAGTTCTCAACCTTTATTATATATATTATAATATTCTCTGAAATAAAAACTAGAACTTGTAGTCTCGGGTTGAGGTGAAACCCTACCTGAGACAATCTGTTCAACCTAGTAAATAATCGCTATACACAGACTTTCTTAGTAGTGGTCCGGTCACCAAAAGGATGAATCTAACAAGAATGTTATAGAAAAGAACTAATAGAGAAATTTCAGTGGACCTGGAAGAACTAATGGTACCGGAACAATAACCATAAACCCCGAGAATGGACTCAGTGGGAAATTCTTTTTACCAGAAATAGTAAACAGAAAACAGTAAATTATATGAAAATCCTATAGAACCATTCAATATAAAATTAAAAACGATAGGGAAAGATTGACTGTCCAAGTTGTTGTTATATAAATGAAAATTACATTCGAAAAACACAAGAAAGAAAATGAGGGTTCCTAACCCCAAGCATGCGGTTTCTTCCCTCATGTGGAATGGTAAAATTCTACAGATGGAACACTTAAAGGGAAAGCGAAGATTGACAACAGCAAGAACTAATATGCATTAAGAAGAGTTTTTTCTTAAACTATGCTAGAAATATATATATAAGCTAGAGAACAGACCAGAATGTATATGTTAAATTCAGTCGAGCCAAATTAGAAAATATAACAGAGAGCTCCACGGGACGAATAAAAAAAAAACCCTTTCCTTCTCTATAAAACTTCGGGTATAAATCCTAGGGATTATCCCTTCAATCGATACACCATGGCTAACAAAATAACTTGTATCAAGATCCATGGTGATCACATAAATCATGATATCCATTACAGAGTTCGAACACTTCTTACATTACCATACATTGTGCAAAAAAAAAAATGAATACCCTAAACCAAAAAGTTGAACGGAAGACCAGAACCAAGGGTTACAGCTTCCTTTCGATTCAGGGTACCTATGTAGCAAGGAAGGGCGAAGTTTTAGTCGTGGCCATGAAGAGCATATTGGTAATCTATCAGCGGAAATCTGCTTAGGGTTTGGGGGTCGAAGCCACTAACCTGCAGAAGTAGAAGACAAAGAAAAGAGGGTAAGTTACAAAAATTTAACAAAATAATGAACCCAGAATTTCTTGAGCTAAGAAAACGAGCAATTAGGGTATATACCTGTAACAAAAGAGCCTCTGATGCAGACGCGCTGTGAACACAAAAGAATAACAATGTATTACGTTCCTAAACAGCTAAATAGATATATTTTTGTTCCGTAGCAAAAATAAGAGACTGGGTGGAAAAGAAATGAAAGAGTTTAGTCATAGTCGGGCCTTACCTGTTAGCGCACTGGAATAAGAGATTCTGCCTACAAACGAGGACGTTCCGACGGTGTAGAGGTGCATGAGCTCTCCGCAGCTAAGGAGCTCAAACGAACCATTCTCAGAAGAGTAAAATCAACAGATCTCTTAACAGCTAGAGGTGGAATTATCAGAGCCATTGTCAAAGAATTTCATCAGAGGACTTATGCAAGAATGGCAAGCAGACTAAATTAGATTCAAGGCAGAGAGCCCAAGGGATTTAGGGTTGGGGAAGCCAAGTTCTAAACTCCTGCCCAACCAAAATCATTCAATAACTCTCAGATCGATGGCAGAAATCACGGAAAGGTACCATCAAAATCACGAAGAATCCAATGCAATCTGACAGCTGTCCAAGAGGAGTAATTACCCAGTACTGGTGCATTAAACAGAGTTGAAAAACCAGCCACGGGAGTTTAATACCATATGCCAAGTGGAATAATATCATAGCTTCGTGTTAAATCAAATCTGAGGTTTTTTTTTATAATTATCGAATTTGAACATAACCATAGATTGTATGCAAAGGAACCTTATTTATATAATTGTAATATGAGACTCGATAAATATAAACCCAAGTGTTGTCCAGGTGTGACTTTAATAGATGTACAGGGTTAAACGATGGGCATTCAATGGATGTACCTATTGTATAACATCGCATTAAAAGTTAAACTATGTGCATATTATTGGTATGATTATAGATTAGAACTGACAATAACATTAATGTTTTTACAATGGTAGAGGTAAACAAAAACAAAAAAAAATTATTGTTTAAATTTAATTAAGGTGAAATGTTACAGAAAGAGATACATGTTTTTGCATCGAATTAAAAAAAAAAATTATATGGATTATTTGTTGGTGGAGATGGAGTGGGGGCTATTCCTTCTCTTCCTTCTATTTGTAAAAGTAGATCGGCTTTTTGATGCAAAATTATAGTAAGAATTTTTCTTCATCAATTCACTTGTTCCATTTTATTTTATTGCATTGTATTTGGGAAAAAAAAAATTTATTGCTCATAATAACAATATTAGTGATTTATTTTATTAATTTTGGTATTATTATTATTATTATTATTATTATTATTATTATTATTATTATTATTATTATTATTATTATTATTATTATTATTATTATTATTATTATTATTATCTACACTATTTTGAGCAAATAAGCAAGTGTTTCATTAATTTTCTCATTTAAAATTAATAATTTTATAAATTTGAAAACACTTCCTAAAAAAGTTTTTTTTTTTTAAGATATTAGTTAAACAATATCAATTTATGTTAGTGATTTTCCATTTTTTTTTAAATTATATATCTTCTAAATTGACTTGTCTAATTTTCTTTATATTATATCATCAATAAAAACATATATTTGCACATATTTATTTAATTAAAAATACAAATAATATAAAAATGAAATATATATATATATATATATATATATATATATATATATATATATATATATATATATATATAATTACAAGAATTATCTTTTAACAAAAAATTATACATGCACTTAAAATTATATTTATATGACTATCACCAGTTTTTTTTAATTATCTTAAGAAATACCAGAATGTCAATGTTATATATATATATATATATATATATATATATATATATATATATATATATATATATATATATATATATATATATAACACTTGATAACAAATTTATGTAAACAAATAATGCTTAAAGAATAATGGATGTAGAGATACAATGAAACTATTCCATTGTGATAGAAAAAAGAATTAATGTAATATATAATATTTATATTTACTATCTTTAATTTTTTACCAAAAACACTAAATATCATTATAATAGTATTATATATTCAAAATATTATTTTGACATTCTAACCATATTCTTTATATAACTCAATATAAAATAGAATATAAATTAAAACATATAAAAAACACTAAATATCATTATAATAGTATTATATATTCAAAATATTATTTTGACATTCTAACCATATTCTTTATATAACTCAATATAAAATAGAATATAAATTAAAACATATAAAATATATAAGTAATATTTTATATAGTTAATAAATAAATAAATATATATATATATATATATATATATATATATATATATATATAATTACAATAATTTTTATTAAATTTTAATTAAAAATATTTACATGGGAAAGACTATTTATTTTAATTTATGTTTTAAGGTAAACATTATATACATCATATAACATTCTATTTATGGTTGTATATATTAAACAATAATAAACCTAAGCTAATAAATGTTTTTTATTATTTATTTATTATTATTTAAATAATAGTAATAAATATTTGTAATATTATTTATTAGTTATCATCTTTATAGATGTATTTTTTTATAATATGGTTTTTAAAATTTTAATTTTATTATTAGTAGTTATTTGGTTGAAAATTTGCCCTACATTAATTTTTAGTACTAGTCATGATAAGGGCTCGAGATTTATCTCAAAAAATAACTTCTAACCAATATAACAGGCTAATTGCCCCCCAAATGCCACCAAACCAACCCTAGTATAACTCAACAAGTGTAGAAAATGCTCCTAAAAATGAGCAAGGCCAAAACTTGAAACACTTGGGTAGGGAAACAATGTCACGTAGATTAATGGTCATTTAAACCTTTCCAATATGTTGCAGTGATCTCACCCAGTGCCAAAATCTAATTTGTGAAGGTGTTGAACACTTTGAACATAACATCACTCACTTAGACACCAAAACACTTTTATATGTACCATGGGGATTCACCCATTTATTATACATATAATTTCGGGGGATTTCTTAAAATTTTGCTTGGATGACACCATCTTGCTAAGTGGAGCATCGATGATTGTAAGAAGGCAATTTAAAGAAAATTTAGATACTTTCCTAGACACCACTTGGGGGCTAATAAATTCGCATAAATCTCAAATCTTCACTTGGAATATTTCAGCAGTCTTGCACCTTAACATTGGAGCAATTTTTGGATTCAATGTCATATAGGGAGGGAAAATTTTCAAATACCTGGGGATTCCTATCTATTTGAAATCTCTCTCATCTTAAGCTTGGAAACCTGTAATTTCTAAGATAAAAAATAAATTGAACTCATGGGAACCAGATGATTCACTCTTGTGGGTCGAATTGTTCTTATTAAATTGATTCTGTTAGCTATCCCTCCATATCAGTTTTTTGCCTTGATAGCTCCTCAATCCATCCTGCAATCCCTTTGGAAGGTTATTCACAAATTCCCTAGGAAGGAAATACAAGCAACACTAAAAAGTTCCATTTGATAAATTCCGACACAATCTACACCCCAAAATACCATGCTAGCATGGGGATTAGAGATCTAGCTCTAATGAACCAGGCTATGGGGTAAAATATGGCTTGGAAAATAAGAAATCCTGGTGGTTCAAAGTCCTCTCAAGAAAATATGAAGAGCCAATCAAATAAGTTCAATGTATTCCAACTCACCTCTACTCTCCAACTTGAAAGTTAATTGTAGTCTCGAATGAACTAATTACTAGCCATCTCAGTTGGACTCTCAAAAATTGATCCTCATTTCGCCTCTAGTTAGATTTTATTCTGAACCTACCTCCTCTTCTCAACTTCAAATACCCAAGGCCTCTTCATCAATTCATGTAACATAGGTTGTTCCCTAGCATTTCTAAATGGAAGGGAGATGGATCCTAGAAAGATTGGCACCTAGAGAATGGCCCTCCTAATCTCAAGAGTCTGGTGGATCTTCTTAAAACTAAGTTATTCAGATGTGCACCAATAAACCAAAGGAAGAATGACAAGCTCATATGGAAATCACACTCATACGTTGTGAAGGATGGATATGAAGAGCTACTTTTCTCATCGCAGATTCTACCAAGATCCTCCACGTGAAAATATTTGGTTCAAAATTGGTATTCCTAAGGTAAACACATTTTTTTGGATCCTTCTTCATAAAAAATTCTAATTGCATCAAATATTAGAAAAGGAGGGATTTTTGGCCTCTCTCGCTTCCCTCTTTGCAAGAAACAAGAACATTCCATTCCCCTTCTCTTCCTCTGTTACCCTTTCTCTTCCCAGGTATGGAATTTGGCCTTGGGGCCCTTTTCTTCCTGCCTAGTAAAGCCCTTTGACCACTCAGCCTCCATTAGTTGGCACAAGCATTACTCTAGGTCCTTTGAAGGGCAGTGTGGCCTAAAATGGATTTGGTCCTCTTTCCAAAATTAATCTACTGGAAAATATTACTATCAAGAAATAGTGTAATTTTTAAAGATGTCTACATCTCTACCAGATCCACTTCCATTAAATCCCTCTTACTTTGTTCAAAATTCAATAATTCAAATCTCAATGATCGAGGCTCATTTTTGAATGCTACAAAAAAAAATTAGATGGATCTTCTCACTGAATTTCAAGACACTCTTCCCTAGTTGGTTCAAAGATACTACACAACTAATAGGAATTGGAAACTTTGACTCCCTGATGAGGTTGCAGAATGGATATACCAGCAAAAAAAGTGGATATTAGTTTTTGATGGAGCCTCTAAAAGGAATATAGGGGTGGCAAGAGGGGGAGGGATTCTTATAAATCCCTGAGGAAAGCTGTAAATTAAGTATGCTTGGGATTTTGTCCATAAATCAAACAACCTTGCGAAGGTATGCCTAGGATCTTTTCCATAAATCAGCCTTGCGAAGATGTATGTGTTGTTTTGTAGCCTATACATAGCTAAGAATCAAAATCTTTCCTGAATAGTAATTATTAGTGACTCTATTATTAGCATCCAGCACCTCCTCAAAGGCTCTAACCTCACAATCAATCAAATATCCCTCCTTCTTTGCATAATTAGAACCATGTTGGAGGAATTCTCTTTTAAATAATATTTCCACATCCTTAGAGGGAAAAAAAAAGGAGCCAGACATGCAAGATAATAGGGCTTTCTAGCTAGAATAAGGGAAATGGGAGATGAATGGCTCAATAAGATGGTGAGTTATCCCATGAAGAACATAAGCATGTACACTAGACCCTCCCTTCCTAAAGGGCTACTTGGAAACAAGAATAAGGATCAAATTGACATAAACTATGCTACTCCTCCTCTAACTCTATCAAAACCCTACATCTCTCTCCTAATCAATATCAAGTCTAGACGATGGCATCAAAACTGCATCATGCAACGCAGGATGAATGAATGTTTATAGTTCTTCATTTCACCAACTAATGTAATGCAAGTTGTAAGGACATATTTGGGCCATAATTTGATCTCCTTCCATGCCTTGGCCTCTATTTTGAAGGTGTTCAGACATATTGAAATTAAAACAAGGAGGAATGATAAACATCCTGAAGCATGGGATTCGACCTACATTGTTGGAATGGGGTCTCCTAACAAGGTACGAAATTGGTCCATTTTGGTTATTTTTTATTATATTTAGTAAAGCGCAAGGGTTTTGGGGCAGGTCAAAGCCCCGAACGCATTGTAATGGGTTAAAGGGTAAACTAGGGGCCCGAAAACCATGGGTTGCGGACCATAGGAATGTTAAAGCTAGATTGTTATAAATAGAGAGGCATTTAGGATTGTAAGAGGTAGGATTTGATGAGATATTGATGCGATCTGTTGTGTAAGAGATCTGTTTTGGTTTTTGGGGAACGGACTCCTGCTGGCTGTGTGCGCAGAGATCCTAGTCCAGCTGTGTGCAGACCTTGCTGCTGTGCGTGCAGGTTGGGAAGGGAGTTTTAAGGAAAGGTTGATGAATGAATGAATATGCAAGATTATTAGATCTAAATCTATGAGTACTATTGAATGAATTGCTAGTAATTACTGTGTTATGAATTTTTTGTCTTTGCGTTGCAAAGGTCTGTATATTGAATGATTGGATCTGTTCCACTCTGGTTATATCCTGCTGTGAAAGTCTGTGTATTCAATTGGATCTAGATATGTTATGTTATGGTTATGTAACGTTGTGTTGATGTTATGAAAAGCATATAATTGTAGATCTAGTGCACATGGATGCAATTGGACACATATTTAACCCTGCGCAGAGACAAGGTAATCTGAACAGAACATAGGCCTGCTTGCCTTACCCTTCCTTTCTCAGGGTGCAGAAACCTGGTTCGAGCACCCACCCATACTACTTCGGGTGAGACTGTGACCTACGCAAGCGGGTCACTGCTGAAAGGGCCAGTAGTATAGGGGTTTTTTGACAAACTTTGCACACCGAACCTGGGTCAGGACCCCTCAAGCCAACAAATGGTTTCATTGCCGGGACCAGAAGGGATCTGAGAAAGGGATCGGGTAATGACAAGAGAATACTGGAAGCGTAAAAGAAAAGAGATCGAGGACTAGTTCGAAAGGCAGATCCAGGAGTTGGAAGTAAAAGAAAACCAAAGTGAAAAGTTAACGGCAGAAAGGTGGAAAAATAGGTATGTTCTTAATGAAAGCTACGAAATATTCTTTGTAACCTTTACAATTGAGCTTCAGGAGTGGCTGGCCAGGCTGGTAGAATTTTAGAAGTGTTGGAAGGATGAGTGAGTCACTCAGTGGACTCCATATCTACTTGAACATCTGGAAAGAATCGATAATACTATTAGACGCACGGTGGATCACTGGGTGGATAGTGTGCTAGGAGGCTTCATGATAGAGTTTTCCATTGATCAATTTGTATCATACTCTGAGGCCGAGCGACGATTCTTCAAAGGATTTTGGTGTAAGTTTCTGAGGACGTTACCATTACTGATAAAGAAGTTGATGTGCGAGAAGATCATTCTATGTAACCACACCGACTGAATGACCTCAGATCCAGACGGGAGCATGACACGCAGTGGTAAGTATTATCGGACCAACCTTGACGAAGGAAGGACCACCTATAGCCTGGTGAAGGAACCAGATACATCACCACCTAAGGCACGCAAGGGTAAGAATTCTCCTATAACGTCGTCCCTGGATAGTGATATGGTTGTGTATTTGAAACTACATACCTTCAAAGGGGTAGGATATGAGGACATGGATCGATTTTGGTTCGTTGTGGACTCTGTCTGGACTGCGCAGAACGTGGCAAGTGATACAATAAAAAGGGCGCAGCTATCTTTAGCATTCGAAGACAGAGCTCTTAATTTGTATATGCAATATGTTGCCTAGAATGGAACCGCCTCCATTCAGGATATTAAGGATGCTCTGAAGCAACAATTCCGCAAGCCAAAGTGTTATTCCCAGTTAGTAGCAGACGTAAAGGACTTTAAACAAGGTGCGTCTGAATCAGTATGGAAAGCGGATCAATGGTTAAAGAAGGCAATTAGGGAAGTACGGTTTGAGTATGATGATAGACAACATACGGAATGGTTCATCGCCATGTTGTTACCTCACCTACACACACCAATTAATCAGCAGACCTTTGAATCACAGGAGAAAGCTGTAGAAGCCGCTATGAATTTAGAAGCTACTCCCTAAGAAGATACCTCTGCAGGAGTACAACAGATCCAGGAACAACTCGGGGCTATGAAAATAGAGCTACAAAACCTTAAAAAAGAGCGAGGAAAAGACATCTGCGCGGATCTCTGGTGTATACGTTGCCGAGTGCCTAGTCACACAAACGATCAGTGCCCTCTACTGACTGATTATATGCAAGCCAGAGGACCTAGCCCACTACGCCTAGGGGTAAGTAGGAAACCTGTCCTGTTGCGACCAGGATCAAGCGGATCTGTGCTATGGTGTGATGATTTTTGGGTAGTAGGCCTACACGATACGAACCATTGCCCTCGGCTGGGTGCGTACATCCCAGAGCTAAAAAAATAATGGTGCCGATTCTGTCGATCCGTAGGACATGATGAGCAGAATTTCCGAACGTATGACTTGATGATGGATCGCGGGAACCTATATCGGGTCCAATCAGACCCTGCATCGCCAAGACTGGCTGCGCACTTTGGAGGATCATCGGCCCGAGGCAGAGGAGGTCGAGGAGGAAGCACAGGCCGAGGATGAGATCAGCTAATCTGTTATAACTGTGGAGAAATAGGGCACTTTTCCAGAGAATTCCCTAATCCCACCAGGCCATCGTGTAAATACTACAAACAACTGGACCATGAGGTAGAAGACTGCCCGATCTTAATATCCAGAATGCAGGAAAAGCAGCCTACCCCTACGCAGAACGTATAGAGGGTTAAAACTGAGCTACGAGAAGCAGATCCAAGTGTAAAAGTCATAACACGTAGTTGGTTGGACACCAAGGGAAGCAAAGAGGTATCCTGCGAAGAACAGGCACTACTAGCAGCCCTTGCACAGTCTTAGAGCGAGGAAGAAATTGAGACCTTTTTTAAGGCATGTCTGAAATTGCTCAGGAACCCGCAGGCCGTAAGAAACCTCCTGGCCTTAATGAATACCTGCATAGCTCGACCCACCTTGATTCCTGAGACCAAGGATGTGCATAAACTATACAGCTCTAAGAAACGCACAGGGAGAGAAATGCGGCTAACTGCACAAATCGAAGACTATGAAATGGATCAGGTTATCTTAGATCTTGGATCTAATGCCAATGTTTTACCTAAGCAAAACGGGCAACGAATGGGGAATCCCAAATTGGAATGGTCCACTATCTAGCTGCGCATGGAAAATCAACAGAAAATCATTCCCTTGTGTAGGTTACCAAAAGTTATGGTTGACATTGCAGGGGCAAGGGTCCTAGCTGACTTTGAAGTAATTGAGATAGTTGAAGATGCGGACCCCTACCCTGCGCTCCTTGGACTAGATTTGGAAATGGACATGGGAGGTATTATCAACCTCAAGAAACGAAGTATGGTGTTTGAAAGCGAAGGCACGCGAGTCATAGTACCCCTGGATCCTGTGGAAGGTGCCCGGTATACCGAGCCTGTCCATACGAAGGAAGAATTAGATCATATTTATAAGATCATTGCGCAAGAGGAAGATCGGGTTAACCCCACGGATGAAGGGATGCTCTGTTGGGAAAAGGACAGTGAATGTTTTTTTTACTCTAATGAGGAGTTGGAGAATTGGCAGAGTCGGCTGCATGAGGTTTTGGCACTTTGCAGCCTTCAAACCGTCAGAAAATTTCGTCGCATCTCTACCATGGAAATAACCTTGCCTTGCCAAGAGGGTGCAGATGACACTCAGAAGCTTACGAAGCCTAAGGGTTTCACGAAATGTAGGTCTGAAGCACTACCGCTAACCCAATATGAAGCACCTATGCAGGGACCTGTCTCCCCTACCTGGAGGAAGTATTGGAGTAGGGTGATCCTGTGTATAGAAACTCCCTTAGCCAAATGGGCCCCAAGGTCGGTCGACCCACGTGGTTACTTGCTGACGCACAACACTCAAGGGAGCGCTCGACATTTGCCCAACCAGACTTACTAGTGTACTACTGACCTCAGCGCGCATAGGATTACGAACCTGTCTACAATCATGTGTATCTGGGAGAATCTACGAACGTCTCGAGAAATAAATCACCTACGGACGTATGACACAGCCATCTTGCACAAGAATACTCCTTCCACAAATGGCATAAATACTTCGAAAAGACTCCCAATCGACTTGCAGGATCACCTTGTGTCAACCTTCCATTGAGATACGAAAATTCCCTCAACGCGTCAGCCACGCTCTTACACTACAGGGACACGACCTTGGACACGAAGGAAGAATGTCAGCTCATCCCGAGTTAATGCGAAAAGACACTTACAAACGCAGAAAATGGGCGGTAGATCATCAATATCACCAATTATGATAAGCACAGTTCAACAGATCAAGGGTACACACCACATGCGAGCTACCTCGCCATTAAGTAGCTTCGATTACTGTGCGGATGTCTGGAAGACGTTGGATCGGGCTATTTATTCAAATATCAAGCGGCATTGGCTACCCGCATTATGGTTTTTTATACTTATTCATATGTTATATAATGGTCGTCTCTCTGTTATGGATCCCAACTCGCAGGAGGAACTGATAAGAGGACCTGGAGACGCTGAGTGCAGTGATAGGAGTGCGCATGGGAGGATTATCTGCAAACCAAGTTCGGCAGGAATGCTACGGTAATAGGACCTGATGTGACATCTCTGCCATTTCCAGACCCTGACCGCTAGAAGCAACATATGTTTACTCCCTTGCACTGCCATAATTCACACTTTTGAACCGATTACTGGGGAAATTTAAGCAGACTTAGCGCAGCTATCTACTATAGAGCTACAAAGACTGTCTACCAGAGTAATGCAAGAAGTGCACCGCCGTGACCAAGAAAGGCGCAAGCGGTATGTCATGCCTCTAGAAGAACGAGCCCAGCGAATTGTTGTGGTCACTAACGCAACACGCATTATTCAGGAACAACTGGCACAGGGAGCCCATTTTCTTGAAGAGGCTATGTAGCTATGGACGATAGCATGGCACAACCCCACGCTTCAGCATGCGCAATGGGAATTGAAGCAGGTAGAAGATGTTCTATATCGAGTTCAAGCCTCCACACCTCACCCCACCCCCGCGGAGCACCTGGCCGCCATACACAAGATTAAGGACCTTCGTCACTCCAAGAAGATTGTGTGCAAAAATTTGAAACCATGGTCTGATGCTGCACTCCAGCTTGCACATCATGCATAGTCCGCCATTGCATGCCTCCACCGGTTGTTGGAACGAGTTGGTTTGGATCTCGATGGGTCTGCTTCTCTGACGATGATCAATATTGCGCAACACGTTGCGGCCCAAAGCAAGGAAGTGCTTCCGCCACTCCTTCGCACCCTGGCTACCTTGTGCGCGCAGATTGAAGGCGCGCCACCAAAGTGACTCAGGACGAGTCACAAGATTGTGTTGGGGGACTGTTGGAACGGGGTCTCCTAACAAGCTACGAAGCTAGTCCATTTTGGTTATTTTTTATTATATTTAGTATAGCGCAGGGGTTTTGGGGCAGTTCAAATCCCCGAACGCATTGCAATGGGTTAAAGGGTAAACTAGGGGCCCGAAAACCATGGGTTGCGGACCATAGGAATGTTAAAGCTAGATTGTTATAAATAGAGAGGCATTTCAGATTGTAAGAGGTAGGATTTGATGAGCTATTGATGTGATCTATTGTGTAAGTGATCTGTTTCGGTTTTTGGGGAACGGAATCCTGTTGGCTGTGTGCGCAGAGATCCTAGTCCAGCTGTGTGCGGACCCTGCTGCTGTGTGCGCAGGTTGGGAAGGGAATTGTAAGGAAAGGTTGATGAATGAATGACTATGCAGGATTATTAGATCTAAATCTGTGAGTACTATTGAATGAATTGCTGGTAATTATTGTGTTATGCATTTTCTGTCTTTGCGCTGCGAAGGTCTATATATTGAATGATTGGATCTGTTCCACTCTGGTTATATCCTGCTGCGAAAGTCTGTGTATTGAATTAGATCTAGATCTATTCTGTTATGGTTATGTAACATTGTGTTGATGTTATGAAAAGCATATAATTATAGATCTAGTGCACGTGGATGCAATTTGATACATATTTAACCTTGCGTAGAGACAAGGTAATCTGAACAGAACGCAGCCTTGCTTGCCTTACCCTTCCTTTCTCAGGGTGCAGAAACCTGGTTCCAGCACCCACCCATACTACTTCGGGTGAGACTGTGACCTGCGCAAGAGGGTCACTGCCGAAAGGGCCAGTAGTATAGGGGTTTGTTGGCAAACCTTGCACACCGAACCTAGGTCAGGACCCCTCAAGCCAACATGCATAGATGAAGCATTCATGGTGGGAAAGGATGGGTGGTGTGGTTCTCAGTCAAATAGAAATTTTTAGAATAAAAAAAAATGAGATAAATCAACTAGAATGGATAGCATTCATCACAACTGCACTGGTGTTTGTGAGAAATTCCCTTGGCCTGAATTTTTTTGTCTCTTGGTTGGTATATTTTTGTTAAGCGAGTTGTCCTTAACCCCTCTAGGTTTCAAGGTTCAATACTTATCCTCTTCATCAACCATACATGGAATGATCAAGATCTCAAATTTTCAGTCGGCTTATCCTCATCGGTAATAGTGGAAGCAGTTAATAACTCAGAAAACCAATTTAGAGTTCCTATAATTTCCTCTCTCTCTCTAGTATTGAGAAAGGCATGCACAGGAAGGGTTATTTACTCTCACCAACATATAATATATCTCAAATTTCTTCTCAAAGGTAAAAAGATGCGTCAAGGGACTTCTTTGGTAGAGCTAAATTCCTCTTTAGGCGTGACATACTTGCATTGTTATACTGGAAAATATCTCCTCATTAGCTCAAAGGAGAAGATCACTTGTTGACTGAAATAAAACCTTAATGCGGGCATGTTTTCAATAGTAACGTGCCCTAAAAAACCTACAAAAAGTGTGGTAACACAGGCCATATTCTAGTAACAGGTGTTACCCTAGAAACTAATGCTTTATATCTCACTATGTACTGTGTTTCCTTAATTTCACGAACCCACAAGAAAAAATCACGAGTCAACTCACAAAATTTCCATTATTTACTCAAAATTGACTTTGTAAAGCTGGAAAATATTGCCTCGATATCATCTATAAATGTTTCCTATCCTAACCGAGACTATTAGACCGGGATAAAACAATAAAGTGGAGGAAACATATTCCAACCTTTGGCTTTTTCCCAAAGTGAACTGATGAAGAAATTGGTAAAAGCTCAGAGCCTCACATTTCCTATATATTGGAGGCTAGGTCATTGTAATTTGGATTGAAATTCATGTGCTATTATATTTCCAAAATATTGATTGAGAGAAAGGTTGAAGAGCTATGAATTTTAGGAGGTCATGTTGCAACCCTCTATGGTTGTAATCTTCCTTCAGTGAATATATAGATTTATTGTTGTTTCATCCATATCATTTTATTGAGATTATGTCCTTTATTTTATGTTGTAATGATTTGGATTATGACTATATTTAATGCATTTAATGGAATCATATCATTTACTTGCTAGTGCTTTGGGTTGGTAAAGTATATATGTTGTGAATATCACATTTGTCCATATTATGCATATGGTTTCCCCTTGGAGTTGGCTTAGGAAAATTTCTCAACCATGTTGGTGTCCCGTGTTTTGATAGTTTGGCAAATCAAAAGACAAGGCAACATCAGAACCAATCTTTAGAGTTACAGGATCTATTCCTCCTACTCTCAGAGAGGGATCTCTCAAATTATTTGTTTTTTGCAAATATTTATCTTGTGTGCTTTGAGTATTGGTTTTAGACTAGTTATTAAGTGCAAGTGTTTGTTTGTTTGTTTCGTTGAATTGATACAGCAGAATATGAAAGGTCTAGGAAAGATAGATAGAAAGGGGAAATGTCAGATTCATTGGGTAGTGGAGTCAAGAAGAAGTAGTGACAAACTTATCAATGGATATGGGATATCAGAGGGCAAATCTAACTTGGCCACGGGATCCTTTGGTTTTGGAATGAGATGGACATCAATGATTTGGAAAGAGAAGTTTAATTCTCAACAAAGGGAAATTGAAAACACTACTTGAACAATAAAGAGATATTTGATAGACAGGGCTAACCATGAATTCTACAAATCACACTTCAAGCAAATAATGACTTCAAAACAACTTTTAAAATGAAATCTAAGATTCGGGGAACACCCTATTTCCTCAAAGATTTTATTTCAAATGACCTTAGAAAACATAAAAGATTCACTGATAATTATGGTCATAGAAGAGGGAACACCTAAATACATCTATGATCACAACTATAAAGACCTTTAAGCCAACTGTTCAAGTGAGGACAAAAGGTGATATCAGAACAGACCTCCTTGGCTCACTATAAACAAGGAAAATTCAAAGGGAGACTTCAATAATAGCCTTTAAGTGGTAGCAGACAAGCAGGGAAAACCATAAATCATGCGGAAACCAACTACTCGAACTATTAAGGAAATAAACAAGCATGAGGACTAAAGAGAGAGATTAAAGACTCTAAAATACCTCAGCAGAATAAAACATAAAATAGTGAAGGATGAACAGGTCTAAGGTGCTTCCAGGAGTCATTTCTTAGCCTAAAACTTTCAACCTATTGTAGTAAGAAATTATGGAACAAAATGAAAACAGGAGAAAACATGAACAGTTCAGAATACTTCACCAATAGCCAAGCTCATGGATCCAATGATAGAGCCTTCTCAAGAACAAGCATGCAACAACATCATCAAGGTTTCCAAGACTTCAATTTCTTCTTCAACTTCACCGGACTATGTATATTTCAGAGAGTTTCAGTATTACACTAGTAATCAAAACAACCAACCAACCAACAATTTCTCATCTTCTACAGAAGTATTTATAGAAGAATGAGGAGGTAGGATCTAATAAAAGATCTCCTGAGTCAATTAATACAGAATTAGTACTCCTCAGCCTTTGAGGGGCTCAATGAAGAAGTTTACATATTTTCTCACTGTATTAATTGATTTACATTTAAAGATTAAGCTCGGTGGGAGCTTTTGTTGACTTTTGAGGCTCTGTGTCATGTTGTAGTAACTCTGCTGATATTTTTTTCATTAAATTTCTTCAGTAGAATTAACTATTTGGCTGCGTTGAGGCTAAAATATTCTTTCTGGTCAATAACTTCGGCCTTTGTTGAATGCTTCGAGGCACAGGTGGCTTTGTGGTAGATCGGAGGAATCAATTCGCCTCGGATGTGGCAGTGGAGGCCTTTCTGTCTGATAAAACACTTATGATTTTCTTTAACTATGTTTTAATTTGGAGGATTAGGCTTTTGATAATCATTCTTAGCCGTAATCCCCACAAATCTGTCTTTAATCTTCTGTCCTACCGTGTTTTAATCTTTGACACTGATACTCTTTTGATTCATTTTAATTCTGTGTCTTATTAATGTGTAGTGCAGCGTAGGGCTCACAAGGCATCAATGCCCGTGAAGAATCGACGAGACGTGGAGTTTGAACCCTATGAATGGTTTCCTTTTATGAATCAAAGGCACGGGAATTGTCATTCCTGGCCTTCGGCCTTTCTTTCGATACAATGGAAAACCATTAATCCCTGCAAAATACAAACAGTATTTATAAAATCCTGCGTTTTTTGGTATACTGCTTCAGAGGGTGTGGGGAGGTGCATGGCCATTGGATGGCATCATCTAACAGTGTAGATCTGTTCACGGAGGTTAAAAAGAAGGGCAGAGGGAGAAATAAGTCAGAACCGTTGATCGCGTAAAGATCAACGGTGGGGATTACGCGTTAAAATCCTCTTGATGGAAGGCGGAGGGAAATGAAACCATGAGGGAAAGATCTGGGACCGTCCGATCTGGACACGTGGATGGTCCAGATCCAATCGGAGGATCGCAATCGGCGAGGGAAAGAACAAAAGTTAAAAACGCACCCGATGAAAAGATTCGATGCGATTAGATGAAGACCGTCGATCTGTAGATCAGATCGACGGTGGGAGATGAATCAAAGGGATGGCCAATCGGGGTGGAGAAATGTAAAGGCGCAATAGGCATCTCCGATGCGATTGGCGCGATCGGGGAAGGCCGATGTGATTGCGTGATCGGCCATCGCAATCGGAGATGGGGGAGAAAACATATAAAAATGCACCCGGCGAAAACTTGCGATGCGATTGAGCGCCTCGGGACTTAAACTCTTGGTCTCGGACATAGTTATATGGAGTATAAAGCGGAGGGGGGTGGAGTATAAACAATAGGGATTAAATCGCATCAGAACTTTTGATTCGTTATTTCAATCTACCCATTTATCATTTTTTTTTTTTAAACATAACTCCGGCGCGTTTTTAGACCAAACTTTGGAAAAGTGGGTTTTATGTTTTAACAAAGAAAAATATTGATCAGAGATGGTTTACACAATGGTCTTAGCGCCCGATTGCAGGCCCATGGATTCTATAAAACAAAAATAGGATCGGGGGCTTTGTACAAAGGTTTAATCGCATCGAAACTTCCATGAAACATAAGACTTGCGCTCGTTGATTTATTTTGATGCAATAAGTGCTCGATGGGACTAGCGCCTAGTTCTTAGGGCGTGGGCACATGTGGGGAAGTGGTTAAGGACTTAGCCCAAGGGGGCTTAAGTCTGTAATATAAAAACACATTTTTTATGAAATTTTCCAAGTTTTTCAATGGATTTGGGGGTTTCGGCAGAGTCAAAAGAGGAGTTTTTAAACTCTGTGAAGGGAATTTTATAAAGAGGAAATGGGAAAAAATGGAAAATGGAGGAAAATGGAGGAATTTGGTGGGGAAAAGAAGGGGTAAAAAAGAAGGTTATTTTGAAGTGGATGGAAAGGAAAAATGAAGTTTTGTAGCAGTATTTTCTCTTAGAAATCAGCAGCATTTCTGAGCTTTGAAATGGGAACAGCAATGAAGGTTTGGACAGAGGAGATGATGTCTTCAAGAGTCTTCAAGAGATAAAAAATTTAGCAATAAACTTGTTCCTTGAAGGCTCCACAAATGTTTTAGCCACCATTTGATATGACAAATTTTATTGGTGGCTAACAAACCACACTGACTATTCCAACTGAGTTGTGTGTAAAGAAAAATAGGTTGTTATTCACCCTTTATTTTTCAATTTCAGTCGAATTCTAGTTTAATTGAATGTGTACCACTTTTCTTGTAGCATATCCCTTGATCTATCTGCCTTAGGTTTTTAGAAACTTGAGAATTTTTCTAATATTTTCTAACCAAGCAGAAAACCCTATATAATAATTGGTGACTCCATTGGGATCATTTCGGATTCTCAGTTTTTATAATACCTCCTTGATCTTGAACCTCTGCCTCCATTTGGTTTGTCACCTTTGAATTTGTGTCATTTTTATGTCTGCATGCTAGAATTGTTGGTATAAGTCTCTATTATGACCTATATTTTTCTTTCTGTGATATAAACCTCAGTAACGCACCTTGCCAGTGCCCTCCAGTGCATGTTAACATAGGTTTCCCTTGTGCACAGAGCATTACCCTAGTCGTTAACGCCCTATGTAGTATAGAAACTTGTGTTAATGCCTTGAAAGCCTTTTTTTCCATACTACCTGTGGATTATACTGCCTTAGGTTTTCCTTGTTTGTTGGTCCTTAGGTCCATATTGTCTAAACTCTAATATTTTTAGTAATTTACATTATTTTTTCTTTTTAAAAAGTAGCTTGATTGCATTATTTGAAAAAGGAAAAAAAAAATTGTCATTTTGGTTTATTTTGATTAGTTTGATGATGAATTGTTTATTTTGAATTTTGAATGTGTGCATGTGATGAGATATATTAGGAGTTGCATTAGGATGGTTTGCTTTGGAAAATACGTTATTACTCTCTCCTTGTAGAAAATCTTTCTCATTGAATTTAATTGAAAAGCATTATTTCTGCATGGTTTGAGTCAAGTCTCACAAACCTCATACGTCGACACACCTCAAAGGACACTAATAAAGTTCCTTTAAAAGAAACTTAATAAAACCAATAAATAACTTTTTTTTTTGAAAAACAGACATTATCTTAGGTCAAGGTATTGGGTTAGGCTGTGAAATTCAACTCCCCAAGGCTGTAAAACTAAACTAGTTTCATTAAAGAGAGAAAATCCTACTTCAGTCACATCATCGAGGATCGCTCCTCTAACGAGGAGTTAAATGCAAGACAACATTGGAATGTGAAAGAAGTTATACCGCCTTCAATTGAATTTTGGTCTATATTCTATGTATTGGGGATCCATTCAAGGATATTAAAGATGAATCGCGGACTCAAGTATCCTGTCCACACAATATACTATCTACGATTGTGTCCCCCAGGCGGTGTTTGTGATTTTAGGTTAACGTAGTGGCCATATTCCTAGGGACTTACAGAAGGTGCCTAGGGTGGGTTTCCCTGGTACCTATATAGATGAACCTACTATGTCTTTGTTTTTTGGTAGGGCGATCATCTTCATGACAGTACTTGGCCAATTATCACCAAGGTTTGGATGAAGATCGGGGGTAATCATAATTGTCTACTTTTGGCCAACTTTCTCTTATAGTCCTTCGATACTAGGTTTCATCTCTAGCTAGTTGTAACTATCAAATAGAGTCTAATTGCTTTCTAATATCGTAGAGTTTTTTTTAATTTTTTAGGAGTGCGTTGTTTTGGTTACTGAGATGATATAATAACATCACTTAATATTTTTTTTGGAAAATATATATCATTCACGATGGCTTCCACCGAACCCCGTCATCCGTCTCGCCAATTGTAGGGTCTCCCTTAGCTTTCTGTGGAGGAATTTATAAGTGAATCATATTATATTTTTACTCAAGGTAGTTGGTCTATAGTTTCTAATTCTAAATCGTTACATACTCACCCATAGTCTAATTTTTTAGAGGACCCTTTCGCTGAACGTTCTGTACCGTCGTATAATCCTCCACTTATAGATCTTGTTGGCCCTTTTTTGCTTCAGATAAAACCTTTTCCTATTGTGTCTTTATCATTTTCCACCTCAAACACCCTGATGACTACCAATGAGTCATGATCTTTAGTGGACACTTTTTTTCCACTGCCATATGTCCCACCTATTTCGTTTTCCACACCATTTTTCAGTTATCTCATTGTCCAAACAATGTCTAATCCAAGAGCCTTAATTGTGCCAACTGTGGGTGGAAGATTTTAATTTTTCCTCTTTCCAACCCTTCTCCTTTTGTGTCGGCCCCTAGACTTCTTACTCACACCCCACTAGGTGTGGAAAGTTCGCTAACCTTCAATAATCCTTTTGGTTGGAATCAAATTCTCAGTTCAACCCAACCTCCACCACAAGGTGGGGTTCATCATTTTGGTACTTATCCAATAACTGGGGGAATTCTTGCACCCATGCAACCCATGGTACAACAAGGTATTTTTTTTATTGATTATATTCTTTTTGGTGGCTATCCTATTAATTCTAATCTAATTATCATAAAAGGTGGTAGTGCTATGCCTAATCCACCTTATGTGGCCAGCGATATCCCATATCATGGGCATGTTGAATCTCCTTGCGGCATTCCAACTCAAGAGAAAATAAATGTTGGAGGTGTTGGCTTGTGGTTTCTATGAACAATAAGGCAACATGGGAAGCTAAGAAAATGAAGAGCAGGAATGGCTGAAGTGAAGGCCAAGCAATTCAAGTGTAGATCGGGCAAACACCCCACAGTCAGAAGATGAAAGAGCACTTACCACTTACCTTTCCGCATTGCCAAACTGCATTACGCTTACACTCTTTAACTTCACCTACTCCTGATTCCCCGATTTGCAATTTGAGAGTGGTCCCACCTCCTTGCCACGTCACCTTCCACTCACCGCACTTCACACATCGTAGAGCATAACATTTACCTCCCGTTTCTCATAACAAAAACTTATGATTTGTGATTTGCGGGCAGCCCCACCTCCATCTGGAAACGTCACCTTCCGTTGATCGCACTTCGCAGATCATAACACTTACCTCCCATTTCTCATAACAAAAAGCTCCCACTTGCGATTTTCAGGCGGCCCCACCTCCATCTGGCCACGCCACCTTCCACTCACCGCACTTCACACATCACATATCATAACCTTTACCCCCACTGTTCATAACAAAAACTCCCGACTGTGATTTTAGGGTGGCCCCACCTCCTCCATGCCACGTCACCTTCCACTCACCGCACTTCGCACATCGCAGATCATAACATTTACCTCCCGCTTCTCATAACAAAAAAAATTTATTTGCGATTTATGGGCGATCCAACCTCCTTGCCACGTCACCTTCCACTCACCGGACTTCGCACATCGTAGATCATAACATTTACCTCCCGCTTCTCATAATTAAAACTTCTTATTTACGATATGCGATATGAGTTTGGGCCCCACCTCCTTGCCATGTCACCTTCCACTCACCGCACTTCGCAAAACACATATCATAGCCTTTACCCCCGCTACTCATAAAAAAAACTCCCGACTACGATTTGCAGGTGGCCCCATCTCCCTCTGGCCACGTCACCTTCCACTCACTGCACTTCACACATCACATATCATAGCACTTACCTCACGTTTCTCATAACGAAAATATTGACTGGTGATCTGTGGGTGGTTCCACCTCCTTGCCGCATCATCAAAGCCCATCCACTGCCTTTGTCCCACTCTTTTCAGTGTTGACCATTCTGTTGTGTGTTAGTGTCGCAAGCCCCACCTTAAGCTTCGCCATTTCTCCCACTAACTCCACCATCTTCCTGTCATCTCCACTCCCTATCACACATATGATGGCTCATGATCTATTTCGGCACCCCTTCACCTTCCGAGAGTTAACACCGGGGGGGTCAGAAATGGCCGGTTTTGGAAACTACCTTCAATGCTACGTGTCGGCCTCTAGTGATTTCGCACCCCCCCCCCCCATCCAATACCACAAAGTGGACATGTCCCCCTCTGAAACCCGGTCTCTGATTTTTCAAGTTAAGCACAAAATGGGTTTTTGGCAGAACAAACACAGCTATGGTTTATTCAGTTTGTCCAGGAAAATCTCCGCTAAAGAGCCAAGAACCCGCGACACAACTGGTCGTTTCATAACAGTTAAGTGGAAATCATGATAATGAGGAAGTGGAGGCTTTCGACAATAGATGGAATCATTTGATGGAAGTCAGAATGCCCACCTGTTCACAACCACTCCTCGCCGCCCCATTTTGAAGATTCCTGGATTTGGCCTCCGTGGCCAACTATGTTTTTCTTTTACTATTTGATTATGATGTTTTGTTGGTGAAATCTCTATTTCACCTGATTCTGTTTTGATTTTCTGATTACGGGAGTGATTGCTTGATGCATGCTCTACGATTCGGTTAGGATATTTTGATTTTCACATGTGTGGGAAAATCATGAATGATTATTTGATATTAAACCCTCAAGGAGAACTCTATATGTATAGAGTTTAAAGATGAAAGAAAGGTTCTGAATTTTGGAGAATTTGTGTTGTAGTTCTGTAGGACTGTGCTCTTTATGCTCTGAGACACATATTTTGGAGAGTTGTTTTGAACATAATATGATATACGGCATTGTTTATTTGGATTCCAGATGAAGAAATGAGTAGTATGTATCTGCATTTTCTTGTTTATCAGTAATCTCCTATTTATGTACAATCATCTTACAATGTTTTGTTGCTTTGATGGTTCGTGTAATGTAGCTGTCAGTGGTATGCATTTTTATTCATGAATTCATGTATGAATAATGCTCATGTGTTAAACCTGTTGTGCCCCCTTAATTCGCGCTCCACGAATCTCTGTTATTGGTCATATTCCACTTACATCTGCTTCCTCTGAGTTCACGGGAGACAAATTCTTAAGACTTTTAAGCATGTCTCTCATGGGTTCCTCCTCTGTTCCTTCTCAACACCTCTGTATATTTTGAAATCCTTTGCTCATTGTTTCATACTTGGCCCGTTTGGAAAGCCACCGAGCCATACAGCCTCTTGAGCCCTCTCGCAGTATAGGGTAATTCACATGAATCAAAATCCAAATTCTTCATCATTCCTGAACCACCATAATCATTATCCTCTTAATCCATATTCTGTTAGAGGCACCCTTAAAATTGTCTACATCTAACCTCTGATTTCAAGATTTCCTAGGCACTAGTTTTTTGCAACTCAAGGTTGTCTCTAGGAGCTACAACAGGAGGAAAACTCTATCCTGGGGGTAACCAGTTTACTAGTAACATCCCTTAGGTTGGGAGCATGCCATATGGCCTGCCACTTTATATGACTCCACCTCCACCACAAGGGAATTACTATTTGACCACACCCGTTTACCCTTCCACAAACCAATTGATGGTTGAACCTTCTGGTCCTTCAAGTCACCCTATATTTCCATGGTCAAATTCAACAGTGCCAACTCCATTTCCATTTTTGGCTACTCTCGACATCCCAAATCTGAACAAGTTAACTAAGACCTGATCGACCATAACTTGTTGTGGCCTCTAACCCCACACAAAATTCTTGTTGACATTATGAAGTTTTAAGGAAAGTAGGGAGATGACCCGACGACACATGTCACTACATACCATCTTTGGTGTGTTTCCAATTCCATGAATGACGATAGTGTCTGTCTTAGACTCTTCCCTCGTACCTTGACCGGTAATGTTGTTAAGTGGTACATTGAGTTTCCACGTGCCTCAATTAACAACTTTAACACCCTCCTCATGGAATTTATTAAACATTTTCAGTTACCAATCTATTATGAAATTGGAATGGAATTACTAACAACTTTGCACCAGAATAATTCCACCCATATATCTGATCATATCCATGAATAAAAAAGATGATGAAGGTTTGTAGGGGCACCCATCTTGGACTACTTACTTGTCGATTGGCTCTACAAATCGCTTTTTCCTGCCGTTGTGAAGGACGTCACCATGTCTAGAGCAGTCACTGAATACTAGGACATTAGACGTTCCTAATCTCTCAACCTTATCTATTCACAATCAGGAACTCTCTACAACTTGATCCATAATTCTCCTTCAACTCAAATTCTCCTACCACTCATCATCTTGATTCGTATATCGATGGTATCATTGGTGCTATGACCGCAATTGTTGTAAACCAATTAAGTGGGAAAACTGCTTAGTTATCTATTACTGAAGTTGTCACTTCAACTACAATGGCCCACCCTACTTCTCCTCTTGCCACAACTATCAATGTGGTGAAATCTACCCAATAAAATAATGGTAAAAGAAAAAGAAAAATAAGAATATAT
Organism: Pinus albicaulis; assembly: GCA_034641835.2. Lineage (NCBI taxonomy): Eukaryota > Viridiplantae > Streptophyta > Pinopsida > Pinales > Pinaceae > Pinus > Pinus albicaulis. The sequence goes on along the minus strand of CM076574.1, from coordinate 53,400,679 downwards.
TTTCTCCTTCTGAGAATTAGGAACCTCGTCAAACCACCCCAACTCAGAAATCCCTTATCACTTCCAAATCTGATAAAGGAAAAGAGAAAGTGGTTATGTTTCCTTGCAAGATATGCATGGAGGACCATTTAAGCTATAAATTTCCTCATTTATAGGAATTCACTGATATCCTTGCATGTAAATATTCTAGGACCCCTATTGTCCTTAATATCCCTTTCCCCGCGCAATAGTAGCAAAAAAAAACAAACAAAACAAAAACAAAAAACAAAACAAAAAACAAAACAAAAAAACAAAAAAAAGGGTGGTTCCCATCCCCCTCCTCTTAAAGAAGGATCATAAACTGACTATGATTTTAAGGTAGATGACTTACAAATCTGAGCCAAGAATTATGGGACTCATGTCCCTAACTCTGTGGACCCCTCGTCAAGCTCCACCTTACCTCCACCTAATGATTCACATATTGATATGCTCATTGTATACCCTATGATTCGTCCCCCCAAAGTGACACTTCATCGTATTGTGCACAATCCATATGCTCGTGCTGCACAAAACTACAATATTGTAGAAGACCTTTTGCAAGTGCCTTATGAAATGTATGCTCTCAAATTTTTACAAAGTTTTCATATACAATGGAAGGATTCTCTTACATCCATAGGCAGAATTAACCCTCAGAATTATAGTTTAGTAGTCTTTGACATGGAGAAAATTACACCTCATATTTCCCATAAACTTGCATTTCAAGTGCAAGTTCAAGTGAATAGAGAATTTATCCACTGCATTGTCATTGACAATGGTGCTTCAACCTGTGTGATTGCTACCTTCTGTTGGCTGGCCTTGGGTTCACCCACTTTGTCCCCACTGTAAAATTCCTTGAAATATTTTTTCACTCCTAAAGGATATATGGCTAACTTCCCCATCACTCTTGGGGGAATAATTGCAAAAGACCAAGACGTGACAAGAGGCCTACCTTAAGTCCTACGCTGCCTTCATTTGTGGAGAAGATGGCGCTTCCATCCCCTGCTTTGGAAAATCACAATTCTCCTGCTCAATGCAATCGAACACTTGCACATACAAGAGGAAACAAAAAACAAACAAGCGTAAAACCTAATACATGCAACTATGTATCAGTCAGAGAAGATACAAATCATAACATAAAACATGAACATCTAAGTGGAACCATAATCGAAGTCGTTTATTATTAATCAAAACAAAGAAATATACAACCTGAGCTCTGACGCTGGATCTTCCTTCGATGGGTCGACAGCGGAGTACGTCTTGGTAAAACTCGTCGAGAAAAGGACAAGTCTCTCTCTCTTCGGCTGTCTGACGATAATCTCCTTACTAATGATTCAGCTCTATTCAGGCTACCAAGACTACTAAGGCTCAACCATTCAGCCCCTTCATCAATGGAAGATGGCTATATTTATAGAGGAGAGGAAGAGGTTGGGATCCCTACAATAGTGGAAGGGAGGCCTTATCCCTTGGGAGGTTCCCCATAAGGTGGAAACAAGAGGCCAAAGGAGGAAGGTCGTGGTTATTCAGTCGAAACCACTCCTCATGACTCATCCACGAAGTTGTTGTAATCGAAACTTCACCTCTTTTTTTAAAAAAAATTCCATAAGCAGATTAGCGCAGGTGCTTAACTAGGACAGAGCGCCAACTGGCGCGGGCTCAGTGTTAATTTTCCTCATTGGTGCGAGAACATAACGGGCTACCAACGCCAAGGCAAAAACAGGTGTTTTTAGGGGTCTGCGCAGGAAATGATCAACAAAAGGAATTTTATCCTCATGGAAATGGATGCAATGATGGTATTTTCAAGGCATGACACTACTTATTGGTCACAAAAACGGCCCTCCAATGGGCGAGATGTGGATTTTAGGGACAGTGACAAATTACTGTGTAACAGATGCCCCCTAAAGCATGAGGCCCGAGAGAGAGAGAGAGAGGGGTGAAATTCTTTACGAGAACGTGTCCAACTGAAAAAACTGCCGTCAGAAAACCTGCGTAAACAAGTACAACTGATATCTCAAATACATGATATATGTGGTATGGGTGCAACCATCCATAACAGAGTATACAATAATCAGGATCCAAGGCATGGACGCAGCCATCCAGTAAGGATCAATAAGTAGACTCAGGTATGGTCGCATCCATCCAATCAATTAGTCATGTAACTAATAGTAACAATCCACAAAATCCACAGCCTGGATTCCAACAGACAAAATCCAGGTTCTTGCGCTCCATCTCAACCCGAACAGAGTACAATTTCAAGCATGTGAATATGTGAGCTGAAGTCGAACATGCAAGAACATCGTCTGATTACCAGCCAATGATGAAAGTTGTTAACAAATGCGAGAGGAACCACCAATAATGACAACGGCCCTCAAGGTACTATAGGTACAATCCACGGAATGTGAACAGTGAGCTGGCGTCGAACACTCGCAGAATCATCCGATAAAAGGTCAATGGTGAAAACCTTGCATCGAATGTGAAGAACCTGCCATTAAGGCATGCAGGCTCCAAGGTACCGGAAGGGAGTCTCTAGATCAGCTTCCTGGATAATGAGCTGAAGTCGACAGGAAGTGACCTTAATCGAAGGTGGGCCATAGTGTTTCCCACATCATTGACGTGAGACAGAGGAACATAATGTTTGTGAATTAGGATCAAATGAGAATCAGAGGAAGGTTGAAACTTGTAGAGGTCAACTTCTCTTGAACATATCGGTTGCACGACAGTGGATTTGGCAGTATCTGACATCAAAAGATCAAAGGTCATGATGACGAGGCAAAGAGCATATGAGATGTCAAAAGGGATTACCCAAACCCACGAAGGCAAACAGAGAATGAGATGAGATTTCCCTAATACGACACGAATGTAGACAAGTGCCATGTTCAAGAGCGACATACTACTGACACAACGATGATACTGGTTCCATTTTCCCCACCATTTCTGGCGAGTACCTCTTTATTTTTACACAAGCTTGAAGAGGATACCATATGCTTGTCATATAAGTTCGTCCCTCGGACGAATCCAACCTAGTACGTTTAACGAGCCCTAGGAAGGAGAAACTCGAGTATTGTCATTACGACTGGATCCAATGTCATTAGGGTTTAACGAAAAACTCAGCGTCTTTTCATGTTTAGAGAGTTTGAAAAGACAGCGGAAAAGTAAACTCCAGCAGTCCCTTTTCGTAAATAGTTTCTCAAATCCGAAAAGGTAGAAAAATATGTCTAAGAAAACCTCCTAGTCGCGATAGGCTAGGGTATTCCTTTTTCGTAAATAATCTATCCTAGCCCGAAAAAGGGGTAAACGTATACTGGGTAGATGTCGTTTTGCATCCACTTTAACGATATCAAAATGACAAGTGACTCGGCAATCTTTTCATGTTTAGAGAGTCATAAAAGAGTTGAAATTTGACTCCTCCTGGAGGAACGAGTGGTATAAAGGGTAGCAACTAGTTCCGTTAATGGTGGAATTGATCAGAACAAGTAAAGGTTAAGAGGCTGGCTAACAAGACCACTCATCACAACACTTCCTCAGGAACAGGTAAAACAACCAAGTGAAGGCATATGATCGGCCAAGCAGATAGTGACGATGGAGTGAGAAAACCAAGGCTCATCTGGAAAAAACAGGCTGATAAAATGGCAATCACAAGAGGTAAAATAGGGATGGTTTCATTTTTACACAAGCTTGAAATCAGGAAACTCTGCTTGAATTTGGTTCCATTTTTACACAATCTTGAAACAAAGATAAACTATGCTTGAAACCGGTTTCATTTTTACACAAGCTTGAAACGGAAACAAACTATGCTTGAAAAATTAAGCATGCCTCCAGCATCGTGACTCAATTCGAGGTACATGCCCCCCAAGCTTCAATCCATATGAAAGGCAAATGAAGTGAAGGTTCAAATTATGAGATCAAGAGAAAGACTCGACTAGGATTTTATGAGATCTTATCAAAGACTCGAATTGAACAGGAAAGTGTTTCATTGTTTTAACGAGGTTGACACATTAAAAGAACTGTCCTAAAACCAACTTGTTTCATTGTTTAGGGAGCTTGACACAGGAAAAAGAACTCTGCTCCGACCACCTTGTTTCATTTTTTAAGGAGCTTGACACAAGAAAACGAACTGTGCTCTGACGACCTTGTTTCATTTTTTAAGGAGCTTGACACAAGAAAACGAACTCTGCTCCGACGCCTTGTTTCATTTTTGAATGAGCTTGACACAAGAAAACGAACTATGCTCCGATGACCTTGTTTCATTTTTTAACGAGGTTGATATAGAAGAAAAACTATCCTCGAAACACCTTGTTTCATTTTTTAACGAGCTTGACACAAGAAAATGAACTATGCTCCGACCGACCTCATCATAATGAACAAGAAGTCATCGCTTCCAAGAGTTCCACTCCCGATGGAAGGAAAACATCTCGTAAATCAAGACCCAATGCCCCCAGCACACTATGCATGACGGCATCGTCACTGAGTACAGGCATGGGGTAGGTAGCCACATAGTTGACCTGCGGTGGGGCAGATACAACGGGAGGATAAAAACCAGGAAGGGATGATGGCGGGCCAGCTGCCACATCAGGACCAAAGAACAAAAGCTGATCAATGGTCACGATCCGTCCTTCATGTGGAAAACAGACCACACGGAAAAGGGAGGAGACAAGCGCATAGATGTAATCGCGGCCCAAGATAAAATTGAAATCTAAGGGGCCTGGAACAACCATCACGTCCATATGGACGGTTTTACCTCCCAATGTAATAGGTAACCTTGGAAGGATCCCTAACGGTTGACTAGTCCTTCTGTTAAATGCCAACAGATTCTGTGTAACAGGCACAAGCGGCGGCAAACCGAAAGCTTGCAAAGTAGTTGAGGATAAAATACTAATAGACGCACCTTCATCTATGATGGTGCTGGGTACGACCAGACTAGAGTTTTGTATTGTTATCTCAAAAGGCACATAAGACGAAAGGCGGTATCCTGCAAATCGACTCCAGTCAAAGGAAGCGACCAAACTACTCGAAGGGGCTACCATCGATCTGAGATGGTCTTTCCCTGGTGTTACAGAAGAAGAAGAAGCATCCCCCACGACCTCCATATCAAAGGCAGGAGGAGTATCCTCTGGGACCTCCATCACGGGAGGCGGAGGAGTGGCTTCTTGAGGTATAGGGACAGGAGAATCTTTCTCCAAGTTGGAGGAATCTGAAGAAACAAGAAGAACCAAGGGATGTGAGGTCCACTCTCAACGGAAAAGACCTGGTGCACCACATACGGGGCCAGTTCAACCGATCCCACGACCAATGGTTGGTCAGGGATGGATTCATGAATTTGAATTTCCGAGGGAGCGGGATCGACCAAGGATGACTCTTGACCAATCGTAGGATCAGCGGGTGGAGGACTCAAAGAAAGCCGATTATAACCAGCTAGAAGGCATGGTGTAGAACCGGTCGATTTTTCCAAAACTCTCTTGGCTTCATCCATATATGGAAAAAGGTGAATGGCATGGTGCCCTTCACACAACTTACAGGGATTGGCAATCTTACCCTGCTTCTTAAGAGTTTTACTAGCACTAGCTAAAGACGTGCCCCCAACTTGACTCCCGGAAGCCAAAGGCAACGGCGGATGACCGTTGTACCATGCTTCGAGCACCTTGGGAATTCTAGGGAAATCTCGAAGAAGATGGTCTCCCGTGCACAACATGCAAGGGAACTTGACTTTCCACTGAGGGTTGGAAGTTTTATCAAGAGGAGATGTTTTAGAAACAGCAGTTGCAGCCTTAGCCTCTCTCTTATCAGACTTCTTCTTCTTTGTCTTCTTCTTCTTCTTCTTCTTAGCCACCTGGTTACTTGAATCTAGGCTTTCACCAAGCGAAGTAGAAGAGGAGGATGAAAAAACATACGAAGGAGGGGAGAGGTCCACCTTGGAAGCAACATGGCGTTGTTCAAGCGGAGGAACTGATTGAATAGTAGCTGAGACATTCGGGACCACAGAGGTTGAAAACAACCAAACAGGCAACCCAACAGTTAACCCAGGAAGGGACAACATTGCCATATAAGAAGCACCAACATTTCCAAAAGGAGGAAAAGGACCCGGATTTCCATCGGAGGGGATTCCTTGGTTGGTGAACTCCGGAAAAGTTGCCATCATAAACGATCTTCAGAACAACACCCTAAGGAAACTAACTTTAACCAGGAATATTTTGTGGGCAGTTAATTTTTTTAAAACATTTAAACAAAACTCTATTGTTTCATCTTTTAAGAGTCGAGAAACAACCAAAAGGTGACTCTATCACTTTCAGATTGGAAACAAGCGTGAAAGGACAAGCGCTTGATGACCTTTTCAAATTTAAAGAGTTAGAAAAGATCGAAATGACTACTCAGGAATGCTAGGCAAAGGGTGTACCAAATAACCGTGAACTGCAATATACACCTTGGTTTCAAAATGAAAGAGAAATCAACCAAGGACTTAACGTACGTGCAAGCAATCTCCCCGAATGTTGTGTCTGGTGTATCACGGGTAAAAGGCGGTAGACTCAGCTTCCTACGGATAAAGGATAGCAACCTAGTGGGGTCTCCCTTTATATACGCGATGGTATGGGGAGCAAAAGTCCGTACTAGCGCTGTCTAAAGCCAAAAGGCGAACGACAGCTACTAGGTTTAACGACGCCGAAACACGTCACTAGCCTAGACCTCTAAATATTTCATTAATGTTTCAATGCTGCCTTAAGGTAAATTGAATAAATTTTAAGGTTGACCTTTAATTATGTTTCAATTTTCAGGCCCTACCGAATGTCATTTGACAATCTCCTATATGCAACTATATGAGGAAAGAAATCTTTCAATTCGATGAATGCTATCTAGTTAAGGGAAGAACTTCAAACAATGATGCAACAAACAGCAATACTAAAAACGAAATTTTTCCAAACTAGATGACTTTCACTAACCAAAAGTAATCTAAAACATCCAATGATGTGAATTATGCAATGTAATCTATGCAAAATTCTCTTTTTCGAAAACTATGCAATTGTAATCTATGCACAATTTCTTTTTCTTTTCAAATGACAAGAATGCACTCAATGCATTTTTCGATGAAATGAGAATCTACTTAATGCATGCTTTTAATGAAAGAGAATGCACTCAAAGCGACTTTTAGCTTTCAATCATTAAACAATGTAATCTAAGTTCAATGATAGATCTCAAAAAATACTTTTCAATGCAATGTGATCTAAAGCATTTTAACAAAAAGAACACTTTGAGACAAAAACTAAATGAACGCAAATCTTTTTAATGAAAGGATGAATGAAAAAGGGATGCAAACAAACACTAATAATGCAATCGTTATTTTAAACACTTTGTAACGAAATTACTCAAAAGGCTACAAGACATATGAGGTCAAGCACAAAAAGGACTTCCAAAGTATGAGTTCAAAACAAGGCATTCATTCCCTTTTACATCAAGCAATCATGGAAAGAAAACATTTCAAACAATGAGCAATGTAATCAATGCTCATACAGAGAAAATACCGGAAGGGAAAGACACACTGGTGAAGGATTTAGGGAAAAAGTCTCAATTTTCACACACCCTGAAATTGGCATGACTTTTGTAGGTGAAACTAGCGCCAACTGGCGCGACTTGCTCACTAACAACTAGCGCCAATGGCCAATTGGCGCGGGTTGCTAACTGACAACAAGCGCCAACGCCCGAAAATGAAAAAACAAAGAATTTCTCCCAACCAAGACCAGACTCACCACTTCAAACAGAATCTAAAACAAACCCAGAAGCAAAGCACTAACCAAAAGAAAATTCCGAACAAGGGAAAACCCTAGCACCTACAGGAGATGGCGCAACTGTCTAGCTGTAATCTGCGCCAGACATGGGATGGTGCGACTGATGAACTGGCAACATGCACCAACTGGCGCGACTATTGGGGTGGAAACCACACCAATCAAGCCAACCATGAAAAGGTGAAAAATTCGGAAAAACAGAGGTCAGATCTGATCCTCTAGGGCTAAACAGAGGTCTTACACTAGAAAAAAGTGAACCAAAAGAGTTGATCAAGCAGACAAAGACCAAAATCAACCGTAAAGACAAGACAAACTCCAATCAATGTCTCCCCAGTGGAGTCACCAGTTTGTTGGAGAGGTAAATCCCCTCTGCGGACAGAGGCGATCCCTACTAGCCCAGATCAGGTCTAGCAACAATTGAGTCATGCTAAGATGCAAGTTCCTAATTGCAAAAGACCAAGACGTGACAAGAGGCCTACCTTAAGTCCTACGCTGTCGTCGTTTGTGGAGAAGATGGTGCTTCCATCCCCTGCTTTGGCAGATCACAATTCTCCCGCTCAATGCGATCAAACACCTGCACATACAAGAGGAAACAAAAAACAAACAAGCGTAAAACCTAATACATGCAACTGTGTATCAGTCAGAGAAGATACAAATCATAACATAAAACATGAACATCTGAGTGGAACCATAATTGAAGTTGTTTATTATTAATCAGAACAAAGAAAGATACAACCTCAGCTCTAACGTTGGATCTTCCTTCGGTAGGTCGACAAAGGAGTACGTCTCGGTAAAGCTCATCGGGAAACGGAAAAGTCTCTCACTCCTCGGTTGTCTGACAATAATCTCCTTACAATTGATTCAGCTCTATTCAGGCTACCAAGACTACTAAGGCTCAACCATTCAGCTGGTTCAACCATTCAGCTCCCTCATCAATGGAAGATGGCTATATTTATAGAGGAGAGGAGGAGGTTGGGATCCCTACAATAGTGGAAGGGAGGCCTTATCCCTTGGGAGGTTCCCCATAAGGTGGAAACAAGAGGCCAAAGGAGGAAGGTCGTGGTTATTTAGTCAAAACCACTCCTCATGACTCATCCACGAAGTTGTTGTAATTGAAACTTCGCCTCTTTTTTTAAAAAAATTTCCATAAGCAGATTGGCGCGGGTGCTTAACTAGGATAGAGTGCCAACTTGCACAGGCTCAGTGTTAATTTTCCTCATTGGCGCGAGAACATAACGGGCTACTAGCACCAAGGCAAAAACAGGTGTTTTTAGGGGTTTGCTCAGGAAATGATCAACAGAAAGAATGTTGTCCTCATGGCAATGGATCCAATGATGGTCTTTGCAAGGCATGACACTACTTATTGGTCATAGAAATGACCCTCCAATGGGCAAGATGGGGATTGCAGGGACGGTGACAAATTATTGTGTAACAAGATATGGCTAACTTCCCCATCGCTCTTGGGGGAATAATTGTATCCGTTGATATTAAAGTTATAGATCGCTCATTTGACTACAATATTCTTCTTAGACATAGTTTGACTTATGAAATGAAATCCATTGTCTCATTGGTCTTTAGGATTATCACTATCCCTCATTAAGGGAATATTTTCACTTTAGATCAATTTTCCTTCTGAACCCCCTGAGTTTCAAGCCTTACCATTCAATAATGTTCCTCTAGCAGGTGGTATATTGATATGTTTTTCAACATTGGTACCAATCTGTTGAAAGCCTCCTCGCTTTTAGGGTGTTTCCCTCTTCCATCACCTGAGGTTCCTCTAACCATTTCAATGGCCTTGAATATTTTGATGGCCCTACTAATCCTTGGATCCTCTCGGTCCCTTCTACCATTAATTCTTTCGGAGACCAGATGACCCTCTCACCTACCGAGTTAACTTATCAAACTATCCAGATGGCGTTTAATTATCTATCTTCCTTGGTTCAGACCAACGGTACCACCCATTCACCCATTGTGCCTCCATATATTGACTTCTTTGATGATGCATTTCCCTCTGATGAGGCTATCATGGAAGTCATGTCTTTGGACAAACTTCCTTGGGATGAATTTCACCATCGCGCCTCAATTTATCTCAAAACTAAACTAGGCACTTATCCTTTACAAATCATGTCTATTGATCGCTTCGATATTGTACCTTCCCCTTTTACAACCATTCATGAGACTGACATGAAAGAAAACTTAGGGAATTTTTCCAAAACCATGCTTATCGACATCTCAATCAAGATATGTGTCATGGAAAATATACGGGTATGACCAAACTACACTCCCAAGGAGATTTCTAACTTCACCTATCTCTTCAAAGAGTTATGCGACGTTTTTGCTTGTTATTACGAGGAAATTCATGGCATATACAATTATATTTTCGAGAATGAGATCAAGACTTATGTTGGAGAAAACCCTATTCTAAAAGAACTTAGACTGGTCCACCCTCGGGAATTTACTACCATCAAGGAAAATTTTGAAAAGTTACTCAATTTTGGTTTCATCTACCCCATTCCATTGACAAAATGGGTGTCTAACATAGTACCCATCAATAAGAAGTAGTGAACCATATGTATTTGTGTTGATTACCACGATTTCAATATCGCCTGTCCCAAAGATAACTATCTAACACCTTTCATTGACCAGGTTATCAACAATTGTGCTAGTTGCCATCCTTTTTCCTTTATGGGCAGTTCTTTGGCTACAACCAGATATCTATCCAGCCAGTTGATCAATACAATACTGCCTTCATTTTTCCTTAGGGTACATTTGCTTATTTCAAGCTTCCTTTTGGTCTTAAGAATGCAAGATAAACTTTTCAAAGAGTAATGGACTATTCCTTCCATGACGACAAGCAAGTTGTGCAGGCCTATTTGGATGACCTCTCTACTCATTCAAAACAACGTTCCAATCACCTAGGTCATATTTGACCTATTTTTCTTGGGTGTTGATTTTATCACATCTTCTTGAATCCGCATAAGTGTGTTTTCTTCATTGATTCCGATCGCCTCCTTGGTTTCATATTTTTGAAACATGGGATTCAGGTTTATACCATTAAGGTCGAGGAAATCCTCAAATTTCCCCTCCACAATCCATTCTTCAACTCCAACGTTTTCAAGGGAAGGAAAAATTATTATAATTTTTTGTCATTAACTATGTAGAAATTACAAAATGATTCATGCGCTTATTAAAGAAAGCAGTTCCCTTCTTATGGGATGATCAGGATCAAAGATCATTTCATGCCTTGAAGAAGGCTCTCAGATCTGCACCAATATTGAGCCCTCCTGATTGCATGTGTGAATTTTCATTATATATTACACCATCATCATCCTCTATTAGTATGGCTCTTTTTCAATAAGACGACACTCACAACGAGCATGTGATTTTTTACCTTTCCAAAGGCCTTGTTGGGCCTGAGCTTAGATACTCGCATGTGGAGAAACTTTCTCTAGCAATAGTTTTTGTTTTTATCTGACTTTGACACTACATAATCCTATGCCATACAACAGTTATTTCTCTAGGGAACCCTATGAGACACATCCTTCCTCATCAAATCATTGGAGGAAAGTATTCCAAGTGGATCGTTATACTCTAGGAATTTGATCTAGTGTTCACCACTGCAAAATAAAAAAATACTTTGGTATTTGTTGAGTTTTTATTGGAGCTTATTCGAGTCGATCTAAATGACGTATCCCATGATCCCGTGCTAGATGAATCTATCTATTTGGTCTAATATTTTTGTAAAAATTATACAAACAATATGTATATCAATGGATTCAATCCGATCATGCAATGTTCTAAAGAAAGATATTGAATCCTTCTAACAATTCATTTGTGGAAATTAAACACAGTCGCATAATCACGCCAAGTAAAAGAAAGAAAAAAATCAATCCACAACGTAGATATTTTCCCAGGGAAATATTGCTACTCAAAACCCCTCTATCTTATATTGTATATTCAACCAAGGAATCATGAAACAATTACATTACACTCTTCTCACAAGAGTTTGTTGCACTCCAATAACTGTCTCACACGGATCCGAACAAAATCGACCAACACAATGCCAATTTCCAGACTCTACTCAGTCTGCCATGCTTGCACACTTCATGTGGAATGAAATCCCTATTCTCAAGGAATTCCAGCCTTCTTTGACTGCGCAAACATCATGGGAAATCCTATGGTGTGTTAACTGCATCTGGGCAGTTTTTTGATAATACAACTGATAGTTAACTTCCCTTTACCCTTTGTCTCAACTGGGTCTTCATCAGAAATGACATGCATGTAGATATTAATAGTAAATCATCAATCACTTGACAGATCACTGCATGTGAATTAAATCTGATTTAATTCACTTGATCTCTCACTAGTGCAAAAAACAGTTTCAACTAGTTAGACTGACTTTAACTCACCTAGATTGAGTTAACTAATTTCTCATGCATTAATCTAATGTACTAACTGCAACTTGAACTCTAATACAACTAGAATCACTCTGAATGCCTCACCAACCCCCTCAACTCGAATTCAATGAGCTAATTGAGTCTATCACACTTAGTTAACTATTACAAGTGATTTTGAGATAATATTACAATTTATTGTCTAATTTAATTAAGGTAAAATTAAATTAGATACATTTCCAATTTATTATAAAAATTGGCTTTCACACAAATGTATCACTAGGACCCATGATCCCATGATCCCACACTAGTGTGTGTGTTGCATTTTCTTGTTGGCGTTCAACACTCCCTCTCAACAAGAAAGGGATTATCAGCTACCCCGATCCTGCCTCTGTGGTACTCGAATTTACTCGTGGCGAGTGCCTTCGTCAGAATATCTGCATCCTAATCCTCAATGGGAATTTACTGAAGTAACATAATTCATCTCTTAGCACGATCTCTGAGATGGTTGTACCGGATGTCAATGTGCTTGGACCTATCATGGAATATTGGATTAACCGAGATTTTTATGCAACTCTCGTTATCACAATGTATCACCATCGAATCCATCTAATGACCGAACAATCCAAAAAGTATATTCCTCATCCATATGGCCTCACATGTAGCCTGACTAGCTTCCATGTACTCTATCTTAGCTGAACTGAGTGCAACTGATCTTTGCTTCTTGCAGTACCAAGAAATTTTTGTCCATCCTATGCTGAATTTCCCTCCTTATGTGCTCTTCTTGTCAGATGGACTGCCTGCCCAATCTGTATCAGTGAAGCCTTGAAGCTTCACTCCCTCTGTCTGACTATACCATAATCCATACTCTATAGTGCCTCTAAGATATCTCAATACATGCTTCCCCGCCTTCCAAAAGAGCTTGGTAGTCTTAACCATAGCTTGAATAAGTTGGTTAACTGTGTATCAAATGTATGGTCGTGTGTTCACCAAGTGCATGAGTGAACCCACAAGATGCCTGCAAACAGTAGCGTCCACTACCTCACTTGAAGTAGCATCCTCCTTCCTCTACTTTCCTGCAAGAGGAGTCTCCATGGGTTTATAGTTCTCCATTTGAAACTTACTCATAATCTTTTCGGCATACTTTCCTTGAGAAACAAATAGCTCACCATCCCACTGCCATACCTCCAAACTAAGGAAATAGTGAAGGAGTCCCATGCCCTTCATCTTAAACTCTCTTGCAGGGTCTTCTTTGCAAGAAGTTATGAGTTTCTCATCACCTGTCAAAATGAGATCACCAACATAAAGTATGATAATCAAAAGCTTACCCTCAGCCACAATCTGGTACAAGTTCACATCTGCTTCACTCTCTGTGAAGCCCAACCCAGTATAATAGTTTTCATTCCTAGTGTACCAAGTACGAGGTGCTTGCTTCCGCCCATACAGTGCTCTCTTCAGTCTGCACACATGCGACTCACTGTCAAAGGTCTAAAAAACTTCTGGTTGTTCAATGTACACTTCTTCCTCCGACACTCCATTGAGAAATATAGTCTTCACATCCATATGATGTATCTAGGACCCCATCTGTGCTAAGAGTACAAGGATAGATCTAATTGATGATTACCTTGCAAATGGTGCAAAATTCTCCTCATAGTCAATCCCTTCAAATTGTGAGAATCCCTGGCTACAAATCTAGCCTTGTACTTCTCCACACTCCATCTGCTGCATGCTTCACCTTATAGATCCATCTACATCCAACCATTGATTTTCTAACTGGCCTTGGGACAACTTCCCATGCACTGTTCCTGATGATGGATTCATACTCATCAACGATGGCATCAACTCGATTTTTTTGTTGCACTGCTTCCTCAAAATAGGATGGTTTTGTCACAATACACATGCTCATAAGAGCCATGTATCCAGTAAACCTGTCTGGAGACTGTCTTTGTCTGCATAGTGAGGTAGGTGCTCCTACATGTTCTGTCGCAACAAATCTCAATATGTCAGCTTCTGTGGTGTGCCTTCTACCATGTCTGGTGGATGGCTATGCATGAGTGGTTTCTTCAACTCCATGATCCTCCGTATGTGGCTAATCCACATCTTCAGGTTCATCTTTGGAACCAAGAGTTCCTCATCATCATGCAACTCAAGCTCCCTCTCAAGGGAAAATCGCATGGCTTTCTCATCATCAAATTTTATATCCCGTCTCATAACAGTCATCCTATTGTTTGGAAAATACACTCGATAGCTGTGGGGAGTATCAATGTACCACACAAATATCCCAATTTCAGCTGTTGGTTCTAGATTCTTTTTGGAATCTTTGGTCACATGGCAATAGACAGATGAGCCAAAAATTTTAAAATATGAAACATCAGGTTTTGTACCAGAAAAATCCTCCTCTGGTGTACTCATGCCAAGTATCCGATGAGGACTACGGTTCTATAAAAATACTAATGTGTTGCATGGCTCTACCCACAAATGCAACGATAGGCTCTGATAATGTAACATCACTCGTGCCGCACCCACAATTGTTCTATTATTTATTTCTGCATCCCCATTTTGTTTTGGGTTATGAGATGCAATCAACTCTCTCTAAATTCCTTCTTTGCTACAAAAGTTCTTGAATTCATTGGAGATGTACTCACCACCATTGTCGCTCCTCAGAGCCTTAACATGCTTCCCTGTGTCTTTCTCAACCACTGCTTTGAACTCACAAAATTTTGAGAATTCCTGATATTTCTTCTGCATGAAGTAGATCCAAAACTTTCTAGAGAAATCATCAACAAAAAACACATAATACTTGTGCTTTTTTGTCGAAGTTGTAGAGAATGGTCCACACAGGTATGAGTAAAATCTCTCAAGGATTTCCACTGCTCGGTTATCCTTCTGGTGAAAATTAGCCTTTGTATACTTCCCCATGGTACATCCCTTGCATGTGTCTATCTGAGCAAGAGTACCCTTTGGAAGCCCCGTAGAAATATGTTGCATGACCTTCAAAGCATCGTGGTGTAGATGGCCCAATCTCCTATGCCATAACTCACCCTCATCCCGGCTCACCACTTTGTCTGCTTTACCCATCAATGTTGTGCAACCATCTACATCAACTTTGAAGAGATTCTTCACATGAACCCCAATCTTCTTGACTTTTCTTGTGGCTTTGTGCCAAAGGAATGCTTTCTCTTCACTGAAAACCACATCATATCCTCTATCCTCCAACATAGCAACTGAAACTAATTTTTTCTTCAAGCCCGGTACATGTATGACATATTTTAATAAGAAGGGTTTACCTTACTATCTCTGGAAAGAAACTGTACCAATCCTGGTAGTGCTATACCTCCCATCATCACCCATTTATATATGCATCTAGAGATCCTTCTCCTCCAAGCTACTAAAAAGTTTTTTTTCTCCCATCATGTGAAAATATGCACCACTATCCAAGTACCACACTATTCCCAGCGCATTAGACACCATGCGTGCAATGAGTGAGAATTCCAACTCAAATTGTGAGGCCAAAGCCTCACCAGCTGCATATCTTGAAGCCTTCTTGTTCTTCTTCTTCTGTGGACAATTAGTGTCATAATTTCCATGCTTGTGATAGTGAAAAAATTTCACTCTGGACATGTCACGCTTCTTGCCTTCTTTTCTGGTCTCAGATTTGGAATAGGATTTCTTTCCCTTTCCCTTTTTTTCCTTACCATCCAAGGCGCAATTTTCCTCATCATCTGTTTTATATGAGGATCCATCCCTAGTATTCTACCTGGATTTGCCTTGTTCCAAATCTTACCAAAGTTTCCCCCAATCTGGTAGCTTCTCCCTCCCATTGACAGAGTCTTCGTAACTATGCCAACTCTTGGGAAGGCCTAGAAGTGCTAGGATCACCAAGTCATCATCCACTATAGTAATTTTGATACTCCCAATCTCATCTCGACATTGGACAAACTTGGTTAAATATTTCAGAATAGTGTCGCCTTTCTCCATTTTGATTTTCCTGAGCTTGTCCTTCAGTGCCAATTTTCTGTGGTCACTACTGCTATGAAACAGATCTTTCAAATCCTTCCACATTGCATATGGAGTTTCTTTTCCATGAAGACTCGAGACAGTGTGATCTTGTACTCCCTCTAATAAGATCCTCCTCGCCTTTGCAACCTTATTTTTCCAAGCATCAAGAAGAGTGGCGTCTGTTGCTGCGGGCTTGGGAATGTCATTATCAATGAATTTTTTCAACCCGTTGTCCTCTATAACTGCCTCCATTATTTATTTCCATGCAATATAATTAGAACTGCACTCGAGTGCATATTCAAATCTTAAGCCATTGAAATCCATCTTGATCCGCATGTCGCACCAAAGAATATTTTTTTCAAATTCGAATTTTGTTCAGTCACAAACTCAATTTTTCTTCACTACAGTGATTTCCTGCGCTCTGATACCATGTCACAATTATACAAACAGTATGTATATCAATGGATTCAATCCGATCATGAAATTTTCTAAAGCAAGATATTGAATCCTTCTAATAATTCATTTGCAGAAATTAAACACGATCGCATTATCACACCAAGTAAAAGAAAGAAGCAAATCAATCCACAACACAAATATTTTCCTGGGGAAATCTTGCTGCTCAAAACCCCTCTATCTTCTACATTATATTCAACCAATGAATCATGAAACAATTATAATGCACTCTTCTCACAAGATTCTGATGCACTCCAATAACTGTCTCACACTGATCCAGAAAAAATCGACCAACACTTAGCCTCAACTAAGCTTGCCTTGCTTGCACAATTCATGTGAATGCAATCCCTAATCTCAATGAATTTCATCCTTATTTGACTGCACAAACATCATGGGCAATCCTATGGTGTGTTAACTACATCTGGGCAGTTTGCTAATAATACAACTGATAGTTAACCTCCCTTTAACCTTTATCTCAATTTGGTCTTCATCAGAATTGACATGCATGCAGCTATTAATAGTAAATCATCAGTCACTTAAAATATCACTACATGTGAATTAAATATGATTTAATTCACTTGATCTCTCACTAGTGCAACAAACAGTTACAACTAGTTAGACTGAATTTAACTCACCTAGATTGAGTTAACTGATTTCTCATGCATTAAACTAATGCACTAACAGCAACTTGAACTCTAATATAACTAGAATCACTCTGCATGCCTCACCAATCACCCTCAACTCAAATTCCATGAGCTAACTGAGTCTATCACACTCAGTTAACTATTTCAAGTGATTTTGAGATAAGATTACAATTTATTGTCCAATTTAATTAAGGGAAAATTAAATTACACACATTTCCAATTTATTAAATAAATTCTATTTCACACTAATGTATTGTTAGGACCCATGATCACATGATCCCACACTAGTGTCTGTGTTTCATTTTCTTGTTGACTTTCAACACTTTTAACCATGGCATGGAGACATCCTTTTGTATCATCAAACCCAATGTTTCCTCCCTAATCTATCAAAATAAGATCATCATCATATTTACCACCACATGAAACACTACTTTGTTCTTAATGATACTTTACATTGTCGTGGTGTTGATTTTTTCGTTGGCGATGTCTCACTCACGATGAGGTGGAACATGTTCTAAATGAATTCCATGTTGGGGAATGTGGCGGTCATCTTTTGGGCATGGGTATTGCTTATAAAATATTTTGTGTTGGATACTATTGGAAGTATATCTTTAAAGAATGTATTACCACGGTCAATCAGTGCCATCCTTTCCAAGTCTTTACAAAGAAAATGTGTGTGCCGCCTTCCCCTCTACACCCGGTAGTTACTGTCGGTCCATTTTAAAAATGGGGAATTGAATTTATCCCTTGAAATCCTAGTTCATATAATGGTTACAGTTATAATGTTGTTTCCATCGATAACTTCAAGAAATGGGTTGAAGCCATCCCTAATTTCAAGGTTGATGATGAATTTATTGCACTATTTCTATTTAATACGTTAAAATTTTTGTTCGTTGTGCCTCAAACCATTATTACAGACCATGGCTCTCACTTTCAGAATCACATGAATTTTTACTTAACTTATATGCGTGGTTTTTTCCAAGATCATTCATCTTCCTATTATCCATTGTATAATGGTCAAGTCGAAGCTGTAAATGGCATCATCAAGACCACGATCCACCAATTAGTAAGAAATCACAAGACCAACTGGCATATAATGTTAAATTATGTGTTATGGTTGTATCAAACCTCAATAAGTATTAGTGCATGCTTCACATTGTTTCAATTAGTTTATGACTTGGAATCAGTCCTCCTTATCGAGTGCTAGATCCCATTACTAAAACTCATTGTTGAACTCTTACCTGATACCTCTGCTGAAGAGGATCTTTTATTGTCACTTCATAACTGATATGAAACTCATAGAGATATTTCATTAGCTCTCGAAGCTCACAAGTGTCGATTCAAATCTTAGTACAACAAACGTGTTAAGCCTCATTCATATCAAGAGGGTGATATTTTCCTTATTTATGATCAAAAGAATGACCTCTTATGGGCAGTAACTCTTCAACTGATGTGGCTTGGTCCCTATATCATCACTTTTATCCTCTCCAAAGGGGGCTATGAACTTATGGACTGTGATGATTGTTAAAAATGGAAGCTTCAAGAGTCATTCTCTTCCCTGAGGTGAGCTACCGGGGTAGATGAGAACATATGACTGTGGCTTGTGAGTTGCAATAAATCAAGGCATGGAAGCTTGCAAAGAACCTTGGTGGTGACTGATACCAAACCCATGGATTTGGTGAATTATCAGGAAAAATACAGGTTAATACTGTCTAGTGATCCCTACTGTCAAATCCATGGACTTGGTGAAACACTAGTGCAAAATCCTGGGTCGAACATCTTGTGAGCTATATGAAAAATCAAGATGTGGTCTAGCTAAATCAGGTGGATTTCTGTGAAGCTAAGATTGTTATGTGTGATAGCCTCTTTATCATGTTGTGATGATGCTTACCTAGGAACTGATCACTCCTAGGAAGCTAAACTCCGACATTGATTGAAAAGATAGAAGATCACATAGTTAAAATATCTCTTCTTATTATTGTGTGAACATGATGTTGTAAAGCAGATGATGTGATATGGACCATACTAGTGAGAGAATGATGTAAATGATGTATAAGCCTTGTTGAGTCATGTAAAAGTGTTTTCAAGTTGTAACTCCTATTCAAGTTGAATAGTAAAGATGTAAAAGTGTCATGTAATATTTATTTGATGTAAGCCTAAGTTTATAAAGGCAAAAGTGTTTTTTATTTCAATGTAAAATTAAAAGATAAAGTGGGTCGGAAAAGTAATAGGCTTGAGGGGACTTTATGAAGTCAAGTTTTAAACCCTAAAAGTGACTTCTAGAAGCTTGAAAAGTCAATCCTATCCATATTCTATAAGGATGAAAGCAAAAATATAAAAAAGTACAAAGAACGTTCACTCTACACATGCAATTATGTTTTTTCAGCAGTTTTCCAGTAAGCAAAGGTTTACAGGTTCGATTACTAAATCGACCATACATTCTCTTCAAGCATCCAAATTGAGAAATTCTAGTGGGGTTAGAAAGTAGACTCAAAGGAGGAGGGAGATCGTCCCTCACTAAATTCACGAACTGATTTTTTGCATAATTTTTTCCAGAATTTCCAGAAACAGTTTCAGAGAAAGAAAAGCTCATAACTTTGCATCCAAGCAAACTTTTCCAGAAATTCCACTTGGAGTGGAAATTAGACACCAAGGAATTTTCGTTTCCACTCAACGCTCTTAAGATCTGCTGAGTTTCAGGCCTGATCCAGCCTCTCAAAGTTAGACTTTCAAAATCGAATTTTCTGTAGGGTTGTGTTTCAATCTTTCTCAGATCTAACCCATGTATGTTCACTTGAGGTGAAGATAAAGTAGTCAAAGTGAAGGGTATATAGCTTTAGATCCATCAGTTATCTATTCCATGCATGACAATTTCAGTTGTACTCCAAGGCATTAAAGTGTCTAGGTGTCTTCTCTCCTAGTTTTATTTTGTAACTTGATATCTACTTATTTGTTCCACATAATAAAAGAGATTTTTTCTGGGTTTTCTCCCTTATTGGGTTTCCCAGCGGTATATCTTGTGTATATGTTTCATGGATGTATGATTTCTATATTCATTTCTCAGTTATAACAGCAAACACAACATTAAAAGGAACGAACTGTGAAAGAAAAGAAAGAATATCTTAACATTCCATATCACTCTGCAATTTTTCAACAATGGCACCCCACTTGCCGAACCCCTCAACGGGCTCTATCTAAAGAAGTATTATGCTTAAATATCATATGCTTTGTAATTTTATGTACAAATATTTGTTTATTTTGGTGTGCTTCTTTTCTATTTTCTTTTTTTTGGATAAACTTGGTTGTTTTCCTTATGCCTATATCTTTTGCACAGATGTTGTCGCTACTCTTACCATATGTTGACTATGCAGATGGTGCAATTCATCACACTTGACACATTGCATCAGTGTCCTGGGTGCTTTACACACCTACTTCAAAGCTATTTAGTTCTGGCGGGGCCTCCCTTGGTCACGATACTAATAACATTGTCGAGTACATTGTAGTTATTGAACCCATTTCAGAGGCTATTTCTCTCGTCATCTCAAATTTAGTGGTCAAGTTAGCTTTCCAACTGGTAATTATGCATTTGAATAGTAATTATCACATTCGTAATCCAATATTGTTGCGCCAATTCTTAAGGGTTTTTATTTTGGAACGAAATTTTGAGTTTATTACTTATCAACATGTTCCAAGAATATCTAATGCATTAGTTGATTCATCAAAAAATTATTTATTAAATTGGCACCTATCACATTTATTATAGGTACAAGTGTAAGTGTATATTTCCATTCAAAAATACATAAAAATAAATAAAATACACCATAAAAATCCCCATATATATATATATATATATATATATACATCCAAAAATCCCCAAAACTTGGGTGTTTTTTAAAAACGTCTTCATCAAGCTTGGCATGACACCCTAGCACTATAACATATATGCCTGTTGAGCCTACTGATCGTGATAACATATCACATCCTGTGTTATCCTCCTAAGAGGTACAATAAATATCTCTAGCACACCCATTGTATGTCGATATAGATGGATAGGTATCTCCCTCATGGGAAGAGGTGGAACACCCATCATCAAACCCTTGAGGTTCCTAGCAACCTCCCACAAGCTCTATACATCATCCTCCCCTTCAATGGCTTCCGTGACCCTAGGAATTTTCTCACCCCATATCGCATGGTGGAGTACACCCGCATGACGCATTGGTGCTACATTCATGTCATGCCAACACTCATGTCAATTTGTTTCATCTGAACAAAAAAACATTGCATAAAATTCAAAAGTAAAAAATACTTTGCCACTGATTTCCCCTCTTACCTGTTGGGCCCCACTAAGTACTTGGTGGTAATAATAGCTCTAGATATCCTATGCAATTCATCCATGAATATGGAAAGTCTTCAATCATAGGGATCTAAGACTGCATCCAGTCAAAGAAGTATGCACCAAAATATTTTACATTAGGTCCACCTCATGTTCGAGGCATTAAGGCAAACCAAAACTGCATCCTTGGCTCCCTTAGACCTTCTATGGCCAAACTCACCTGGGGCCTCATGACAGGCACTCTCTCTAGAAATAAGGATACAATAATTGTTTCATACCCAAACTCTCTTTGGGATTGAGTCTTTCAATATTTCATTTCTGCTTTCACCCATATGAGAAGACTCTCACACCAGTGAAACATCAGTGGTTGCATGCAATATATTTCCAAAAAAATTGGGTCTTCGTGACTATGTGTTCAATCTTATCCCTTGCTAATTGAACAATCATCCACAAGATATATCTCAATGGTCTCTCCCTCACTCTTTTGATTAGAATCCTACTAATCATTTTATAGGTGCCTGGTGTGAAAAATCTTACGATTAAATCACTTATGGTTTGGGGATCAGGTTTTCTTTGATTCAAGTTTGTTCATGCTCCTTTAAAATATAAAACAGTAAGTAAATATATATCATCCTTCTCTATACTCAATTCATGGTCCCCAATGATGGAAACCCCTTGGTGCTCATCCCAAATTTGAATAATCCTACTCAAGGATTATTCTTGGGCTTTCATGAGATCCAGTTGTACAAACTTTAGTAAACCACATCTTCGTAATGTTTCTAACAACATTGAATCATTCAATATTTGCAATTATTCCTTTTCATGGACTCTTTCTCTCCATAGAGACATTATGCTAGATTTATCCATCTAAAAGAACATATTTTTAACTCTTACCTGCAACTAATGGGAGTCGAAATGGTTGTAAGGATTGTGCGAAACTATCTCTAGAATATTTTCTTATTTTTCCTCTCCAAAGAGCTCTCACTAATTGAAATGGTGAAAATGAGGACTTCAACTCCTATTTATAGAAATTGGAGGTATGCCTAACCCTACAATTAGTCATGTTGAAGCAAATTTTCCATAATTTTTTAAATGAATCAATCCTAATACTTATTTTTCAATATGTTAATATGATCTAATGTTGTTTCAATTAATTTTTTGCAAAATTGACCATTACATACTTGAATCGAGCCTTCTTTTTTGGGGACCTTTTCTTGCTCCTTAAATAGAAAAACCCCTGAGTTACATTTTTCGGGCTCGTTAAACTCCTACAAAGAAGATTTCAGCAATTATTTTTCTATCTTTTCCTTACTCTTTAAACTGAAAAAATTGCTACAAGTTTTCTTCATCTTCCTCGTATAAAATTTACGAATAATTTCGAGTTTACTTTGTTCCCATCGTACTCATAGAAAAATTAGGTGGATGTCTACTAAGCATTGGTTTATCACTTCATCTAGACTCAATGGACTAACAATGGAAAAGGAATAGTGTCGGGCATACTATTAACCCTTTGCCTCACTCGGTTATCAACCATGACAAAGGTATCCCCCTGGAGTCTTCTTTAAGTTATTTTCAAACTCTTTAAATTTGAAAAGACCACCAAGTTTACCTTTCTAGACTCATTAAACCTAAGCATATTGAGGAAAATTAGACAAAGCAGTGGTTACTATAATCTATATCTAACAAAAAATTTGGAAGAAACCTATTGTCCATCCCTTGAATATGGCACTTTTCCCAATATATTATTGTTTTGTCGGCCTCTCTAAGGACCCTACCAAAGTGTGTGTCTTGATTTGATACCCTAATGTCCCTACATCCTCACATCCTTCTCCTCTTGGTTTTCTTGAGACTGAGTTGTTGATTCTTATTGGTGTTGTGTTTTCTCATTTGTTCAAGGGATTATCTATAATTTGTTACCTCTATCAACAATTTGATCATATGCATATTGTTCTATTTTATCTTCAAAATCATTCATTTTTTCCTGTTTAATGTCAATTGATGTAGGACTCCTTATTCCCTACCTTTGACAGGTTCCTCCCTATCGACTTTAACACATTATCGCTTCAGGAAGCGAATCAAGAATCACCACAGTACCCTAGAGCTTGTAACTTTCAGTGGCGGGTTTTTGTGTGTTTGATCTAATTTTTTCATTATTGGATCCCACTTGAACAATTCTACGAGTGTTTTATCTCAAATCCTTTATTCGCACTTGCTATATTTCATTTCACATCGTGTACACCATCATTCTTATCAGTTTCCATCCTCACATTAGTTAACAATTTTCATCATTGACCAGTAATCAGATGAATTATCGCATGTTCGACATCAAATTATTCATTCACATGTGTATAATTATGCTATTATGTGACAGTGATGAAGACCTTAGGTAGAGACTTACATCACTCAACCTTGTTTCCTCTCCCAGTTGCGACTATTATCATTTCGAGAAAACTTATCAGACTTGTTACATTAAGACATCTATCCACATTGTGCTTATCGATGGACGATATATCATAGATCCATCACACATAATTTTGGTTCAGATATTGAGCATGGGAATGCCTAACTATATACATGATTATTATATATCTTTGATTTATGCATGTTGTTTGTAGGCCTCTTTCAGTCTCGAAACTCTAAAACTCTCTCTCTTCAACTATGATTTAAATTATTTTTCCATCATCTCCTTCTATGACCTCACACTTTATAGGGCATATGTTATACTGGAAAATACCTCCTCATCAACGTAGAGTAGAAGAACACTTACTGACTGAAATAAAACCTTATTGAAGGCATGTTTTCCATAGAAACATGCCCTAAAAAACTGGCACATGGTGTGGTAACGCAGACCACGGTCTAGTAATTTGTGTTACCCTAGAAACTAACGCTTTGTATATCACTTTGGAAAGTGTTACCTAACATTCATGGGCCCACAAGAAGAAATCATGAGTCAACTCACATAATCTTGTTGTTTACTCAAATTTGACTCTATAAAGCTGGAAAATATCACCTCGAGCTCGTATAAGAATTTTGACTATCCTAAATAAGACTACTAGAGTGGGAGAAAGCAATTAAGTAAAGGAAATATCTTCCAACCTTTGGGTTTTTCAAAGTGAATTGGTGAAGAAATTGGTAAAAGCTCAAAACCTCACATTACCTATATATTGGAGGCTATGACATTGTAATCTAGATCAAATTCATGGATTTTTATGCTACCAAGATATTAATTGAGAGAGAGGTTGAAGAGATAGGATTGGAGGAGGCCACCCTCTATGGTTCTAATATTCCTTCACTAAATATATAGATTTATTGTTGTTTCTTCCATTTCATTGTCTAGGGCTTATGTCCTTGATGCTTATGTTGTAATGATTTAGATTATGACTATTTTCAATGCATTTAATGGCATCTTGTTGTCTACTTACTAGTGCTTTGGACTGGTGAAGTATATATGTTGTGAATATCACATTTTTCCATCTTGTGTGCAGGTTTTTCGCTTAGAATTGGCTGAGGAACCTTTCTCAATCACATTGATTGTTCTAGTTGAGATGTGTGTAAGGACAAGCAAGATGTTATTAACCCTTTCTTTATCAATTATAGCCTAATGCTAGTTTAATTGAATGCATCCACCTTTCTTGCAGTAGATCCCTTGATTTGTCTGCATTAGGTTCCAGGAAACCTGAGAGGGTTTTCTAATATTTTCTAACCAAGAAAAAATTCCTCTAGCAAGCATCTCTATATTAAGTCTTTCAGTCCTCCTCTATGCATATTCTCTCTACTCTAATTCTCCCACCAGATATTACTGCATCTTGGTATCGGTCTTCAGTTCTTTTGGAACAGATGGTGAATTGAGATGCACCTCCCTCAAGCTCTGGGGTCCATATAAATGCATGCTTTTTCCTCACCCCCCAATTCATGGTAATGTGAAGATCAAGGAAATAAAGTAACATGTGAGACAATATTCTAAGCACATCCTCTTCCTCCATGAAGAATTCCAAAAGAAAAAAGCACAGTTAACACAATTAGAAGAATAAATTGATTGGTTTTGTCATTGATTCAGAGATTTGGAATCCCAGAGAAATGTGTATGTGGAACAAAACACAACTAAAAGTGTGCCAGATGGACCTTCATACAAAAATTCCACTGACCTGCCAAGTTAATCCATGTTCATCCAATGCAACTGTGTCATGGTATATGGAAACTTTTGTAGAATTTATAATTACAACAATTTTTGTTTCATGTATGAATAGGGTAGGAATGTAGAAGAAAAGTTTAAATCTCCATCAAATATGTACTCATAACATATAGCATCTTTGTATCGCATGTTAACATTTCCCCGTTTTCTTATTGGGTTCCAAGCGTAGACTTAATGAAAATCCTACTCATCCTTGTTCAAAAAAAAACCTTTGCTTGGGACTACCATGACATTAAGGGGGTCGGTCCTCAAATCTGTTCACATCACAACTAAACTCAAATTGATGCCCTCCTTGTCAAGAATCCCAAAATGTGGATGAACACAAAACTCAAGGAAATCATTAAGGAGGAACTGCAAAAAATTCTTGATGTTAATTTAATTTACCCAATATCTGACATTAAATGGGTCTCCCCCTTAGCTGTTGTACTTAAACCATCATGAAAATGGCATGTGTTTGTATATTTTTTAGAACTAAACAAAGCTACCATGAAATATTGCTTCCCCATTCCTTTCATTGACTAGGTCTTAGAAACCCTATTAGGAAGGACATATTTTTCATTTTTAGATGGGTGCAATGGGTATAATAAGATCCAAATAGCACTAGAGGACCAAGAGAAAAATGATCTTTACATGCCCTTGGGAAAATTTTCCTATCAAGTGTTTCCCTTTGGTCTCTTTAATGGCCATACTACATTCCAAAGAGTTGTAGTAGGAACTTTCTTATACCTTATTCATGATTGTGTGGAGGTGTACATGGATGATTTCACTGTCTATGGTGATACATTTGAAGAAGCTTTAAAAATATCAAAAAGATACTAGTAAAATGTTGGGAAACAAACCTTTCCCTAAGTCATGAGAAATGTTTTATGTTGTTAACCAAGGGAGTAGAGCTTGCTTATGTGGTCTTTATTGTAGCAATTTAGGTAGATCTCACCAAAATAGAAGTTATGTCCCAACTACCAGTTCTCAAAACACATAAATAGGTGATAGGTTTTCTTGGAATTTATAGGTATTATAAAACACTTATCGAGAAATTCACAAAGATTCCTATGCCATTACTTAAGTTGTTGTCCAAAGATGTTATTTTTCTTTAGAATGGCCAATATCACTGTGCTTTTGAAACTTTGAAAAATAAGATTTATATTGAACCTATATTGAGGGGACCTAACTAGTCCCTCCCATTCCACATATCCATAGATGTCTCAAACACCACTTTGGGGATTATCCTTAGATAGAAATAAAACCAATACTACTATTCCATTTATTATACTAGTAAAAACCTCACACCTACTAAGTTGAATTATACAATAACAAACAAGGAGTTCTTAGAAG
This sequence comes from Pinus albicaulis, assembly GCA_034641835.2. NCBI lineage: Eukaryota > Viridiplantae > Streptophyta > Pinopsida > Pinales > Pinaceae > Pinus > Pinus albicaulis. The sequence continues at coordinate 53,373,545 of CM076574.1, read as the reverse complement.
TGGTACACTCTATAAATAAGTTTAGGCATTATATTACAGGTTTTGAAGTTTCATTTACACTGACCACACTGTCATCCAATATTTAATGAATAAACCAGTAACCAATGGTAGGATTACGAGATGGCTCTTGTTACTATAGGAATTCAATGTCACGATTATGGACTGACCTAATAAAGAACATCTGTTTTTTTATTTCTTTTCCAGAATAAAAAAATAAGGTGATGTTGTTCCTGTAGATGTTAATTTCTGTGATGAAAATTTATTTGAACTATTTACTCACTCACCTTGGTTTGCAGATATATAAAATTACCTAGAAACAGGGAATTTTCCCCAATAGTTTTCATTTCAGGAGAAATGAACGATCATAAGCACAAGTGTTGCTTACTCATGGATTAATGATTACATATTCCATAAGAGAGCAGATATCATTATTCGAAGGTGCATCTAAGAGGATAGAATTCTTTACATTCTAAAGGCTTATCATAATGAACCATGTGGGGATCATTTCTCTGATAAGAGAACAACTTCTAAGATATTACACTCTAGATATTACTGGTCTAGCCTTTTCAAAGACACTAAAAAATATGTGTAGCAATGTGACAATTTCCATAGAATGGGATGACCAGTACAAGCCAATGAAATGTCATTTCATCCCAAAGTGATGATTGAACCATTTGAGAAGTGGGACTTGGATTTTTTGGGGGCCATAACGCCAATGTCAAAGAATAAAAAGTATATCCTTGTCTGTACTGACTACATTACAAAATGGGTAGAGGTTAAGGCCTTACTTAGAGCTAATGAATAGTTGGTAGCAAATTTCCTCTATGAAGATATCTTCACCAAATTTGGCATGTCTAGAGAAAATTTCATGGAGTAGGGAACACAGTTACATCCAGACTTATTAAATCCATCATAGAGAAGTACAAAATCATGCATAGAACTTCTTCTTTGTACTACCTACAAGCGAACGGATAGGTAGAGTCTACCAACAAAGTAATGTAATCCATTATAACAAAAAGAATTCAGATTCATCACAAGGGCTAGGCAGATTGGATGCATGAAGCACTCTAGGCCTATAGGAAAACTTGGAGGAGTACTAAGGGATGTACCCCCTATGAGTTGGTATACAAGAAACATGTCCTCTTAATAGAATTTGTAATCAAAACTTTTTGGACTAGAGCCCAAATAGGAATGAATCTGACACATGCACAACAATAGAGGCTATTGTAGTTTAACCAGCTTGATGAGACCAGGAAAGATGTTATCCAAAAGACTACTTTGTTGCAACAACAAAAGAAGAAATGACATGATGAATTTTATTAAAAAGAATCAATTCTAACTAAGGGACTGGGCTCTTCTCTTCAATTCAAAGTTTAAATATTTTAAGGGGAAGTTTAAAAATTGATGGATGGAGCCCTATGAAGTAGATATTGTCTTTGAGAATGGATCGGTCTGGATTAAAACCATTTATGAACAACATACTTATTTCCTTGTGAATGGTGATATGTTGAAGTTGTATCGAAAACTGATGTCCAAAGCATAATTTATTGCCAACATTTGTTAGGATGATGGAAAGGAAGTGGTAAGAGAGGAAGATCATCTTCATATTCCCGCTCTCTCTCCTTGAATTCCTTTTCTTATATATATATATATATATAGATAGATAATAAAATAATGAATAAAAAAATAATGGGGACTAATTGTGAAAACCACTCTGTGGCATGGTTGGGTTGGGGTTCTTCTTGAAAACCAATCTTTGTCAGGCATAATCAAATGTTCATAGCAAGTTGTTGATCTTTTAAATCATGATTCTTCAAATCTTTTTCTTGTTATCATGTTAGTTGATGGGGAATACCTTAAGGCCCCCCTTCTAATAAACTTTTTCCCATAAACTTCATCGCATCATCTAGTATATAAGGTTAGGGACTTTTCTTTCAGTACCTTGAGGATTACATGCATTAATGGAAAACTCTCTCGCTAGTGATTGATGGGAATATATCAATGTCCCCTGCTCATCAAATCTTGTAGGTGAGTTGATATCAACTCCTTTATTTGTACCTCACAATATGTAATGTCGTACCTCGATGTTCATCATCATCAGAGGTGACTGGTCTCACAATGGTTAATGGCATACATTAATGGTTGATAATCTAATGATTCCTTTTCATGCTCAACCTTAGTACCTCTATTCACATGATGAGGAATTGTACCTTGGATTGGAACATGTGAATACTTGTGATTTCATCATACACAATAGTTGTAGACTTCAAGGTTGGTAATGAAAAGGATGTGAAGACCACTAATATGGGGAATACTAGATAGTTCACTACAGAGTTTCAGAGCAACCTCTATTCTAATTTTTCTCAATAGTATTTCTTCCTCACATTTTCATCTGGTACAACTATTTAGAGGTCAAGATCAACAACTGAATGAGTATCAATCAATAGAAATGCATATTATATTCTGGCTCAGGGCATAAACAGGGTCCAATTTTACACACCAAGTCTAGCATCGACACTTTTGGGAATTATGGAAATTAAATGAGTTTTATATGGTTATATATCCACTACAGGAGTTGTTAGATTTTGGTAATGATTACAATAGAATAATTCATCACATGACCTCTTGATTCTAGTAGTTGGTAGGCTCCAAAAATAAGTAATGAAACTACAAGATTTTATGACCCTGATGGTTCAGCATTCAATACCTTCAACACAATGGAAGTACCAATTCCATAAAAAAATTTATTTTTGTAGCATCAGAATGTGACATAAGCCCCAAATTTTGTGGAGAGGCTTAGACACGGGTATTCCAAATAAACTAGAAATTGTTTGTGAAAATTCCACTCGGTTAATGTTTTATTAAAATAATTAATTATTTTAATGGAGACCCTAAGTATAAACTTAGGGAAATTAAAAAATTAAAGGACATTAATAAAATAGAGTGGGAATAATCTAGAAAATACGGAGATCAAGTCATCTTATAATCTTAGTCGTTGATTATAGATCTAATCTCAGTCGTTGATTTCTGAATGAGAATACTATAAAGGAAGGCTTGAGGGTCATTTGGAAAGACATACATGGAGTGAAATTGAGATTGAATTCTTCTGACGGAGCAGTGCTCGAAGGAAGATCATATCTAAGTGATTTAGTGCAGAGAGTGGCAGAGTAGCTTCCGAAGAGAAATATTTTCTCAGCCATAGAAATATCAGCAGAGAGAGGCAAGAAGACATCCAGCAGAGCCAATTTATAGATAGTCATGGTGACACAAAGAGTGCACATAGCTAGTCAGGGCTAAGCAGAGGTTGTGCATAGGTTTAAAGGGTTTCTAAGATTCAATTTTCGAATCAGATCCAGAAGCCGAAAGTTGAGGTGTGAAACCAGGAGGCTCAGATCTGTGATTCCGAGAGTCAAATCGATCTATTTATTGGGTGACGTGGTGCTGAGAGGAGGTGATGCAGGGCCTACGCAGTCACTAGGCAGAGACCTTCAGAGGAAACTTATCCAGTAACCGGATCAACTGGATTTTTTAGTGATTATGTGAGGTAAAACTCAAAATTTATTTCTGCCAGTATTTCTCTCTATAACTGAACAACCCTTGAGGTATTTAGAGATGTATTTAGGATTTTCTACTGCTTAATAATACAAACCCTCATATATGCTGCATTATTTTTCCCACATTGGGTTTTTCCAAGGACTTGTGTCCAAAAATAATTGTGTCCTATATTGTGCAATTGATTTCTTGCTCAATTTACTTGTTTCAGAATCATATTTATTCATTGTAAGCTGCTTCAGTAGTTACTTCAATAATTCAGATCTGAATTAATTTTGTAAATTCATTTACATAATAGGAGAAGTTAACTTAGATTGTTGTAGTAGGATTCCTTAGATTGAAATATCTAGGAATTTCCATATGGTACCAGATCATTTGATGTGAAACATGAAGAGAAGATTTTTATCTGGAGTGAAGACTGAATTTTTGCAGCAGCAACAACAACAAATAGAATCCCCAGAGGGATTGCGTAGATCTATCCAGGAGGGTTGAAGTCTTCAGGTTGTCTCTCTTTAAGTGAGTCGACAGAGAGGTAGGACTTCTGGTTCAATATTTTTCCAAGGCAAAGGGAGTTACACAGAGCCTTCACGTATAGCCAAAGGGACGCAGTTTTTATGCAGGTATTTTCTGGAGTAGAGAAGTGTCGGAAGAACAAAAAATCACATAGCGGGGGATTCTTCCTTAATGAGTTCCTAGCCGAGGAATTTAACATATTTCCAGTATCTGAGCAGTAGATCCGGGCAGAAAATCTATGAGATCTAGAAGGAGTTCGTAAGCCTTCCTACGCTATGTAGAGGGGGAGAAAGAGGAAGCAGTTTGACAGTTTTCGACTGAGATGGCATCTCATGGTCTTCGAGATCGAGACCGGTTGGAGGGTTCCTCCAACTAGGTAATTTGGAAGGAAAGGATCTAGTTCCTTCTAGATGAATTCGATCTCAAGATGTCATCGAGAATGTGGTTGCTCTACATACAGATCCAAATAAACTTAAGAATTACAAGTCAGATATGGAAAAGTGTAAGAGGTTAATCCTTTATGGTGTCAAGGATCACATAGTCTCACATTTAGCTAGCAATAACACAACTAGGGAGATGTGGGAAGCTTTTTTCATTTGCATTTGGCTGAAATTCTCGAGCAGTTTAACATGTACTTGGAGGCATAAACTCGCATGATCCATGCGTAAGGGTGCCATCATTTTCTCTGCTCCTTACGAGGCTTCCGTGAGATTCCGAGACTAGTTTTTGGCTGTGGTGATCCCATCCCAACTAAGGCAATGTACAAGCTCATTTTTTTCCCTTAACGCAGTCACGGAGGAGTGGGAAATTTTTATCTAGGAGTACTTCCAGCAGAAGCTATTGCCACTGAAAACAAGATAAACCTTTGCAAACAAATACTTGAGAGATCCCTCTCTGAGAACAGGAGGACTAGATCCTGGAACTCTAAAGATTGGTTCTGATGTTGCCTTGTCTTTTGATTTGCCAAACTGTCAAAACACGGGACACCAACACAGCGGAAGATGTACTTGGAGCAGAAAATCTGCATGATCCATATGCAGAAGGGGGACATCATTGCTTCGTTCCTTACAAGGCTTCAGGAGATTCGAGACTAGTTTTTAGTCATGCGATCCACCCCAACTACAGCAACTATGGTGATTTTTTCCCTTAACGCAGTCATAGAGGAGTGGAAAGTTTTTATCCAGAGCATTCTGGGAAGGGCTACACTTCCTAGTTGGGAGCAGATGTAGGAAGAACTTCAGGAGGAAGAGATGAGGAGATATCTAGTCAAGCGCAAGTTTTATGGCAATAGTGGCAGCAAATCGAAGACCGTGGAGGATGAGGAGAATGCAACCCTCGCATCGAAAAGGGAAGCAAGGGAAACAAAGACAAAATAGATATGTCTCGAAGGTGAAATGCTTCAGATGTGGTGAGATGGGCCACTTTGCATCACAATTTCTTCTAAAGAAAAAGGACAAGGATGAGAAGCATGATCCTACAGTTGCAGCTGCAAAGATCGAGCAAGATGAGTTTGCTATGAGTGCCCATGCTTCTGCTAGTAAGAAGTGGGGTGACATAGAGTTGTAGTTCATCTTGAACTTCAGTTGGGCAGGATCCTTGAGGATCCCACCTCGTGGATCAGTACCTTGCTACGGGATCCCATATTTGCAGTAGCGAGATGGATGAGTTTCAGTGAGAGCCGAGGAGTGATGGAGATGACAATGCAGTGGGTAGCAGCGCTCATTTCTGGAGCAAGGCATAGCAGAGCAGCACAGCGCGGTGCATCGGAGTGCAAGATAATGCAGATCAATGTTGCGCAGTGCAGAGCAGTAGCAGCGCATTGCATCAGAGGGACAACACAGTAGTTACCAACAATGAGAGTCTTAAACACCAAGGTGCATCCACTTAACTCTTGTTCAGTTTTGGGTGAGTTCAGTTGTTTCTCTCATTAGCTAAGCTGCAGTGCAAATCCAGTGTTAGCAGCATAACAGATGCAACACTTGAAAGATATTTGTAGTACAGATACAACAGTGATAGTGGCAATGTCATGGGAAGCAATACAGTTGTAGCAACAACACAATGGTTGATGTACTTTAGCAGCGTAGAGGATTCTTCAGGGTCAGAGTAGTATGCAACAGGCATATTGTTAGAGCACCTTCCTCACTAAGAGGGAGTGTTTATTTTTGTAGCATCAGAAAGTTCTCTAAGACCCAAATTTTGTGGAGAGGTTTAGACACGGGTATTCCAAAGAACCCAGAAATCGTTTGTGAAAATTCCACTCGGATAATTTTTTATTAAAATAATTAATTATTTTTATGGAGACCCTACGTCTAAACTTAGGGAAATTAAATAATTAAAGGAAATTAATAAAACAGAGTGAGAATAATCTAGAAAATGCGGAGATCAATTCATGTTATAATCTTGTCATTTATTAGAGATCTAATATCGACCATTGATTTCTCAACGAGAAGACTATAAAGAAAGGCTTGAAGGTAATTTGGAAAGACACACATGGAGTGAATCTTGAGATCTAATTCTTTTGATGGAGCAGTGCGTGGACGAAGATCAGATCTAAGTGATTCAGTCTAGTGAGGGGCAGAGTAGCTTCCGGAGAAAAATATTTTCTCAGTCGGAGAATCATCAACAGAGAGAGGCAGGAAGACGTCCAACAGACTCAGCGCAGAGCTAGTCAAGGCAAAGCAGAGGCTGCGCAGAGCCAGTCAGGGCTATGAAGAGGTTCATATGGTTTCCAAGATTCAGCTATCAAATAAAATCCAGAAGCCAAAAGCTGGGGCGTGAGACTGGGAGGCCCATATCTGTGATTCCGGGAGTTAGATCGATCTTTTGTTGAGGTGACGCAGTGCCTAGAGGAGGTGATGCAGGGTCTACGCAGTCACTGCGCAGAGGTTGTGCAGAGACCTCCAAAGGCATCTTATCCAGAAATCGGATCAGCCAGATTTTCCAGTGATTGTGTGAGGTAAAACTCACAATTTATTTCTTCCAATATTTCTCTCTGTAACTAAATAACCCATGAGGTATTTATAGATGTATTCAGGATTTTCTACTACTTAATAATACAAACCCTCATATCTGTTGCACCGGTTTTCCCGCATTGGGTTTTTCCAAGTACTTGTGTCCAAAAATAATTTTGTCCTACGTGTGATTAATTTCTTACTCAATTTCCTTATTTCAGAATCATATTTATTCAGTGTAGTTTTTTTCAGTAGTTACTTCAATAATTCATATATGAATTAATTCTGTAAATTAATTTATATAATAGGATAATTTAACTTAGATTGTTGTAGTAGGATTCCTTAGATTGAAAGATCTAAGAATTTTCACATGGTATTAGAGAATTTGATGTGAAACAAGAAGAGTAGATCTAAATTTGAAGTGAAATTCGAATTGTTACAGCAGTAGCAGATCAAATCCTCAGAGGGATTGCGCGCATCTAGCCAGGAGGGATGAAGTCCTAAGGTTGTCTCTCACTGAGTCAGTCGACAGAGAGGTAGGACTTCCTGTTTGAGATTTTTCCGAGGTAGAGGGAGTTGTGGAGAGCCTTCATGTAGACCTAGAGGGACGTAGTTTTTCTGCAAGTAGTTTTCGGAGCATAGAAGCGTCAGAAGAAAGAAAAAAACACATAATGGGGGATTCTTCCTCAATGAGTTCCTAGCCAAGGAATTCAACATTTTTCCAGGATCTGAGCAGGAGATCTACGATATCTATAAGGAGTGCGTAAACTTGGCTAGGTTGCATAGAGGGGGAGAAATAGGAAGCATTTCGACAGTTTTTGGCTGAGATGGAAGCTCATGGTCTTCGAGATCAGGACCGGTTGGAGGGTTCCTCCAACTATTTAATCTGGAAGGAAAGGATTCAGTTCCTTCTATATAAATTTTCTCTCAAGATGTTCATGGTGAATGTGGTTGTTGTACCTACATATCTGAATCAACTTAAGAAGTACAAGTTTGATATGGCAAAGTGCAAGAGGTTAATCCTTGATGTTGTCAAGGATCACATAGTCACAGATTTAGTTGGCAAGAACACTACTAGGGAGATGTGGGAAGCTTTGTATTTATTGTACGAAGGAACTTTTGAACAGAAGAAGATGTACTTGGAGTAGAAAATATGCATGATCTAGATGCATAAGGGGGCCAACATTTCTTTGTTCCTTACAAGACTTAAGGAGATTCGAGACCAGTCGGTAGTCGTGGGATCCACCCTAACTGCAACAACTATGGTGATGTTGGCCCTTAACATAGTCACAAAGGAGTGGCAGGTTTTTCCTAGAGAATTATTGGTAGGGATACATTTCCTAGTTGGGAGAAGATGTGGGCAGCACTTCAGGAGGAATATATGAGGAGAGATCTAGTCAAGTGCAAGCTTGACGACGAAAAATAAATAATTAAAGGACATTAATAAATAGAGTGAGAATAATCTAGAAAAGGCGGAGATCAAGTCATGTTATAATCTTAGCAGTTTATTAGAGATATAATATCGGTGGTTTATTTCTCAACGAGAAGACTATAAAGGAAGGCTTGAGGGTCATTTGGAAAGACACACATGGAGTGAATCTTGAGAGCAAATTCTTTTGATGGAGCATTTCTCGGATGAAGATCAGATCTAATTGATTCAGTGCAGTGAGGGGAAAAGTAGCTTTTGGAGAGAAATATTTTCTCAGTCAGACAATAATCAGCAGAGAGAGGCAAGAAGGCATCCAACAGAGCTAGTGCAAAGCCAGTCAGGGTTGTGCAGAGGTTTAGAGGGTATATGAGATTCAACTGTCAGATCAGATCCATAAGACGAAAGCCGGGGTGTGAGACCGGGAGTCCCAGATCTGTGATTCTGGGAGTCAAATCAATCTGTTACTGGGGTGAAGTTTTGCCTAGAGGAGGTGACATAGGGCCTATGCAGTCACTATGCAGAGACCTCTAGAGGCAACTTACTGAGTGAAGGGATCAGCCAAATTTTCCAGTGATTGTGTGAGGTAAAACTCACAATTTATTTTCGCCAATATTTCTCTCTATAACTGAATAACCCTTGAGGTATTCAGAGATGTATTCAGTATTTTCTACTACTTACTAATACAAACTCTCAGATTTGTTGCACCGTTTTTCCCGCATTAGGTTTTTCAGGGGACTTGTGTCCAAAAATAATTGTATCCTATATGTGATTTATTTATTGCTCAATTTCCTTGTTTAAGAATCATATTTTATTCAGTGTAGGCTGCTTCAGTAGTTACTTCAATAATTCATGTCTAAATCAATTTTGTAAAAGTAATTTACATAATAGGATAAGTACACTCAATTGTTGTTGTAAGATTCCTAAGATTGTCCGATCTAGGAATTTTCACACTACTATGGTAGGTTAAAACCACTCGAAGGTAATTATGGTAAGTATAGATAACATTTTAAAAATGTATGACTAAATCTTTGGGAAAGATATAAAATAAGTATTATTTATGTTGGTTATCATGTATAAATGAATGGTTAAATATCATTGTACCATTCCCTCGCATTGTCATCATATTGCATCACTCTTGTTTAAATAAGTTGATTAGCATATACATGTCCACATCTTGGAATGATTTGACTCAAGTCCAATAAGAAAATATCTTCTACTCGCCAACCAAGGTGATAATAGAAAAATTATGAACACTCTTTTTTTTATCACTACCTCTCTAATATTGCAAAATTAGTAAGAATTTAGAGCAGGAAAATCCCTCACACAAAGAACAAATAAGAGGAGGACGAATTTTTCAATGGCGTGGTTTGAGTTAATTGGGGCTAAGTTTATCAATAACTTTTGCGAGGAAAGAAATACTTTGAAGAAGTGGGATGAATCCCTTTCTATGAAAAAATTAAGGGTTACAATTCTAAATTTACAAGAGCCTTCGCCAACAGTTTCAACAAGAGTGTATCATAGATAACGTAATTGGTTTTCACTTTCTAAGAAGAATTAATTGCTCAGATTACAAGGCTCCCTCAAGGAGGAGAATTTTTGTTTAAAAAATAAATTAAGGGGTTTGATTGTAACAAGTTCCTGGTACCAGAGAATTGGAACCCCTACTAGAGTAAGGGAGTCCATCAGTCATGGATTAAGGACGAATGGCACAAAGTCCTCTACCTTGTGTAGAAATACATTAACTAAGAAGGGAGGTATGCTATTACATTCATGTATCATTTAAGATTTCTTTCATGTTTTCTGGAATATCAAAAAATGAATCTCCCCCTTTCCTCAAAAATTTTAACCAAAATGGCTAAGATTGTATAAGCTTGGCGAAAAAATGCAGAAACTAGTTTGTTTCACCATGGTATTGGTATAAAAGGACTTGAAAAAAAGAATCAAACCTATAATCCTTTTCTCTTTTAGGGAGGGTTTGAGGAAATCCATTCATCACCTTCAGCAGCTCAGAAAACAAGGGACTTACTTAAGATGGGTTTGGTTACTCTCCTTAGACAAAAAAATAATGATGCAAAAGGAGAGCCTTCTAAGAAGGAGCATATATTTGAAATGGAGAATCAACCCCCCATAAAGGTCGAAGATATTCCAATCAAGAAAAAGAAGAAAATCTCTCTGAAAATTAGAGGAATTGTGACTACAGCAAAGAAGGAATACCCCATATAAAATGAAGAAACCTCTGCTCTAGAAAAGGTCGTGCATGGCAAGAATATTTTTCATAAGAGGAAAAGGAAAACTATGGTGAAAGAGGAAAAAGGTCACAAGATACCAGAAATGAATCCTATTAGAATTACTAGTATAAGAGTAAGACAACCCTTAAAAAAAATTAATAGGATACAAAGGATATAAAATAAGTAGTTATTATTAAGAGCACATCTCAAAGGCCCTAGACACGTACCCATGATAAAGAGAGCACTGGCCTTGAAGGAGTGACGAAACTAGAAATGATCAGCACATGTCCCACAAGAGAGATTGTTTTGATAGAAACAAAAATATCTTAAGTATATAAATAGGTATATAATATCTTAACCTTCCTTATTTATATTTTGATGAAGATGAGCCCAAAGGTTTGATCAGACTGAGGAAATAATGGTAGTTGATGTCTTTGAGACCTATGATGAAAGAAAAAAAGGAATATGAAATAAAATAAACTTAAACAAAAAATTAAGGAATGTTAGGTCCTCGACAAGCACCTTAAACAAGAAAATCAAATCTTGAAGGAGAATAATGCACATCTTAGATAGGCTAGGGACATGTTATTGGCTGGAATATTTTTTTTTTGCAAAAAGGGGTAAACAGTGGTATATGGAATTGGGTTCACTGGAAAACCATTGTAGGAAACAAAATTTAAAACTATTTCATTTAATACAAAGGAAATATCCAACAAGGCTTAATCTACTAGTCTAGGTTGCAGAGGATACAATTCACAAGGACGCGCAAAATTCAGGGTCCAGTGGGGGAGATGATGAGTTGTAACTTTGACCATTTGCACATGTCATATGACTCCTCTTTTCCTATTAAACCTTATTTTTTTCATGCTTTTCCCTACATTTTCCCCTTATTCCTATCAGTTCCATGTTTTAAGCAGTCTTAAGCTACACAAGGTGATTATTTATGATTTCCCTATGGATTAGTCCACATTTTGGGTGTGAATTATCTTGTCTAATTAACCTTGGGTTTTGTATTCCTTATATACTCTAATGGATCAACTAAAATACTACAAGCATGGAATAATGAGTTACCCTAAGAGCATAAGTGATGAAATACCGAAAGAACCTATTAATCGAGTTACCCGAAGCTGCTACAGGTGAACCAACAATTGTGCCTCCAACTATGATATTTCTTGTGTAATGATTGGTTCAACCATCCTTGACCTAAATAGGCACACAAAAGGACATGACTTCTTTGACAACAAATCTTTCACGACCTTGAGATAAAAATCCAACATAACATATTACCCCATAATTCTTATTTGGAGTCTGGATTTTGGGTTGCAATTTCATGCTTTCGATCATGAAATCGTGATTGGTCAACAATATACCATGAATTATGATTTGTATCTTATATTTTGTGTGTCTAATGTCATGATTGTAACAATTTAATTTTTTTTGTTATGTATTGGTGAGAGACCCGCTAAATCTGGGCTCATGGTTTGAACTCTAAAAGATATGATCTTCTCTATCTCCCAGCTGGTGTTATTTCCAAGATCAACAGTATTATTACGCAATTTATTTGGGGGGGGGGGCTAACATGGAAAGAAAATATCCTCTCTGCAGCTTATCTTCTATCTGCAAGCCAAAGGAAATGGACGGATGGGGAATCCTCTGTACCCGTGATTTCAATAGCGCCTTATTAACTAAGTCATTTTGGTGGGCTATTAAGGGTACAGGCATATGGAATGACATAAATAGAGCTAAATATTTCCATGGGGATGCATTATTATTGATCAGCTGTAATGATTTCTCTTTCCCCCGTATTATTTCATGCATTTGGAGCAGCTTCAAAATGATTTTGACTCATATTTCTCCACGTTTATGCTGGCATTTTCGGGACGGGAGTAGCATTCCCATTGGCTCGCTCAACTTTCTCCTGCTGATGCCACAATCTGCCCCATCCCAGCGCCTTATTCACGCTCTGTCTCTCCGAGGTATATTGTATTATTCACAGGTAATTTATCATTGGTCTTATGGTGCTCCTATTTTTAAATCCGCAGATCAACTTGGTTTAGATGGCTCTGAAGCTGATGAATGGGTTATGTTCTGGGATACTCTGCGTTGCGCTGGTATTTTTTATGCCCAGGGTGGCGACCAAATAATATGGAATGGCCCTCTAAAAAATAACATGATAATTTTGAAGGAGGTATACCGAAATATCATTGCTCCATGTCAACAGCTACAAGCATCAAAAAATTTCTTTCCTTTTTGGAAAAGGAAAATTCCAACGAAAATAGCAATCTTTGGATGGCTGGTATGGCGGGGGAAAGTGCTCATATGGGATAATCTCAGAAAGAGAGGTCATCACGGTCCCAGTCGTTGTGTTCTTTGTTATTCGACAGATGAATCTATATCACATCTTTTCTTTTCCTGCCCCATTGTTGTCAGACTCTGGAAACTGTTCAGTTCTTTCATTATGAACCCATCTTGGAGCCCTGTGGATTTCATTTCAGCTGCATATTATTGGGATAAACTGAACAGTAAGTATATATTTTTACCCTTTTACCTTATATGGGAGGTCTGGCTAGCAAGGAACAATCTGATTTTTGAGCAAAAACCTTTCCATATCCACCAGGTTTATATGGCTATTAAATCATGGGTGGATGATAGTCCTCCCCAACTTTCTGATTTTATTGATGGCTCTCATTGTATAAGACCTCATGAGATTGCCATCCCTGCCATTTTTTTTTATGGAGCATCCGCAGATGGTAACACTGGTTGTGGTGCATGGATCAAGATTTCTGATCGGGAGTGTTTCCACACCTTTTGGAATGGAGGTCATGGTTCAAATAACAAGGTTGAGATTATGGCACTATGGGGGGGTCTCCTAGCTGCTTCCGTCCTTCAAATCCAGGTGGTTAGCATATATGGGGACTCTCAGCTAGCCATTGGATGGATTTCCAACAGATTTCATATGTATAACCCACAACTTCAAGGCTAGATTGACAAGACTCAGAGACTATGGCATAGATTGAATTGCCCCCCCATTAATCATATTTTTCGTGAAAACAACACATGGGTTGATCGGCTTTCCAAGAAGGGACTTTTGGCTGAGTTTGGATCCATGAAGATCACCCATTTCTCTGATGGCAGACAGATTGACAAATTTTCCATTCCCTTTCCATGATTTCATCCTTTCAGTTCTATGATTCCTTTTTTGTCTTATCTATACCATGATAGCAAGTACTAGTTTTTTGTGACACAGGTTCTCGATTTATGGCATACTGGATGATCTTATATTGGTTTTTACTCCCTCCCCAGTATCTTTCAATTACTCTCTCTCTATGTTTTTTTCTGATCGAAATCAACTCATAGCTATGATCCTCAGCGATTACATGGAAGGCAAATTTTGATCTTAGGTATTCTCCTTTTCGGTTTTCAATTTCATCCATCTCAAGCGAGCCTGGTTCATAAAGCGTCAAGTGAGCATGTTCCTATACATCAAGCGAGCGGGATCACTATATCAAGCGAGCGAGATCTCAATATCAAGCGAGCCTGATTTATTTTATTCTCAAGCGAGCCTGTATGACCATCTTTCATACCAGATTAAAAGGTTTTCTAAAGCCTTTGGGATGCAGATCAATCAATATCAATCAAGCCCGTTTCAACGGCATTCTAAGCCACGACAGTACAGATCAAACTTTTCAAGCGAGCCTGCATCTGCGTTTCTGTTCATACTTAGCACTCTGTTTTGTTTTGGCTTCATATCTAATCATAGGAAGGATAAAACAGGGATCTATTCTGATTTCGCCCCCTGTTTTTGCGCTTTTCTCATTCTCAATTCACTGTTGTCATATATTTTCTTGTACATCAATCACTCAGATTGGGGAATGTTATTGGCTGAATCCTTTCCTCTCTGCTATTATCTTGTTGTTAATCATGTTGTTTCCATCTGTATGGGAAGGATCTTTCCCGATAATGTGGAAGCCAAACTATTTCTATATGCTCAATCTCTCCATAATGAGCATAATTTATATGGCTTTATATGCTAGATTTCTCGCTGTAGGCCTCTCAGCTGAGATATATTGGTCAATGTATTGTTTATATTTATAATATAATCAGCGTTTTTTTCTTTCTGAAAAAAAAAAAACATAATAGTTTAAACTCAGTTAGAAGGGTTAGCCGCAATAGTATTGGTATTGGTGTAGCGACTGCATTCTGAAGAACCATATGAACATGTACTCTATAATTAATGGTTAATTAATGAAATTATAATTTTTCTAGTCAATTTCTAAGCTTTTTTTTATCTTCCAACGGTGCTCCCAGCCAAGAAGGGCCCCATGCCATGGGATGCCCTCGCAGAGTTAGTAGGTTTGTTCCAACAGATTTTTTTTTTTTTACTTTCTGAGCATTTAGATTATATTTAATTATCTTCGATTTTTGTCTACTTTAGTTATTTAATCTTCTTGTAACTTCCAGTTATCTTATTTTGTGTGGAGTGGTTTCTAGGGACGTATAGTGCGAGGATTTGTTAACCCAGACAATCCAACAAGTGGTTGAAATGTCACATGACTCGAACTTATGACTCTTGCATGCTTTATTTCAGTCTTGTGTGTTTTATTTCAGCATTGTGTGTTTCATTTTTCTACTTGATTGAGTTGCAAGTGTTATTGAACCAACAGAACATATTTATGATCCTAACAATTGTTGTGGTAAATTGATTTAATGTCAATTTTTTTGATTGTATGGCATGCAAAAGATGAATTCATGTTTAACTTAGTCCTTGTAAGTATTATTTCAGCAAACTATTGATGTATTTTTAGTTTAGCATACAAACCAATTGAACTAGCTTCTGCATATACATTGGTAACACCTCGTCAGTTTACGAGCTCCCCATCAATAATTTAATGATTATAAATTTAATAAATTAAATTTCTCAACAAAAGGGGATGAATTTAGATGTGTTTTTTACTTGATTTAATCTATTTATTTCATCCTTATCCTCCATTTGATCACTTTTTGGTGTTGCCAAACAATTATTTGTTCACTTTAGTAAACCTAGCCACCTCAATGTTATTTGTTTTAAGGCTTGGAGCATTCCACAACTCTTGTTAAGGCACCTAGAGAATTGCAACACCCTCTTCTAATGTATTTGGAGCATTATAAGGTGAAATATAGCCTTTTCTCAGGTTTTCCATGAGGCTAGTGGTACATTTCTAGCTTACTTTTGTGCTACTTCTCTAATGGAGTCAAGGAAATGTAAATTTGAGCTATAACAACCCTCTGCAAATCTTGTGGTAATCATATTTATATTTCATTCACCTTTTGACAAAATAATGAAGAGGACAATTATTTTAATGTAACATATTACCTACTTACACTACTTCACAAAGATCAATGAAATTGTGGTAGTTATAACTACCTCTAGTACTTTATAGAGTTGATCTCCCAAAGTAACAATGACACTATGAGGTATAGACTTATAAACATCATGGAATTTACATATATAGGATTATCCTATAAGAATATCACAAACATCAAATGGGAAAACATCATACAATACCTCATCTATGAAGGGCTTCATGTAGTAAAGTGGGTGACATTTTTAAGTTATGGAGATGTCTTGCCCCTAGTTTAACCAATTGATGGTGTGTGGCTAAGAATTTTTCATTGTCAACAAATTAAATCTCTTAAAAAAATTTGCTAAGATCAAGTCTCTGGATATCAATATCAATAATGAAATGTAGCAAAGTCCCCTTCATCCACATCTACGAATGAAATAAGTGCTCACCTTCCTTAAGATCCTTTAGTTTCTTTGTTTTGAATTTTGTTGTTGCAATGGTAGCGTTAGGTTCTATTTTGATTATCCACTTTCACTTATCCTTTTAGATAGAGTCTAACTCTAAGGTCTTCAACTTGGCCAACAATGATTACTTTAAGTGACATTCATAAGTGTCGTGCCAAGGGATTTTGTGGAACTTCTATTACTTTATAACGTCATTCTTCGATTTCTTATAATTGTTCTTTTCCAATGGCCTAGGATGGTTGTCTTAAGGTTTCCTATACTTTATTTGTCCTTTATTTTATGAGTTAGGGCCACCTTTACCATGCCTTTATTGCAGAAAATTTTCAAACCTGAAGTCCTACTTTTTCTTTTGTTTGATTTTTAACAACATATTGATAAAACACTCTTAGTGAGGAAATGTCTAAGAATACCTGTTAGGTCCCTATATTACTAGTATAGTTCCTTATTATTGTTAGTGTAACCCCCTTATTGTTATTATTGTACCCTTGTAACCCCCATATTGTTATTATTGTGCCCTTAAATTATTATTGTTAGGTCGACTAGGATTACATTGTGGCCCCATGGACTCCTATATATAGAAAGGAGGTTTTGTAATTTGAATCATCCAAGAATTGTTCATTAATGCAATGTATTAGAGGTTTCCCCTTCGAAGTGGCTTATTTCTAAGGCGTTGATATCTCTTTTCTTCTCTTTTTGGAGCTGGTTTCACAACATTTGGTATCAGAGCTTTGAGATTCTAGGGTTTCACTGCTCCAAACAAGTCAGCGTGGCATTTTCGCTATAAATTTTTTTATACAAAGGTTCAGAATCTGAAATTTTTAGAGTGCGAAGTCGAAATCTGGAGCAACATCGTCAAAAAATTTCAGAGCTTTTTTCGCAATATTTTCGGAGATATGATATGTGCAAGTTAGGTCATTTTGCAGGCTCCTGAATTTAACCTAAACAGGTAATCATGGTATTTTCGTAGTAAATTTTTTTCGTCGAAGGTTCAGAAGCTGAAATTTTTAGAGTGCGAAGCCACAATCCTGAGAACATCATCAAAAAATTTTAGATATTAGTTCACAATTTTTTCGGAGATATGATCTATGGAAGTTAGGGATTTTTTAGCCTTCTGAATTTCATCTCAAAGAGATGATCATGGGAAAATATTCATAGCTCTCTCTCTAAGCATCGGATTGGAATGTTGTAAAAAGTGGCCGCAAGTGAACGGACTGTAGTTTTTTGGCTATCAATTTTAGAGCCAAAGGATGAAACAATGACACGTGGCAAGTCTTATAAGTTTGCTCTACCAAACCAGTCCAAAATTGGGTCATTGTGGGAGATTGGACATAAATTTTCCTTGAAGAATCCAAATTAGATCAGACCTATGGAATTTGAAAGAAGCTTCAGAGGGCTACTAAAGGGTTTAATTTCAAATATTACGGATCCACAATTATAGAGATAATTCAATTTCAATATCTAGCTCCTCAAAAGCAAGTAAAAGGTGTGTATTTTTTTTCCGAATTACATAAGTCTTGTTTGAAGAATCAAGTTGAATTGATTCCAAGGGCATATTGTAGAATACATATCAGTATTGGATTCTAAAATGTCCCCAAAAAAGAATTCAACACCCATTAAGCCTTTATAAATCTCTACTATGACTCATGAAGACGAAGAATGGCAACATGACATATCAAAATTACAAGGGCAAGTGCAACAAATTTCGCTCTCGCAAAGAGCAACAAAAAATGACATGGAAGTTTTGAAGAAAGGTGTGGAAACTAAGACGGATGGTTTGAAGAAAGGCGTGGAATCTAAGATGGATGGTTTGAAGAATGGCATGGAATATAAGATAGATGGCATGGAATCTAAGATAGATGGCATAGAAGCTAGCATGGAATCTAAAATGGAAAACATGAAGAATGATCTAAAAGCAAACATGGAAGGTTTGACAAAGTTGATACAAGAAATTTTTCCTAATGGTGAAAATTTAGTAGAGGAAACTCATGATGATAACAAAATAAATGTTAATCATGATTTCATAAAATCTAATGTTGGTGGGAAGAACCACCATATTCCAAAAATGGATATGAAAGTTTGATGAAAAGGATCCCGTAACATGGATACTACAGATGGAGCAATATTTTGATCTCCATAATGTGCAAAACACACAAAAGGTACGCATTGCAACTTTACATTTGGAACAAAATACATTTGTATGGTATCGATGGCTTTGCTCCCATAAAAAAATTGTCACTTGGTCAATTTTTATGGAGGAAATGATAGCACATTATGAGGATACAAAGAGCAACACCGTCTTTAGCCAATAGATAAATCTAAAACAAAAGGGTTTAATGGGGGAGCACATTGAGGACTTCCAAAAATTGAATATATGGGTAATTCCAGAGGAACACAGGATTGATCTCTTCATAGTTACTTTAAAGGATAACATCCAACATGAAGTTCGCGTTTTGGAACCTAATTCATTGGAGAAGGCATTCAGGTTGGCAAGAAAATTTGAATGTAAAATTATGGCGACAAGGAAGCCTACCACTCAATTCTATAAAGAAGGAAGTGTTGCTACGCCTAGATTTCCACAACCTACAAGGTTGACACCACAAAAATTGGAAGAAAAAAAGAGCAAAAGGGCTTTGCTACAGTTGTGATAGCAAATACACTAAAGGTCATAAGTGTGCTGAGAAGAAATTATTTTACATAGATTGTGAAGAGGAAGAAGAAAATGAACAAGAAGAGGATATACACCAGGAACCAACCTAAGAAGAGGAATAAATGAGTCTGACCATATCGTGTAATGCATTGGCAGGAATTACCACTCCTCAAACTCTCAAGATAGAAGGACATTTCAAGAAGAAAAAGGTAATAGTGTTGATTGATTCAGGTAGTACCCATAATTTTATTCATTGTAAGGTAGCCAACGAATTGAATTGTTTCCTATACCCAGCACTAGAATGTCAAGTGATGGTTGCAAATGGAGGAACTATAAATTGCTCTGGAAAATGCCATAATATCAAGCTAACCATGGGGGAATATGTATTGAATAGTTCAATGCTTTCCATTCCTATGGGAGGTGTTGATGTTGTACTAGGAGTACAATGGTTACAATCTTTGGGGACGGTAGCTTTTAATTTTCAAGAACTTTTATTGAAATTTTTTTCAGAAGGAAAGGAAGTCGAATTACGGGGTATTGAAGGGAAGCCAGGAAGGATAATAAGCTCTAATGGCATGACAAAGCTTCTAAAGAAAGAACAACGAGGCGTAATTGCACAATTATGCTCACTAGAAGTTCCAACATCAAAATCATCTGTTTCTGCAGATCTCCAACAAGTCTTGGACAATCATTCCAAGGTGTTTGAAACTCCCAAAGGACTCCCACCTATTCGTGATCATGATCATGCTATTCATTTGATTCCAGGAAGTGTTCCTCCAAACATCAGGCCTTATAGATATCCTTACTTCCAAAAGAGCGAAATTAAACGTATGATTGCAGAAATGTTAGAGGCGGGTAT
This sequence comes from Pinus albicaulis, assembly GCA_034641835.2. Lineage (NCBI taxonomy): Eukaryota > Viridiplantae > Streptophyta > Pinopsida > Pinales > Pinaceae > Pinus > Pinus albicaulis. The sequence goes on along the minus strand of CM076574.1, from coordinate 53,353,578 downwards.
AATTCAACCTAGTCAAAGTTCTTTCTCTGCTCCTGTAGTATTGGTACACAATAAGGATGGATCATGGCGAATGTGTCCGGATTATAGGGAGCTCAATAAGCTCACCATTAAAGACAAATTTCCCATTCCTGTGATTGATGAATTATCGGATGAATTACATGGAGCAATTTATTTTACCAAGTTGGATCTTCGTTCAGGATATCATCAAATTAGAATGAAGACTGAAGATATTCCGAAACAACATTTCGAACTCATGAGGGTCATTATGAATTTTTGGTCATGCCTTTTGGCCTTACCAATGCACCTTCTACATTTCAAGAGTTGATGAATTCCATTTTCAAACCCTTCCTTAGAAAATTTGTGCTAGTATTTTTTGATGATATACTAATCTACTTCAGGTCTTGGAAGGATCATGTTGAACATGTTGATAGGGTGCTCAAACTATTGCAGGAGAAACAATTATATGCAAAAACATCCAAATGTTTCTTTGGAGTACAAGAGGTGGAATATCTGGGTCATATTGTATCTCATGAGGGTGTTAAGGTAGAACCTAACAAAATTAAAGCCATTAAGGAATGGAAAGTCCCCACAACCATAAAGCAGTTGCGAGGATTTCTTGGGTTAACAGGGTATTATCGCAAGTTTGTTAAGAATTATGGGAGAATAGTAGCACCTCTAACAACATTATTGAAGAAAGATGCATTTTCATGGACTCCTGAAGCAACTAAGGCCTTCGAACATCTTAAAGAGGCAATGTGCCTAGCACCGGTCTTAGCTACGCCAGACTTCACAAAAACCTTTATTGTGGAATGTGATGCCTCAGGAAATGGAATTGGTGCAGTTTTAATGCAGGAAGGAAGACCCATTGCTTTTGAAAGTCGTCCAATCAAAGGAAAGTATTTACAGAAACCTATTTATGAGAAGGAAATGCTAGCAATACTACATGCACTAAAGAAATGGCAAACTTACCTAATGGGAAGACACTTCAAGGTAAAAACTGATCATGATAGTCTTAAACACTTTTTGGAACAAAGACTTTCTTCAGAAGAGCAGCAAAAATGGGTCACAAAGATGTTGGGTTATGACTTTGAAATAATATACAAAAAAGGGAAGCTAAATGTTGTTGCAGATGCACTCTAAAGAAAGAATGAAGAGGTGGAAGCATTTCTTTGTGCCATTTCTATTATCCAACAAGATTGGATAACCAAAGCAAGAGATGAATGGAAGAAGGACGAAGAAGTGTGGACACACATTCAAAATTTGCAGCAAGATCCTAGTACATCTGATACATTTAGTTGGAAAAATGATTCCTTATGGTACAAATATCGCTTATATCTTTGTAAGAATTCCCAACTAAAACAAAATATTCTTTTTGAATTGCACACTTCTCCTTTAGGAGGACACTCAGGATTTTTAAAAACTTACCACAGGGTGAAGAAAGAATTTTTTTGGGATGGCCTTAAATCTGATATTCAAAATTTTGTGGCGGAATGTTTGGTTTGCCAGCAGAATAAAGTTGAGACAATTAAGACCCCCGGACTTCTACAACCTTTATCCATTCCAAGTCAATGTTGGGAGGAGATTTCAATGGATTTTATCATAGGTTTACCTAAGTCCGAAGGAAAGAGT